>JAAGVU020000041.1:2789356-2803317 GCA_011763525.2 Mormyrus iriodes
CTGCTGAGGCAGCTGCCCCCGCGACCCGACCTCGGATAAAGCGGTAGATGATGGATGGATGGATGGATGGATGGATGAAATTGATGATATTGTTATGACATTTTTGATTTTGTTATTGTTTTTTTTTGTTGATGAAAATCTCTTATTTTTGCAGCATCAGTTTTGCGGCAGACGTGCAGCGGTTTATATTGATTTATTTCTGCGTTTGGTTACTTTTTGTCATTCCCGCTGTGGAGGAGAGTCTTGCCTTATTAGACATCGTTAGGCGAGCAGATTCACGTTATTGAACCATTCTTCATTCTGTGTGACCTGAGGCAAAACCACAATATTAATGTTCTTCACACACAAAACAGCGAACTTAACTGCAAACCGTGATCCCATACACCTGCCATACGCCACTTTAGCCGCTGGGTGGCACTGGGGTGCAGTTCTTCTGTCTAGCGAAACGTGATGAATCGCACATCACAGTGTGATTAGGTTTTTGCAGAGATAAAGTTGTAGATCGGTGATGGCAGCAGTACCGGTCCTAGGCTTGCCTCACCCCCAGCACCCTCCGACCAAGGCAAAGTGAAATTGGCTGGCAGGTTGGCACTGCCTAAGAAATTGGCACCCTAGGCAGCCTCCTATTTCGCCTATAGGATTGATTGGCCCTGGACAGCAGAAACCAAATTTTGCACCCACGATGGCGACACTCAGTCAGCACTCGCTATAACCATCCACCGTGGCCTTCAAAGGCTAACCTCGTCCCGGTTTATCACAAACACGAAGTGTGGTGTCTCTTGGCAAACAAAGCAGCGGATTCCGCACAGATTGACCCGGGTTCGAGTCGGGCTGCGTGCTTCTCATTACAGCATTAAATGTGGCATTAATCGGACTCTCTCCTGCTAATCGCTACTTTATAACTGCACAGCTAGAAATTCTTAACTCCCTGACAAAATGTCACCTTGGGGGCTATGAAGTGGGTTGCCCACTGAACCTGCCAGGGTATCCATTCCCCCGCAACGCTCCTGGCTATTTGCCATGTGATGTTTCACAAATGATTTTATTATGGACCATTATTATCCACTTCAACGCTGTCTCTGAGGAAGTCATTAATGTGTACGAGCAAATTACACACACCCTCATTATGGATAGCTTGCTGCGGTTGATTCTCGTACAGTTAACGCCTTCTTTTATATTTTCTTAGCTTCATCCACCTTCTTGGGGGGTGGGCTGGAGCCTATCCCAGACAGCACAGGGCACAAGGCTGGGGGGTCATCACACGCTGTGGAGAAGTTCAATCCCATGACGCTGGAGGTGTGAGGTAACAGCGCCCCCTGCTTTGTTTCAGGGGAAAATAGACTTCAGCTCATGCATTCGGGGATAAAATCAGTCAAGGTACCAAATCCAAAGCAGAATCGCATTCATTCTTCCGCCATGGAAGGTTTGCAGAGTATCTGAACATCATTTGTAATATTTTAAGATGTCCCATCAAATAATTCAGGGTTAAAATCATCGTGACCCTTAAATGTGTTTGAATCTCATTTTATAATAATAATTTCCGTCGTTCTTCCCCAGCTCACCTTCATGCTGTATAAATCAAGTATGTGACTTTCTCGAAGTGGAAAAGCCGCCCTCATAGTTTATTAATATATAATCTGTCATTGTCACCACAGGTAGCCCACCAGGCTGAGTAATATACCTGAATGTGTTAGAGTTCCTCACGCCGTGCACTGCGTGTGTGCGGGAGAGGATGGGTGAGGCCCCAGCGTTTGTGTTTGTGAGGCAGCGAAAGGCGTGTTTTAGGACTTCCTCACGCCGTGCACTGCGTGTGTGCGGGAGATGATGGGTGAGGCCCCAGCGTTTGCGTTTGTGAGGCAGCGAAAGGCGTGTTTTAGGACTTCCTCACGCCATGCACTGCGTGTGTGCGGGAGAGGATGAGTGAGGCCCCAGCGTTTGCGTTTCTGAGGCACCGAGAGGCGTGTGTATTGCGTCCATGTTTTAAAAACAGCTCACAGAGACATAGGGACCTGTTTTTGGATTTCATCCAGGCACCATTTTTCAATCCCAGCGCCTTTACTCATAATTCCCTGGAATATTGAGCCTAAGGTCGCACAAACTGTTTATGGAATAACAGGACACAACTCATGACCAGCGGTGCTTATTATCTGCATTCAAGCCACGCATTTGCGTGAGATCCCGAGGTTTGGGCGGCCCCTGTAGGCCACCAACAGTCACTACACTAAATATTAAATAATCGAACTCTATCTGGGGGATGCAGAAGCAGCGTATTCCACTAATCAGCCAGCTAGCTGTGACCTTCAGTCTACTCTCTAGCTATTTAGGGTTTGAAACATCTGAAGGTGGGCGGGACAATAATAATAATAATAATAATAATAATAATCCGCCCTGCAATCCTGTCCAGCTCAAGCAGCTGTAGGTCAGAGGAAAGAATGGCGTGATCTATCTATACGTCCACCTATTCACACCATACTTCTCTCCCCAGACAAAGAGCACAGCTGTCACTCTGCTCCCAGACCGACATTCAGCCAGCAAACAATACAGCACGCGCCCATCATGCACCAAGAGCAAATAACTGCGGCGGTAAAGCGTCTGAGCGGCGCGCGGCACAGAGGCGCACCTTCATTATCGCTCCGCTTATTATTGTTTAGACGTAATAAGGACTTATCACAGATCCACAGATTTACACCAAACTGCGAGCGAAGGAGCACGTTTCGTTTTCATTCCTTTCATAATTCCGTTCGTAATAAATCCTGTGGGCACAGAAATAAATCAAAGCTAAGGTTAAGGTGTTGAACGCTATAAAAGGTTTAGATGCTCAAACCCAGATAGTTTCATTAGTAAATCATTTAACTGACGTCACTGCTTCTCTGCCAAACATCAAAGGCAAAGCTTAAATCCTTAGGCTTCCACCGACACTTTTCCCGTATTGAATAATTAGTCTGTGTCCCGTTTTACACATTCAAATCAGGTCCGATCTATAAGGTGGCCACCCATGCTGCCAGTCCATCTCAAAATAAGGTAAACTAAATGCTGATTATTTTATGTTCTAAACAGAAGCATAAAAGACACGGTGCTTCCGGGGGAAACTTTAGCATTTATTTCAAGATTAGCTGTAGTGCTTGTATCGCAGACACCGTTTTTATCAGCTTAATAAACATGTTGGATGATCATTTCCTTTTTGTTCCATGCCACCCCCCAAATGTAAACGACCACTGATGGACACCTAAGTCAAAGTTTTCTGCAGGTGCCAAGACTGCTTTGAGTGGAGAAAAACAGGTGCCAGTACTCCCCTTGTTATTCGGCACCAGGTGCCAGTACTCCCCTTGTTATTCAGTACCAGGTGCCGGTATTCCCTTTGTCATTCAGCACTGGGTGCCGGTACTCCCCTTGTTATTCAGCACCAGGTGCAGGTATTTCCCTTGTTATTCAGCACTGGGTGCCGGTACTCCCCTCGTTATTCAGACACAATGCATAACGGTGAGTTCCGGCTCACTTCAAGAGCTGGATGCCACTGATATGTCATAGATGTCATATTTTCACAATTCTTTAAATCAGGGAGTCACAGTTTTCTAAAACAAACAGACAGGGCTTGTACATCACACCAGCACAGGAGTGGGATTTCACTTCAGTCACATGTGGGAAGAAACATTTTGGAGCAACTATGTCAAATCAGTTACCTGTCATTTGCAAGGATTTTTCACTTATTTTAAGTATGTCTTACATACAGACTTTTCAGTAACGGTTTGAGGATTGTGATACATTGTTTCAATATAAACCATTTTCAGTGTATAAAACAATGTAAAAAATAACCCAGAAGGTCGACCAATCAGCTTTCAGTCCCGCCTTTCAGCCCCGCCTTCTCAGGCCTGCATCTTCACTGAGTTCACTGGTGCATTGGACCAAACATCTCCGCCACACAATGCTGTATGAAGCGCAATGTCTTTAGCATAAGTCAGTTGTCCTCAATCCTGTTCCTGGTGCCCCCCCCCGCCAGAACGTTTTTCATTCCAGACATTCCCCTCCCCCCTGTCTTTAATATCTGAGCACCATTAGCAGAGATAAAGAGCCAATCTCTCCTTCGTGGCGGTGGGACAGCTGACAGAGGCGGGGGGTATTACGCAAATCGTGCTGTAATTGCCTGTTTCAGTCAAAATGCATTTACTGGTGCTCCACTGCTGGTGCTGGGATCTAACGCTGGGGGAGAGGGCACTGAGGCACAGAAAATGTAAGTAGCTGGTCATGTAGGCTATGTAGGAAGCCCAAAGCTATTTCCCATTTCCTTTTCCAGACCTTGTCTGGGATCTTTTCTGCAGCCCCAGTAAAGTAAGATTATAAAAATGGCATTATGCATTCACATTGGTTTGATTTGGTTAGGGGGCGGCACAGTGGTGCTGTGGCTAACACTGCAGCCTCACACGCCTGGAGGACAGGGAGTTTGCATGCTCTCCTTGTGCTGTCCTGGGGATTCCCCCCACAGTCCAAAAACATGCTAAGGTGAACTGAAGTTGCTAAACTGTCCGTAGGTATGAATGTATGTGTGCCCTGTGATGGCTGGCACCCCGTCCTGGGTTACCAGCTGTCTTGTGGCCATGTCTTCTAGGAGAGGCTCTGGACCCCTGCGACCCTGCATGGGACAAGCGGTATAGAAAATGGCTGGGTTGGTAATGGATTATAAGTATCCTGTTCTTGACTCGTAGAGTCAAACATTGGGTCTTCGGATGTGGTAATTTATTGGCTTGTTAAAAGAAATATCTTAAGAAAGAACCTGCAATTGTGATTCACTCAAGCTTACTTTGCTTCTGGCCAAAATTGTCTGACAAATAAATAGTCAAGGAAAATACAGGGCCCGAGTCCGTCCCCAGAGGTCCAGCAGGGATCCTTTATGTTGCTCAAATACGTGCACCACTTTCAAAAGCAAGGAAGATGTCTGCCCGCCTTTGCCGACCTCCGGATAACATCTGCTCCCGCTGAGACGGGCTTTCTGTGCTGCGTGTCAGCTCATGCTGCTCCAGTCCCAGAAACAAATGGTTTGTGCTGTGAGCCAGAAGGTTGTTGGTTCAAATGCCAGTACTTGTAGAATTATCTCTTCCCCTAACTGCTGATCTCTCCAAGGCCTGGCTGACCCTGCTTTCTGGTGGGGGTGAGACATACGGAACCTGGGGGCATCTCATGATGACTGCCTGTGTCACTGTTGGTTTATGTTGTGGGACGGTCTGTGTTTATTCCTGGGGCTACGGGAAATGCCTCTGTTTATGGCTAGCCGGACTCGCCTAGCTGGCACAAGTGACTCAGCCTATAGCACGTGTAGATCTATATATAGAGGCAGCCTGACTTCACGCTCATTAAAGCAGAGGTGACGGACTCTGCCATGAGGGACCGCAGCGCTCGGCCACGGTGGATCACCATGGAGATGCCCGCGGCGTCGAGTCATTTAAGCCGTCACAGTTCCAAGTCCCTACAACCCAACCTTTGAAGGGAGGCTCATTATTCAAGCTGCAGTCTTTTGCAACCAGTTATTTCAGCGGGTTGGTGGGGAGCAGGATTACAGAGACAAGGAGTAAGTGTACGGGGTCGTGTTCCTCCTGGACCCTGGTGGAGGAAGATCGGTTTTCTAAGGGGGGGGGGCAGCGGTAACGGTCTGGAAGTTCCGTTCAGCGTGGTGACAGGAGCCACTCCCTTTCTGAAGCGGTCAAAGTGCGTCACGGCTGCAGGGGCAGAGCCACATGCCCCCCTCCTGTCCTCCATGGGGCCGCCTTCCGCCCGGTGACCCTCATTTTTCCTTGTCTTCACTCCACAAGCCAGAATACTCACAAGGAGCTAGCCGGCTTTACCTGATTGGGTGAGAAGCTCATCGCCAGGGAAAAGGAAACGTACGCAGAATGTGAAAGCACAATTATCACCCCCCCCCCCCCTACATTGAGCCACAGAGCACAAAACAAGTGGCAGGCAGCTCCGGGGACACTCCAGCGCTCGTTCTCGGAGGTGGGGGGCGTGGCACACTTTAATTGCCAGGCCAGAGTAATCCCCCGGCATGGCGATTCACCCAGGTGCCAGCTGGGTGCTAATTAAACAGTACGGTCACAAACCATCCTGCCGGGGTGGGGGAGGTGGCAGAGCCGCAAACTCCCACATCAAAAAGAACGCGGTGTGAAGACGTGTGTAGGCGCGTATCCCACAGTCCTTTACTCCATGCCACCACTCACAGTCACCTGGGCCAAATTAAGGTGGCCCTTTATTCTCTCACGGACCAGAACCCCATGGGGTCTCGGCCCAGCTCTGGACATGCGTGCTTTTCCGTTCCAGGCTGGAGTGGTGCCGGGCGAGCCGTTGATGGAATTTCTCACACATTTTCACATGTTCCTGCTGCATCGACGAGCTTATTTTGTTCTTTCTTCTTTTTTACCAGGAAGCAGAAAGATTACAAAGATGATGTCTGCAAATCATTTCTCTGTCTTTGTTACCCCTTAATCGATCTTCTTACAATGAATTAGACACGATGAATCGTTAACGACTGATATATTAATTGTGCTAAGCTGCCGAACAATTAACTGGCCGAAACATGAGTTTGTTTTCATTGTTGTGTACTGCTACCAGTAACAGTCAGGCAGCCTGGCTTTCCTCAGTGCTGGAAATCATCAAAGCCGTGCGGACCGAACTGCAGTGCATCACAGCCACTTACAGGATAATTATAGAGGAGAGTCGGTCATCAGCTGTTTTGCAAAAAGGTCAAATGAATATGAAAAATTCTAAAAATAAATTGGTTGCATTCAAATAGACAAGCGACAGGATTTTCTGAGCACCCAGCATAACTAGCCAGACAGTTTACCCACGGTTCCCTGGAACAGGAACAGGTCACATGATCCTCACTGTCAAATGACAGCATAACCTCAGTCTTTGAAGTATAAGTTGTAACTTTCCTCCTATTAACGATCTGGGCTGCATCAGTTGCGAGAGCAACACAGATCATTACTAACCGCCATGAGAGGACCCCTTGGCGGGGCTGCCCTAGCACTGCCTGTGAGCTTTAAGACAGTGTTCATAGCACTGGTCCTGTGTAGCAGAGTTTGAGGGAGGTTCCAGGTCCAGCTTAAAGTTCCTGTTTACAGGAGCCTTTGGTCACAAAGTGCCCTGGTGCTATGGCTAACTATCCGATTTCTGAGCACGTACGCACCCTGCGATCAGCATAATCCTTGGGCCTGTCACCATGCCCTGTCGGCGTTATTGTGTTGCTGTAATCCACTCCGGCCCTGCAGAAATCAGACACGGCCGCTCGGTCGCTCCGCTTCTAGGCAGACCGATACTACCCTTTCGTTTGGCGCGGAGAAAGCGACACTGGCATGATGTCAGCAGGCAGTCACGCAGCCTCGGGCTGTGGTGCCACTGCCATTCCTTTCACCGGGGGCGCCGTCCTGCTTACAAGGCCCCTGCACTGATATCTGTCCGTAGTGTTTCTGCTGTGATCCGTCCACCCTATCTGTGAAGTGCGGCACAGCACTGTTAATGCCGGGGGGGTGGGTGAGGGTGGGCCTGGGATTGTGTATGGTGATCTGCTGTGCCCAAATGCCAAGATCGGTCGTATCCCCGTGAAAATGTTCTCTGGGAAAGCTGAGATGCCATCAGGATGCCATGACTGTGACCGTGACCATACTGTGCGGTTTAAACCGTGAGGTTGGCGGCTTTGACCCTTCACCGGGTGGGAGGGGCTTCCGGTCGTTGACCCATGCCCACGGCGGCCCTGTGATGGATGAGCTGTTCGCCCATCACCTACGGTGACCTTGGGAACCGTCCTTGCCTGCCTGAACTGGTGCCAGGTCTGTTAAATTTGGTGACACGGGCGGCTGCCGTAATTCTGCGGGCAAACATCGGGCCCTCGTTACCAGGCCTGGCACTGGCACCTCCTTTGTCTGCATTTCTAATTCCACAGGAGAGCAAGGGGGTTTATTTTTTAATGACCTTCTGAGTGTGTATGTGCCACATAGGGAACAGAGCAATTTCACGCCCCTTCCACCGGGGGCAGTGTGCGCTGGCATTCATTACGCTAATAAACCAAAGGTCTTATTCAATACAGCTAATTACTTTTGTAGTTTGCTGATTGGGATCCTGGAACTGAGCCCACACACGAGGCGGTCCATTCCCAGAGGGGCTGACATCCTGCAAACTGAGGTCATGTCTCTCCAGCGCCCCCTGGCACCAGTGAGGCATATGAATGTAGTGCCATTGATTAAGGACATTAAAAAAATCCATCAAGATATTTTTCTACAGTCCTGAGGAGACTGAGATGTGAGCCGTGCTGGAGAGAAAGATGTATTCAAATGCAATTGTTTTATGGAAGATATTTAGCCCTGACTGAGTTAGTCCCTGTAATGCCTGTGTCAGACTGCTTTGAAACCCGTTAGTGTCAAGTCCAGTTAAGCTGGAAAGCTCGTCAGCCCTCTGGGAGAGTGTAAGCAACTTGTCAAACACATCGATCATCGATGCGCGATTATTTTCTACGTCATCTACTAGAGCAGAAACAATTGAAACAATTTTCCACCACCTTAATGAGAGGGCTGACAGATTTTAATAGAATTTTGGTGCAAAAAGAGCTGGGTGACAATTACTGGGGGCGCTATTGCATTGCCAAGTGAATAAAGAGGCATACAACCCATGGCAATTCAATAATTTTTATTCTATTTTTTATTCACAATAATTTGAAATAAAGTAAGGATTGCATTTCCACTTTGCATACTGAATTGTCAACTGTACAATGAATTTGCACATTGCGTGATCAGATTGCACATTGAATTTTCAATTGGAAAATGAATTGCTATTTGAATTTTGGTGCTAATTATCTTCCATAGTTGTAGGGCACTAATATAATTGTGAAACGGTACGTGATACATCACGTCCTGTTTTATTCTGGCTGCCAGGAATGTTAAAGGTGCCTCCACGGGGACAGCTCCGAGAAGCACGAAAACGAATCGCCCGGCATCTGAGGGTTACTTTACATCGGTTGTAGTTCAGAGGACAACGAACCCTCAGCGCGGACGGCAGCGCGCCGCGGAACGCCGGGGCAAAGTAAACACTGCAACACATTTCGTGCATTTCAGGTGACCACATTCAGGCATCCTACAAAATATCAAAAACGTGACGTCAGTAATGCACAAAAACCAGCACTTTCTGTGGGTTTTGCGAGTTTGAAAAAAGCTGTGCGACTTCCTTCAGCCAAGTCTAACATTTGCAGACGGTGACATCCAATCTTCCAAATGATAGGAAAATGGATGTCTGCAATTTTGTGATAAAATTTCAGTGAATTAAAGCCAATAGCGAGACTCGATACGTGGATCCATTTGTGTTAGATGATGCGGGCAAATTCTGTGCCAAATCTCTGCCGGGAACAAATTACGGACTCACTGCTGTATGACAGGGCCGTGCACAACGTCTGGCGGAGAAACAGATTAATGGCAAAATAAAATGCAACAATCAAAAGGAATACAAAAGCGCAGGAGGCACGTGCATTTACCAAACAGAAGGAGTGTAACTGCCCACGCGTAATACTCTACGCAGAGCCGTTCTGCCCAGGAACGTCACAACACACACCACAACTGTGTCTGTCCCGGGCTGCACTAGTGGCACCTGTGCCAACCCCACTTGTGAAAGTGAAACAGAAGTTTATATGGTAACACTTTACTTAAAGCTCTCATCAATACCGCCATAAAAACCTCCATAATACATTATAATGGTCGGCATAAGAATTAATAAAGCATTTACAGCAGCTATTCACAGCCATAAGGCATTATAGTGTTAAATGATGTCATAAGCTCCAGTGAAGTCCTCATCTATAATGCACTATATATACCTTCATAATGCATTATAACGGTCTGTATAAGCATTAAGGATGCTGTGTACTGCATTATGAAGGGATCTATCGTGCATTATAGACGAGAGCTTCATAGAGCAGTCATAATGCATAATACACATGGCTATAATGTGTTGTGCCTTTTGATAAATATTTATAGCCGTGTTTATAATGCTTTATGATGCATTATAATGTGTTGTCCATGTATTCATGCATTCTCATAGACACAGCATTCATAGAAAGTGTTATTGTTTATATTATTGATACATGGAGCATGAATATGAGTTAATAGCTACAGATGGGTCCCAGCCACAGGTCAGCCTTAACCGCGTCCACGCCCGTGGTGAAAGCCAGAAGAGGCTGCCGATTTAGATGCTAGTGTTCCACGTCTCTCTTGAGCTTGATTGTGTTGCATGAAATAATGGCTGAGATTTTGACACAACTTATAGTGGGTGTAGAGCTGTAGGAGGGAGGGGGCTACTTCATGACAGAGAGGCTGGGCTGTGGCAGGTAAGAGAGGCAGGGGGGCTGGTCAGGGCCCAGGGCCACCCCCCAGGCCACGCTGGCAGTGAAATCGGGGCCCCGCTGCAGCAAGGCGAGCCTGGCAGCCAGGAGCAGCAGGACACCAGCCAGCACCTCCAGGCAGAAGGAGAGCCAGGCCACCCCCAGCGACCAGCCGAAGGACACGCCCACATGGGCGAGCACCTCTGGGCCCAGCTCCCGCTCCAGCTCCGCCAGGGCCTGCTGCGAGTAGCTGATGTAGATGCTGACCCCCGAGAGCGTCAGGAGGCCTGGGGAGACATGGCGACAGGGAAGATATGAATGGGAGAAACCCCACCATGGGTGGGATTACACTGCGCCATCCAATCACTGCTCAGGTTCACCAAATGGGCGTCATGGGTATGAGAAGTGGGCAGGACCAAATGTTGATTGACGGCACACTGTAACTCCGCCCACCATGGGCATCAGGGTCTTTCCTCTGCCAATATTCTGCTTTTTCAAACTTCGCTGAAAGCCTCTCTTGATATGAATCATTATTATGTTAGCAGGGCACACCACCAGCAGTGATCTATCAGAAAACTCAGTAACGCGCCGTACTGCTCGCAAACACACGGATGACAGTGATCTTCTCTCCTCCTTCCTTCACTGACCATGTTCCCCTTGCAGTGAAGGAATTAAGGGCTGCCTCACACCCAAGCTACCTTTGTGTGACCTCCACCCACCCCATGGCAACAGTGAGTGAGTTTTTTTTTACCATGCAGGAGTACTTTGGACCAGGCCAACGTGTGTGCACATCTGTCTCAGCCCATATAAATGGCTCTGAGGTGTGCATTTTTGGGGGGGGGGCCGGGGGCTCCAATACAACCCCCGATATCTCACCCCCCAGACTTCCTTTGGGCCACAGTTAATAAAAGGGATTGAGTTCGGAAATCGCGTCACACAGCTGGGTTCCTGCATCCTGTTCAGGAAAAGTCTGATGAGGCTTTAACACATTTTACGGGGCTCACAGGCCCTGTCAGCCATCTCTGTGTCCCAGGGGCGGCATGAAGGACACAGTGCGGTCTGATGTGTCAGAAATGACACCCATTTATATAAAATGGGCAGAGAAGTGCTTCCATCCTATAGCAATCTGCTCTAACTAATAATAGACAGAAGACATAGGAATGATGCAAAAGATAAAGAGATGGAGATATATTCAGATTACAGCTTTTATTCAATTAGCACAAAAGATTAAGACATTTTTACATAACCAGTCTGATAAAAACATGGCCCATAAACTGGGGTAGTGTGTGGCTCAGGGGGATTAGGACTGCGGTCAGAAAGTTGCAGGTTTGAATCCCGTGGTCAGCAGTGCGGTTTCCCTGTTGGGCCCTTGAGCAGGGCCCCTAAGCCCCAACTGCTCTGGAGATGGTCTGATCTTGCTTTCTCAGTTGTACACCAGTCGGATAAAAAGTACCGACTAAATATGGAAATATGATCAAAATATTAAAAGACACGGTTATTTGGATGTTGAGGTGATTTTTCGAGATCCCCGTGTAAAACGCAACGACTTCCTCAACGTGTAGAAACACACCAATAACAATGATGGGCATGGTCCTCCCCACCAGCAGGGGGAGCAGTGCCGGTTTGCATGGGGGGGGGGGCGTGGTTTTAGAAGGTCCGCTTTACTCATTCCCCATTAAAGGCACACATCATTTCCTTCTGAATGTCCTCATGATGTCGTGCCCTCATGACATGTGTCTCATCGCAGACACGCTAAATGCCTCGAGGATTTAACAGCTTGACTAGTTTCTATAGTCCTTCATGATGTCCTGGAGCTCAGCTCCATCCTGGGAAGGTGGGGGTCCAGCATGTAGTGAGCATGGGGGGGGGGAGTCTTTTCCTGAGCTAAGCTTCCCCTTGACCTTCTCAGCAGGCCCCACATCCCCCACTCTTCAGATGCGTGAGCTGAATGCCAAGATTCTCAGAGACCTATCATCACAGAACATGTGAACCCCTTGGCTGTATGCTGTGCCATAAGAGTAACCTCTTTCATGGATGATGGGAAATGGGACCATGCCTCAGAGAGGCGTCGGGATCATCTGATCACCTGCCCTCTGACATCCATGTGGCCAGATGCTGACCTCCATGGCTGGAAGGGGCTGCATGTTCTAGATGTTTCTCTCTCTGCCGTGAGTTGCCTGGGCTACTGGAGTTATTTCCTGCCATTTCTCGGCTCAGCGGCACTAAGGAGTAGGTCTCAGCCAGCCTTACTCCCCGACCCCCCCTCGGCACAGCCGGCCTGTTACCTAGATCAGAGTCAGCATGTTAAGGTGAGCATTGGCGGTCAGACACTCGCATGGCAGCTTGCAGCCAAAATCTAAGCTGCTGTTTCCCTGTATGACTTTCCCTGTTGTAACAGTAAGAATCTGTAGGGCCAGAAATCTGAGGAAGGCAAAGCATGTAAACACGATCGAGAACTTCCATCAGCAGGTATATTCCCATATTCCCACGCTTGGCGTTGACCCTGACCTGAACCGCAGATGATGCCCGAGCTCAGCTACGCCTCTCGGACTGTGGTGCTTTGATATACAGCTCAAATGCTGTTTGGCCGGGGACAGGATACGGCGCCTGAGTATTTACAGAGCCTCCTAATCACATGATCAGCAGAGGAAAAGATGATTCGCTGGTGGTCACTGCCAATTGAAGTCAAGCAATCATTCAAGTGCTATTCGACAGTATTAACGGCATGAAAGTAGAATCGGCTCATGCATTATGACTTTTTAATTATAAATAATGGAATTCTAATCACTAAATTACCCAATTGCAATGGAATTTAATTGGAAGAAAGCTTGTTTAATCAAAAAAACAATGTGTTTGAGTAGGTGTCAAAGCGCGTGGCGGCTCTCAGCCATGCAGTGGCGGTGTGGTGGGGGGGGTGCTTTATGGTTACTTTCCTTCCCCTGTTAGCTTGGCCAAGCTCCTGCAGATAAAATCATTACATGTAAGTTATTGCTGGGATGTTTACTGCCTCACATAGTCTTTGTTCATGAAGGAATAAGTAACGTGGAGAACAAAAACAGACAGGTCCCTGCTGGAAGGAGGGGAGAAGCCTGTATGAAATGTATCTCCTGTTTAAGGTGGTCTGGCCTTCTGTGGTCTCCTGTTTAAAGTGGTCTAGCCCACTGTGGTCTGGCCTGCTGAGGTCTCCCATTTGTGGTGGTCTGGCCTGCTGTGGTCTCCCATTTGTAGTGGTCTGGCCTGCTGTGGTCTCCCATTTGTGGTGGTCTGGCCTGCTGAGGTCTCCCATTTGTAGTGGTCTGGCCTGCTGAGGTCTCCCATTTGTGGTGGTCTGGCCTGCTGAGGTCTCCCATTTGTGGTGGTCTGGCCTTCTGTGGTCTCCTGTTTAAAGTGGTCTAGCCCACTGTGGTCTGGCCTGCTGTGGTCTCCCATTTGTAGTGGTCTGGCCCACTGAGGTCTCCCATTTGTGGTGGTCTGGCCTGCTGTGGTCTCCCATTTGTAGTGGTCTGGCCCGCTGAGGTCTCCCATTTGTGGTGGTCTGCCCTTCTGTGGTCTCCTGTTTAAAGTGGTCTAGCCCACTGTGGTCTGGCCTGCTGTGGTCTCCCATTTGTAGTGGTCT
>JAAGVU020000041.1:2826982-2847366 GCA_011763525.2 Mormyrus iriodes
CTATCGTCCCCGTGTATCTTGATCTATGGCTGGGGGGTGTGCGGGGGGGCGCGGGGGGGGGGGGGGGGGGGGGGGGGGGGGGGGGGGGGGGGGGGGGGGGGGGGGTCTGTGGTTTTCCTAGGTGGTCCCTGCAGTTTATCTGCAGAGCGTTTGTACTTATGCTATAGGCAGCAAATTATTTCATCTTCTGCATATGGACATTGCTAGTAAAGCATTGATGTGATTGAATACTACTGTAATAATTCATAACACATATTTACCTTTTTTCAGAGTGACTTAAATGTACCAGTTTCTGCCTCTGGATATTATACTGCAAGACTTTATTTCAGGTTGTTATTTTCCTATTCTACATGCAATCCACAGGTTACCGTGCTGCATACGTGACCCGTGTAATTTCTGGAATACGGGAAAATGTAATATAATGCTGGAACGGTAACATTTATGTAAAGATAAGCAAAATAGTCAGTCAGATGTTTATCCTGCTTCCTCACTTTTCGAGGGTGTACAGACTGCCACCTACTGGAAAATGAAACACAGTACACCTTACATACTAATATTCCTTTCCTGTTCTATATTTAATCTGTTCAAATCTGAATAACAGTCCAATGGAGTAAATGGCAACAGGTTTTTTCTTGTTATAGCTACATTAACATAAATGGTAAAAATATTGGTTTGCACAATGATCTATTATGATGTATCGAAATTAGCTTTTCCTTACACCTGTTGTAATGTATTCTGGTGACAGTGGTGTATTAGATTGGCATATAAGGATTACCTTGGACTTGGACTGGTTTATGAAAGGTGAAGGAGATGGGAACGGTTTAAATCCAGTGGCGAGACCCAGATCAAATTGATTAACATTAGTTGGTTTCATTCTATAAATAGGGTACACTGTGGAAGCTAAAGACCAGCTGTGAGATCAGCATTCCGTATGCGTGACTGTCAGTGATATTACCAGCAGAACTCGCACAGCATGGCATTTCCTCTGCCTTTATGTAGCCTGCTGCCCTTAAAATCTAATTAACAAGTGGCACCATATTCACCTGTGGATAACTGGAGTTGTAAGATAATCGTTTGCATGAAGAATACGGGAAATGAATCTTGGTAATTGTCATTAATGGACAGATTGTATAGTCCGTGCCAAGTGGAAGGCAACAGGGCCACAAACACCCCGCGTCAGCCTGAGAGCGTGGAGAAACGTCGCATTTATTGTGGTTTTTCCTTTTCAGAACAATTTCAGACGGTAATATTCTAAAAGAAAACTAGCTCCCCTCTAACTTTAATTAAATTCTGTTAAGTAATAGACCGATGCTCCTACCTACTGGCTTTGGTTTCTCAGGTAACAAAGTCCTGGTTCCGTTCGGGGTTTGTACGAGGGTTCATGTTCCCGAGGAACCTGATATATTATCCTGGTGACCACATCCAATGAGATCCTGCTTACTACTGATATGTTAAGTCCATTGTAGTGATGGACAAAATGACACCTCATGAACCATTAGCTGTATTTTTCTAAACCCACTAGTTAGTGCCCTTGGGTTGCTTTGGGACATGCTTTGTGCCCTTTTTTTGAACAGAGAGCGCCATCTAGTGGGGTGAAAAAATGCAGCAAATGGTTCATGAAGTGTCATTTTGTCCATCACTAGTCTATTGTAAGCTTACTATTACAACACTGACTGTAACTTCTAATTGTAAACTGCTTTGGACGGTATTGTTACTTTAGGATTGGCAAAACATAGACAATATAAGGAGAGGGTTGTGGGAAGCAGGGAAGAGATGGAGGGATTGTGTGGCAGGGTCTGGGGAGGTTGGTTAAGGCCCCTTGGCAGTATACCATAGTGGGTCTGTAGCATTCTGAGGACTTTTTACTGTGATTTTGAATTGCCACATGGGGACTAAGGAACCTGGAAGACATGTCTGTTACAGGAAGGTCAGAGTTAATGAAATCCTTCATCTCAAACATTGTGATGCTCTGGCCACTTTGTATAGCCATTTAAAATAATTATGTGCCAGTGTACCTAGACTTCAAAGAGCAGGTATTTGATGATTTTGGTGGTAGAGGGCAATGTTTATACCAGAAGCTGTCCCTCCAAACCACTTCTTTGAAGACTTCCAGTTATCATCAATGATGGTTGTTCTTCTTCAACTGTTCACTGATAATATCCTGAATCTTGTTTACCACCTAATCGGGAGTGGAAAATGTGATGATCTTCTGATTTAAATGATGGATTTCCTCAGCAGAAGTGGACATGAAGCTGTAAGGTTTATCAGCAACTATAAAACTCTTTTTCCTCCCCACAGAAACACAAGAGGGTAAAAACATAAAAAACTTCCAAGTGCTTACAAATAGCCCTTTTTCAGATTGTTTCAGGAAAATGTAATGGCTGCAAACTCGTTTATTGTCAGGAGTAAGTGCAGATGGGCCTTAAAGCTCTTCTCGAAATCTATGCCTGACATAAAGCCTATGTGGATAAAAATGAACCTTTAACCTCAGTATTAAGCTGGACAGTGGCTGGGAAAAAATATATAAATATTGTATATTCACATATATGAATTATTTCTTTGACTTGTACTGCTTTCTCTAGGGAAGAACCCAGCTGAACAGAGATGAAAATGGTCAAACCCATTTCCCTTCTCTGCGCTTTTCCGCTCGTTGAGCCAGCGACTGGCACTTCCTGGAATGTCCAGCAGGGGTCAGTACTCCCAGAGGGAAGAGCTGTCCGCAGCATCACCGTCGCCTTTCAGCGTGCCGCCCTGGTCCCCACGCAGGTACTTCTCATTCTTTCCCTTGATGGCCACTCGCCCTTGCTCTAGCAACTCCAGGAAGAAATCTTCAGGGGTCTCCCCATCTGAGCACACCAGGCCACTGTTGGAGACGTACCAGAACCTCCCGTTGGCACCTGAGAATGAGGGAAGATCACTCGCTATAAGTAGGTCAGAGGTAACAGGGGTGGGGTTCCTTTTCCCTGTTCGATATGTGCTGCATTTACTAATTCATCTTTCATCAGGCTCCCACATGACCAGAAAAAGTGTAGCACAGTCAACATCAGCACCAACAGAAATTACAGAGAGTCAAACATAAATGTGGCTGCCCATTCTGACTCACCTGAAATGAAGGTGACACAGAACATTAGCAAGAAATGTTATCTGTCAGCTTTGGATTATCAGCTTGGTGCACGTTTACCGTGACTCTGATGTGTAATATCTGTAAGGATGTAGTCTGGCCAGCACTTCAGCAAGCCATACCTACACGCTAACCGGTTTACTCAAGAATATACATCTGTGAGTGGTTCAAAAGATGGATATTTTAATGGAGAGCAGGTTTGGATCGTCTGCCACCTGTAACATCCAGGCTGCTTCCGCGTTCTGCCTGCTCAGGATATCGTGCATGATGTGTGGGTGGCTTACTGCAGAAAACCAGCTAGTTATATTTTGTACAGTGCATTTATATTGTGGGCAGGTCCCTAATTTCCAAGTAATCTTATACTTTGTGTCAGGAATTTTTCCTTTTTTCTCAACTCAAGCATTGCAATCTGTCACTTCCATGCCGTATCAAAGGTAGTATGCAAGTCATTTGCAATTAATGTAAATTAGCCTCTTCGTTTGTGTTATGATGTCAGGAAACTTTATGTTTTCATAAGCGTTGATAACTTTGTGTGTAAGATTGTGGTTAATGATTGATTGTTTGGTTATGACCAGAGAGCCTCCCACCTTCCTGAAATGGAGATGGCTGAATAGATAACGCTGTTCATTTCCTGAACACTCACATCTGTGTAAATGCTGTACCTGTTACAACAGGTTCTTGGTTTTCTGTGAACTGAGTCACCTTTGACCACTCTGCCTGGAGGACCCCTTGGCCATTAGGGTAAGTGCTGGAGGTCACTTCAGCAAGGTGCTGTCTATGGTGGCATCTCAGGATGCCTTGGGGAGCCCTCACCTTTGATGTGGTAGGCGCCATCGCTGAAATGCAGAGTGAAGATGTCGTAGACGGAGCGGTTGGCATCCAGCGTGTTGGAGCTCTTGTGGTGGCACACGAAGCCATTCTCCCCACGTAGGATCAGGATGGGCCTGTTGATGAGCTTCAACAAGAACTTCTCATCCTCTCCTGAAAAGGGGGGTGGAAGACTGTAAAACCCTAGGACTGCATGCCTTCCAGAGCTGGCAAGATTCCAGCTGGCAGCTCATGGTGTGTCTGGACATTACTGTTGGGTCAGCACTGGGTCACTAATAACTCCCAATGTCAATGACGTCATTGCGTGGTCCTAGTCTGTCCACATGTGGGCCTTGTGACCCTGGACCAGTGAATCCTCAGCCTCAAGCTCAGTGACCCCCTTGATTAGGAGCCATCTGTTTATAAGTGCCAATTAAGACAGCCTATTTTTGGTGGGCTAATATTATCTACCTACTTACATGTTCAGTCTGGTCTTCAGCATAACATCGTTCCTAGTGAATGTACAATTTTCTGTTATCTATGGGTGCCGTTAAACGCAGAGAAATGGCAGATTATGACTATTAGGTTGAACACTGGCTGGATTATTTCTCTGTTGGTGGAGGTTATGTGGACCCTGGTCTACCTATAACCCAACAGCACACCAGAAAAGGCCCCTTTCACTTGCTTTACTTACCCACGGCCTCGCTGATGGCGGCCAGCTGCCCGTTCTTCTTCGTGCATACGTACTTGCCATTACTGGCGCGGAGGGCCACCCTGCGGCCCAACCACTCAATCTGGAACATGGTGTTGACGGCCCTGCTGTCATGTGCATGAGAGGTTTCGAGGAGAACGGGGGCAGTTAACGCTTATTAAGGTAGGTGCTCCATACAAATGTCAAAGGCAGGAAAAGGACTAGCAGAGCACATTGGGAAACGATTAATGTGGGTCCTTTATGGCCCAGGAATTGGAAGGGATCTATTTAACCATAACTATTGGCTCTAGATGTGAAGGCGTCTATCCACCTCACTTTTACATATACATTATGTGTGTGTGTGCGCGTGTGTGTGTGCGCGTGTGTGTGTGCGCGCGTGTGTGTGCGCGCGCGTGTGTGCGCGCGCGTGTGTGCGCGCGCGTGTGTGCGCGCGCGTGTGTGTGCGTGCGTGTGTGTGCGTGCGCGTGTGTGCGCGCGCGTGTGTGCGCGCGCGTGTGTGTGCGTGCGCGTGTGTGTGTGTGCGCGTGTGCGGCGCACATATGTCGATGAGGCAAAACATTTGAAGCAAATATTCTCGATTAAAATTGGCACTTGTCAGGGTCTGGGACATTTTAGACAGTAAGCTAACATTCAGTAGTCGAATGCAGAAGAAATGGGCAGAGCTAAATACCTATGTGATAATGCCCAAATCATTATGGTCAGTTGACTGGGTCAGAGCTACCAATAGAGCGTGAAATTCAAGTAACCCTTGAAATTTCATCGGTCGTCACGGAGGAACATATGCGATGCACGTTGACTGTATATCACCATATTTGGCCACTGTAAATGCCTGACATATCCTAGGTTGGCTGACAAGTTCGCCTTGGTAATCAGAGGTAGTTCTGAGTGATTCATGCTGTGCAACAATAGATTGGTGAAAAGAAGAGGCCGTAAAAGAGGGGAAATAGAGGAATTCCTTACACTTCCGTAGCCGTGCACTGGATGGCGCCGTGGGTTACCAGCGTCCAATAGTCGCCCGCTTTCGTCCGAAACATGCACTTGCGGCTCTCTTTGTCAATCTCCATCTGGAAGGTCTCCATCTCCGTCTCATCATCTTGATTAGCTGAGATGCTAACCCCTTCGGAGGAAATGAGAAGGTATTGAGGTTGCAGGCAGCGTCACCCCAAGGGTGAAACTCATTGTTTTGAGTTTTGAAAACTGTTCACTCCAAGTGCGCAGGGCTACCGTACGACTTTCAGTGTCATAATATATCCGTCTGTGTGAGGTCAGCCGAGATGATCCGGGACGTTCTCCCCGTGCTCCTCCTAAGCAGCGCTATATGAAACACCAGCCGTGAGTTAATCTCTCCTGGGAGCTGAATGCCTGGAGTTTATTACAGGTGTGCTGGGCCCACAGAATTAACCAGATTAACCTTCTTTTCCCCAAAGTTTTACGTATATATTACACATTACAAATTTAGCCTATTTAAGATGTACCTATGCTTTGTGCCTGGAGTGTCCCGATAAAGGCCTCCGTCTCGGGGGATAACTGGGGAAGTTGCCCAGGGCCCAGGCCCGAGTAGGACGGCTTTTTCGTCATGGGGGACCCACTTTAATTTTGTCACCGGCCCGAGGATTATGCACAGAGTGCTTGTGGGGTCCAGCCCCACTGACCCCATGAATAATTCGGCCCCAAAGTGCCATCTAGCAGCTTGTGTGGTATGATGGTAACAAGTTGTGGAGAAGCTGGACGTAGTCAGTTTGTTTGCAGAAGCTTTCGTGCCATTTAGTTTTAACGGTAATCATTGCGGTGTTGGTTTTTTCCATCACAGCCCACGTCTGTGTACCTTGACCGATTCACACCGTATTATGATGGAGGACAGCTTGTCACAGCGTTGCTGGCGAGACACCCACAGAAGAGCTAGTATTTCTCCCACAGCACTGTGACCTTGCTGGGGGACTTCGCCGGTCCTACCGGCTCCGCTTTTCAGACTGGTATTTAATTTTTATTTATAAAGGACATCAATCAAAGGTAACGGAAGAACAGAAATCCCCCAGCTTTTATGCTAGTGACCCAAAGGTTGCATCAAGCAATGAAGGACTCAACATTTCAGGCTCAAAACGATGAATAATACAACAGGAAAGAAGATTTTATGTAAGATATCCCTGTACATGGGTAGGAGTTTCCAGGGAGAAGTGTTAAGCAAAGATGGTTTGTAACTATAAGTGTTGTTGTCATGGAGTTTATAGTCTAAAATTTGGGGGGGAATCAGTATGTACAGAGTCGTAACGTAATAGCTTGGAAGTACTTGCAATGAAAAACACATTTTCAAATTCTCTGAATCCTTGGGATTGTAAATTGCCGTACTAAATCAAGTGATGGGATTCTGGATGAACTGATTTTAATCAGAGCTCAATCTGTAGCGCATTTTAAGGATGTGCGGACATTGGTCGGTTGACGAATGAACTTCAGCGGGGGGTAAAGAGCGACTTAGCATACATTAACTGATTAGCCCTCGCCAGGTCCCGATATTCAAATGAATTCATCTTGAAGTGAGGCCTCTGCCTTCTCCGCTAAGGCGGGCCCTAATGAATTTGCAAGCCCATGTGTCTCATGAATGATTCAGATGTGACTCCGGCTTGATTAAAAGCCAGGGCGGACCCCGCACAGCAGGGTGGGACGTCCCTAGAGCGAATGTTGCGTCGTGCTCAGCACCCGACCCTCGTAAGCTGTTGGAGTGATGGGGTGGCTCACGTGTGAGCTTTGGGTGGCCCTCAGAACTCGGAGATTATCCCCAGACCTTTCCCAAGTGCCAACTGTTGAGGGGGATGATGGAGTTGACTTAAAAAAAAAAAAAATTTACCAGGACTTACATTTCCCATCTATAACATGAATCAGTCCCCTCAGTCTGTGGGCAATTGGGCCTCTGTCTCTGCCAGCAATTCCTGTTCTGACCTTACCCTGAGTGCTGCCTGCACTTAAAAGAAGAAGGAATCTGTGAAATAGCCCACACAAACAAAAGCCACCGTGGCAGATTGTGTTCGCCGCTGCCCAAATTAGATGCCACAAAAATATCCCTCTGTTCTTTCTATAATCCTTTTTACTGCATAAATCCTGCCCTCAGCCACCCACCTCCGGCCCAGTCAGCTGACCGGCTGTAATTCTCTCCTCGGTGGCAAAGCCAGCAGCGAAGGTACCATTAAGCAGCTTTGCGTCTGCGAGCTGCCACGGCTGCTCGGGGGCCCGGCCCGGGAAAAGTCAGAACAAAGCAGGTTCGCTTCAAAGCGGACGGCACCATCCCTGCCGGGAGCAGTGACCAGGCCACGTGTGGGCCGACACGGGAGGCTGATGGGGGATCTTACAGGCCTGTGGATCTGTGTGTGGCGGTCAGCTTGTGGGGCTTCCTGCCAGCTACCCTCCCTTCTTCTACCTACCGATGACCATGTGACACGCCGAGTGGCCATCAGGCATGTCTAATCCTACCCCCCCTCCCCCAAACTGACCTATTCCTGGCCCCACTGTCCGTGTCCCTTCTCGAAGGTGCACACCTGAATGTTTATTATAATTTTATGTTGATTGCTGTACACAGAGCCCTGTTATTCCTAAATATGTCCGTGAATAATTCATTGCCAGCAGGTACATCACCCCTGAAATTAGGCAGGGGTGGGATTGGTTTGCACTTGGATGGATGACTTCTACAAGCCACCAACTTGCTAGTACTGGGCCAGAATATAGTGTGGGTGGACCATTAGGGGTCACTTTTCCCTCTGCAGCAAGTAGAGTTACACCAAAGGGCACTTCAACAGAGGAAACTATACTGTCAAGCGGTCTGACATTAGGAGGAAACTGTCTTACGGACAATCTATAAGGTCTTAAATCGCTGCTGTCCTTACAGATATGACAGAACTCATCAATGAAGCGTGAGTGTTTTCTATCTGGGCCCTATGAGAAAACCAATGACATCACCCTCTCCCAAAATAATTAGCTGATAATTAAATGATCTCTTGGTATAAAGTCTGATGTGTGGTATATATTCCCGTGCTTATTTCCATTATACATAGTCGTAGATGTGGTGTTAGGGAAGGTATGTGTAATTTACAGCATTGTTCTCGCCAGCCCCCTGTGACGTCTGTCCAAGCCTGAAGAGCTTAAGAAGTATTTTTTTGTTTTATTTTTGCTGCTGAAGATATCAGCCAAAGTTTAACCAAAGGTGGCTTCTTGTCTGACCAGAGCAGGGAGCATTTTCTCTCTGCATGACCCAAATCTACTAACCCGATCACTTTCCCTGTCTGCCCCACTCACGGCTCCCACACTGACCGCTTAACCACACCGATTACGGGACACACCTTCATATAAGCCAGTGGCTGACCTCCAGCAACCACAGAGCCTGATTCCTCGGGTTACTGTTCGGTGAACTAGTGGACAACGGTCCCATGCAAGGACGGCTGCTGCTCCACTGACACCTGGGATGTGCGAATGCAAGATTCAGTAGGCCCAGCGTTTATAAAAGAAAAAAAGGAATGGTGTAGCTTTCTGCGGCCTATACCAGGTCGGGATGTAATGGATTTTAGGGGACCTGGGGGCATGTCTGCTGATGAGTTTCAAAATCAAATCCAGAATTCGAGCTGTGTTTCTAGTTCCTGGCGCTGGCTGCTTCGCAGAGTTCCAGCCAAAAAACAGGAGCCGGCTTTGGTTATGTGTCGGCAAGGTGCTCGCGGCTGAGGCTGAATAATTGATGGTAAGCTGACACCATGTCCCTCTCTCACTCCCCCTCCACCCTGCCTTTCTCTCTCCCCCCTTCTTTTTTTATCCCTTTTTCTTCGGCCTTCAACACCCCTCCTCACTGCTGGCACACATCAGCTTGTCCCATTCAGTTCCATGATAGGTCCCCAATCCACAGACGCTGAAGGAGAAACCGAGAGCCAACAATGGATGGGATAAAGTATCTTTCAAGGGCCCGCAGTAGTCGGTCTTTTGTGTCGGTGGTCAGTTCTCACTCAGCACTAGATAGGTGCCCTCTAAACCCTGTCACCTGAATCCTGCCCTCTGTCATGCCCATCCCACTGTGGCTATGATAGTTGAGGAATTCTGACCTCCCCTTCGCTTCACTCCGGTTGGGTTTACTGTAAGCCCATTAATATCCTGCCGTGGCAGCTGGGCTTAAAGAACTTCGATTTAATGAGGGCGGAATTTTTTCCGTTCGTCGTGAATGATTAGGGAATGTTAGCGTGACCTGTCGGAAGCCATCGCCGCTGTCCTTCATCATCCCCAGACGCTCGCTGGTGAGGAACCACTAAGCTCATTAGTGTCATAGCTTCTACCAAATTGCTTTCAGCAGCTGGAGTTTGGCCATGGAGAAAAAGGCTTTTCGCCTCCTGTAAAATGCTGGCTACTCCATCCATCCTACACTGGGCATCATAAATGTGAAGCTGAAGACCCGAGGGTCTGCGTTTGATTGCCGTAACACACAATGTCAGTGCACTCTGGAGCAAAAACAGATGGCAATGGAATGGCAGCACAATCAGCCACGTGGATATCTGCAGTCAGATGTGCCCTGAACTCTGAAGCTGACAAATGTCCCCATGTTATGAAGGCCGACGTGATCATAGACAGATGTAGACTCAGCAGCAGCGTGCAGGTGGCCCCAGAACATTCCGAAGTTCTGCATCCGCTGGCTTTGGAGATGCTGGCCTTTCATGTCCACCAAGATGGGTCACCTGTGTTTCACTGGGGAACTATTAAAGCGAACAGCCATGTGGTTCAAATTTAATTGTGCATTAAGAAATGTAAGTATCGCTTAACTTTTTTAAATGATGGCAGCAGGTGGTACGGTGGTCAAGAAATGGAACTTGTGACAGCTGCTGGTTCAGGGTATAGCTCCGGACCTGTTGTCGAGACACGGACCTTAACTGCGGCGGCAGCCATTTCAAATGAAGGCAGAACCGTAACTTACGGATCTTTGTATATAAACTGAAATGATTTGTAGCTTGACTGAATCCTTTCACCCCCTGAGTTCATCTCCATTCTCAGCCCAAGGTGCTACACTGCTCCTAAACACAACCAGTCACCATTTCACCAGAAATCTCTTCATTCTTTACATCCTTTCATTTTGTTCCACATGGAAGTTGTGCTGCTTTCCCACCTGGATTTATACAGCCGCCCCCTGCTGTTCCTCTGCTCCAGTGTTTTCCCGTGGAAGCAGGCAGAAGCCTGTTGATTTATAGTTCAATGAAACTAATATCAGCAAAGGCAGCCATGCACCTGTCCTGCACACATGATGTATAGTTTTTAGACCCCAAGGTGGTTTGTACTAGAAAAATACCTCAGCTACCCTCCACTTGTCTTCACTACCTCCTTCCACTCCTCTTCACTGCCTCCTTCTACTCCTCTTTACCACCTCCTTTCACTCCTCTTCACTCCCTCCTTCAACTCCTCTTTGTCACCTCCCTCCACTCCTCTTTGCTATCTCCATCCATCCCTGCTCACTACCTCCTTCTAGTCTTCTTCACTACCTCCTTCCACTCCTCTTTGTCACCTCATTCCAGTCCTCATTGCTACCTCCTTCCACTCCTCTTCACTACCTCCCTCCACTCCTCTTTTCCACCTCCTTCCAGTCCTCATTGGCTTCTGCTGCACTTTCACATACCACATTGTTATTCAGCGAGGCCACTTTCGCTGTCAGGCCATGTGTCCCTGAGGACTCTCTGATTTAGGCCCCATTGTGGTGCCCGTTGTCTCCTCGCAAAAACGGAGCGGGGCTTGTGTTTCTGAAAGCAGAGACTCCACCATCAATGAAATGTCGTCTTAAATTAATTATTCATCGCACCCGACTTTAACACTTTTTTTTCTTAAGATGAGCTAGGTTAGCTTTGCCCCCATCTCTCCATGCGCATCCAGGATCTAGATACGAGTTCTGCTGAGTGAGAGGAGAAGGTTTGGTGTCAGATTCAAGATACTAATTGAAAAAAAGGGGTCTCTCCAATTGCACCTGAATTCGGTCGTCGGAAATGCCCCGAATGTGCAACAAGGACAATCAGATGGGCTTGGCTTACCCCTCGAGGTTTGCAGTACATGGTCTTGGTGACAGGAGTCTCTGTTTGAAAGCCCTGGGGGCAGAGTGGACTGCTGGGAATGAGCGGTGTGATTTCAATGCCGGCCACGGGTTAGGAAATTCACAAAGGACAGTGTGGAGGAGAACATAGCAGCAGGCTGCGCGGTCAGACTCACTGCATATTTCAGCTGCGCTTCAATGGGCCGGAGTGTTTATCTGTTCAGAGAGTTTCTATAGCCGCTGCTGATTATCCTGACCAGCGACCGTTTCATATCACAATTACTAAAAATGTTTATATTGTGCTGGTGGCAAAAGAGACCTTCTTTCATTTATCTTTTTTTGACTGGATATGTAATTGGGCGATTTAACTTCCAAACCACCTACTTTCTATTCATGTCTTTTCACCGTTTGCAGCAGAGATAAGTTGACTGCTTGTTTCTCATCTTTCAGAGAAACACACAGTGAAGCAGTTTCAGTGAACGTAAGGTGAGAAGTGGCCTGGAGTTTGTGGATCAGCGAGTATTCTTTGCAAACAGCTTCATGTGGGGCAAATACACAGCTTAGCTCTGTGCTCTCACTATGTCTACTATGCAATATAAAATCTTACAGAGCGGCACAATGGACCTTGACAGATGAATGACAATGCTTCGACATTCCGCCGTAGATTCAAGTAAGGCCTCTCATGGTAAGAGTACAGGTTAAGCATTTGCTGGAATGCATACATGAAAAAACAGTCATCAATGAAAGACTGGGGAAAACAACAAGGGCACGGAGACACATCTGTCAGCATCCTGCATTCCATGTGTGATCGATCCTTCAACCATGCACCCTAATTGCAACATTAGGTCATGCACACAGGTTCCCAACTTGTGGTTCAGTGCAAACAAATACAAATTACTGCACAATACCCTGCTGATGACGTATTATTCTTATAAAATTTGTATGCTTACATCTGGCTAAGGGCCTAAATTGCTATTTACAGAAATGTTCATTCAAAAAAATCTACAGGTACATGGTTCTTAGTTGAAAAGTCTTTATAAACACGTGACAGAGAAGTACTTTGACCCAGCAACTACAAGATCTGAGATGAACTATTTACCTTGTCGGATGGAGACAAATCTGTTGTTAGCTGCCTGGAAGACCACTTGTGGGTGGCTCTCCTCCAAGTCAAACAGCTCGTCTTTGCCGGGCTTAGAGCAGCGGCCGGAACGCAACGTTCCAGTTGGGCCCACAGGGGAGAGGTACTTCCCCTCACAGTCCTTGAAGGCCAGCTTTCCAGACTTGATCTCCAGGGTATAGCTGGTGCCCTGGCTACTCTGCATCACCAGCTTGCCGTCGTGATTAAGGAAGCGGTTGTCACAGGTCTTCAGGCAGTACTTGCCTTCCAGGTACACAAGGGTGAGCAGGGAGTCCACACCCCAAGGGATGTTGCTGTCGACGGAAATCTCATCATCAGACACTGCCAGGTGGGCGTAGCGCTTGCGGCTAATGCTCAGCAGGTTAGCCTGTGGATGTAGCGCCAGGTGTACAGCCCATAGTTCCGGTTCTCCAATGGATTGGGCAAAGCAAGACAAGTAATCCTCCGAGCCGCCGAAGTATCGCTGATAGGGCTCAGACTGCAGCGCCCAGCGGCCATCGGACTGTGCCACGATCAGGAAACGGCAATCTGTCTCCAGCTTCTCCACTCCACAGCTCACCTTCCCATCCCTGTCGGAGGCCAGATATCGGCCCAGATGGCTGCGCAGGTACATCACCTGGCCGTCATGCTCATCCTGCTCAAGCACCCAGATTTGCTTCTTCTTCATGCTGGTCGCGGATGCGTTCACCTTAAATCCGAAGGCCTCTGCAGTCAGGTAGCGATTCTCGTGGTTGATGAGCCCGAACTGCAGTTTCAGCGCCTTGTTTACTCCGTTCGTGGGCATCTTGGTCTAACTTTGTAGGCGACTGGATTACAGGAGGTTTGGGGAGATTAGGGTTAGGGTTAGGGTTAGCACCAGGAGCAGAAAGAAATGGCTGAAAATATTAGTGAATAATAATAATAATAATAATAATAATAGCATCCCTTCCTTTATCGTCCTGTAAGTCCTCTGGAGGGTTTATACTTACAAGTGTTGCACTGATCGCACCAGTTGCCCTGGTCCTTGAGTTTGGATTGTCTTGAATGTTCTTGAGTTCTAACTGCTCTCCCTCTTCAGCTCCCTTCTTTTGTCCGTCTCCCGATCCTCCCGGGACGCCTCCACCGGCTCCGGCTTTTTTTTTCCTCCTTCCTTATCAGCTCAGATAAATCAGCAGGACTCGACACCTCAATCCCTCACGCGGCTGACGTCACCCAGAATCCGTCGTTTCTCTCTCGCTCTGCCTGCCTCCCTCCCTATTGCTCTCTCTCTCTCTGCCCCTACATCAGCTCTCTTCTTTTGGATGTCCGTTGTCCCTCTGTAGCGTAAGCTGGATTCTTCTGCTCTCTGTTGCTACCACCTGGTGGATTACTGAGCCCCTGATCTGCTAATGAGAGACCCTGGTGTGACGATAAAGAAAGATGGACGTAGCTCTGGTTTCTCACCTCTCTCGCTCTTTCCCCCCTCCCTCTATCTCATGTTCTCTCTCTCTCTCTCTCTCTCACTCTCTTTCTCTGCCCCCTCCCCTAACTTTTCCATGTCTTACCTGCCTGACAAAATTGGCTGTGGCTCTGTTTAGTACTCTTAATGAAGTGCCTCTTGGATTAGCCCCCTAGATATGCCTAAGCCTTCCAAGGCAGAGTGATCCTGTACTTAGGGAATCGATGACAGCGGTAAGTGTAGGGTGGGGGTGCTTTGTCCTTCCCTCTTTGTTCTTCTCTTTGCGCAAAAAGGAGCGCCAAGAAAGATTGCTCAGTTAATGTGGCTGTCAGACATGCAGACTCTTGCCTTCTGTTTTTCCCCAGGTTTTGCTCTCTGTTGCTGGGCCTTACCAGGCCTTCCAGATCCCCCCGACGGCCCCGAGCTCCTGGCACGCTGGGAAATGTGAGCCCTCACCTATTGTGGTAGGAGTCGCCGGGCCAAGCCAAGGGTATCTAGTTACCTGCTCAGTGTCGGATGGGGTTTCGTGGCTGCACTCCGTTTCAGGGCCTCATTGGTCCAGGTTGCCTGAACCTTTTTCTTCTGTATTGTGTATGGGTCTTTGTATGTGTGCAGCTGTGGGTTACCCCCCCACACACACACACACACTCTGACATTGATGTGTGGGCAGTAGGAGAAACCAGGCATGTGACTAAAACAACTAGCCAGACTCCTGAAAGGGCCGACTGCGATGTTGATCATGATAGGTACAGGAAATTGCATCCACTCCATGCCTGTATCACGGTGCAATGTACCAAAGACCTTCAGCTTTGTGAATCATGCTGGATAACAGTCTCCCCTGAATAATTAAGAAATTAACATTTTCATGAAACCGTGGAGATGACGCGTTACACGCCTGGCAGGAAAGCAACCGCAGCAGCAGCTTGTGCTGACCCCTAATCTCACTCTTTATCTCCTTGAGTTATTAGTCCGCTCCAATCCCCTCCGTGCCCCCCATGTCCTGATTGGTTAGATGAGGGTTCCTCCATCTGTCAGCCGCTAACCATCTGAGTGTCTCACACACACACACACACACACACACACACACACTCGTATTACACAATCACACATCACTGTAAACAAACTCACCCCCTGACAGCCAGCCTGCCAAGGTTACACAAACATAACGCGTAGCCATAACGCGCACGTGTCCTCCTCTGCAGAGCTGCCTCTTCATAGGAACAGCTCGGCTTCTTTATGCAAACCTTACATGAACTTCTGCCTTTGTCTGTTTTTTCATTCTTTCACAAAGAGGATTACACCAATTTCCCAGACTCAGTGTAAGTCTAAATAATCCTTGGAATTTCTGCAGCTTCTGTTCGTTTAAAATTCTTTTCAGTCGGTTACAATGGGATTAACTATATATTTTAGATGGCAACTAAGTACATAAACAAAAACACGTTTAACACGGTGCAACAGCAAGGGCAAACGTGCTTTATGTAGACATTGTGCATTGTCAAATCATTCCCTCACAGAACGTGAAAGACGTGCTGGCTGTCGACAAGACCAACACGCATATATACAAACCCAAAGCAGCCCCACGGACAGCCTGCCCCAGGCAACACATCCAGGCCCGTTTCGCTAATTTTGATACTGGAGACCAGGGGGACATCACTGTGGTCTCACTATACTTTGTCTTATAATTTAATTTTCTGTGCCATTCCCACTAAAACTTATAGCTAATAGGCCACATTCTCATTGAAGCAGTCTGGCTTTTTTGACCAGCCCTACCTGAAAAGAGAGCATTCGTCTTTTTAAGAGCATATTCTGTGTTTCTATACAGTACCAGTTGAAGTCCACTTGCCACCCTAGGCAAGCCTCACCGCCAGTGCCCCCTGTCTGAGACAAAGTGAACGTAGCTTGCTAAGTCGCCCCCCCCCCCTCAGAATATGGTGCCCTAGGCGGCCACCTGAGTAGCCTAATGGGGTTGGCCAGCACTGTTCCTATGAAAGTACTATACGTTCCGTGTATTCATTACCCCACTACTACACTCTGAACCACACTGAAATATGCGGTGGCCATCTTGATAAGTTTCTCATCACGTTCCTGGCGGGCTTTCTGCTCTTGTGGCCCAAATGAATCCCCATATATACAGCTTGTCCTACAGTGGTTGGGGCCACCATTTCCAGCCAGATAGGACCAAAACTAGGGCTCAGAAACACTGCAGCAGACTGTCAGCAGCCATTTAAGCTCAGGAGCTGTTCTTCCTCCTGTCGATGTCTTACAGGTCCTCTGCTGATGTATAGGGAACATTGTTAATTCATTGTTTAATATTCTCATGTAGCTCTCCATGGTTGTATGACTGCTAATAGCTCTGTCTACTGATAGCATAATGATTAATAATAAATGATAATTACTGTCATACGCTCAGAGCTTCACTTAGACCCTCTAGTCATTTGAGGTTTTGTTCCTCGAGACAGTTCCTGGAACGTTCCGTTTCTAAATTAGGAATGAAAGGTTTTGTGGTAAAAACGTCTCAATGTAACATGTAAAGCAATATCTTGTGGATTTTGGGTTTATATGGACAGATGTTGCACCTGAGCGCAGTACTTGATGACTATGTGTCCATTATATGCAGACTAATAACTAATTCTGGCTTTGATCATCATATCTGCGTGTGTCACTTTGAAAATAAGTATTGATAGTCGGCAAACACGTCTATCATTTGTAATCTGGCGCCGTTTGGAAAACGCTTGCAGGGTGTGAATACTCTACTGCAAAGGTATTATATTCGTTTTTGTTGTTATTGCCTGTGAATTTAATAACAGCACCTCAAGACCCGTGATGGTGGAGGAGTCAGGGAAAGGCAGAGAGCAGTGGCTTTGTCTAGGCTTTTAACAAATAAAAATGTCCTGATCTCTTGACAGCCTATATGAGATCCACGATGAAGAAAGCCTGGGTCCAGGGGGGGCTCAATTTCCAGCTGTCCCCAGTCGGTCGACCGATCCAGGCATAATGAGAACTGGAGAATGGTGCCTTGACCACGGTGAGCCGTAGATAGCGAGCCGGTGAACTAATGAAAGATTCTGATTCTCTCCGAGGTTCTGATACCCCCGTGTGGCCGGCGAGGTCCTCATGATGAAGGCTGAAGGCTCACAGTCATCTCTCTCCTCTGTCCCCTTAGGTAGATCACATCCCTCTTCTTCACCGCCCACTCTTTGCTCACTTCACACATCCCTCTTTCCTCTCCCTGCTTCATTTCTTCCCCTGGGGGGGTTTTGTCGATGAGCATTCATTCCTTCTCTCACCTGTGTCTGTCTCGCATTTGTTCTTTCAAAGAGCTGATCACAGTCCCGGTAGTCACCATGACCTTGCTAGCGTTCAGATCAGGCCTTTACTGCTGCTGCGCTTGTAAGCAGGCTACCCTAAAAGGGAGCAGTGTTCGGTTGTGCTGTGTTGTTAGCCTGCATTGTCATGTGACAAGACACAGAAACACCTTAAAGCAGGGGTTTCCAGCTCTGGTCCTGGAGAGCTACTGTCTAGTAGGTTTTCTGTCCTACCTGGCTTCTGATGAGCCACACCTGTTCTCAGGTAAATACCAGGGACAGGTGTGGCTCAGAAGCCAGGTAGGATAGAAAACCTACTAGACAGTAGCTCTCCAGGACCAGAGCTGGAAACCCCTGCTTTAAAGGTATATGGTCTGCCGGCAGAACCGCGAGGTTGCCAGGCTAACACTGACCACAGCGCTACTCCTCGCCTGCCAAACATACAAAGGACTTCCTGCCTCCACATATCAAATATTAGCTAAGCGTATCAATTATGTAACACGCCATGACGTAGTACATCGCTTTCCCGACGGTGGCGGAACGCACGCATGCTGAAAAATTATCCCGTTCAGGCCTCCTTCTTACGGTTTTGAGCCTTTTGTTTTGTAAGCCGATACTTTTCTTAGAATATTAAATTAGCGGTTAACATTTAATGAGGCATAATTCCGTATGACCGGCAGCTGACCGTTGTATAATAATGAGGGCCATCGTCGTTATCAGGACGAGCACACCCTTAATCATAATACTCTTCTGATTCCAGACACCTGCCCTCCGGCCGCCGCGCCCTGAATGTCATAGGCGCCGGAGTTGGGTGTCAGCCCGGAGTCCCCTCACTCCGGCTCCATATCCCTCACTGTCACCATGCGCAAAAGCCCGACTGGCTTCCTGTGAGAATGCGGAGATGAAATCCCGGTTACGCCAAGCAGACTCAGGCAGGGACGAGGTTTCTGTTTCGGGGATTTCAGGTACTTCAAAAACTAAATAAACAGTGAGCTCTTAGGAGAGCAGCTAGCTGGCTGGTTGGCAGAGCATGCTGCTTCTGCATCTCTTAAATGAGGAACGTGTTTATTTACTATGTAGTATTTAGAGTAGTGACCGTCTGTGGCCAACAGGGGCCGCCAGACCACGGGTTTGAGTGGTGGTAAACATCACTACTGGCCCCAGGCAGGATTCCACAGACAAAGCGCTGAGCAATACTTTACATCACCCAGCTCTCCACCTTTTCACTGCTTATCCAGTACAGGGTCCAGCGCAGTGAGCTCTCCAACTCTCCAGCTGTCCTGCCTGGAAGGTTCTGGTCACGTAGACCAACTGTTATTATCAGGAGTATCAGTCAGTAATACTGCGGGATGGGTTAGAACATCCCAGTATTTCTAGTTTTGTTCCAGATAAGCAAATGACACATGAAGAGCATGAATGTTACACTGAGAAGGTTCTGGGCTGTAGAGGTGAAGCCCAGACAGCTTCTTAAAAAATGGCCAGCAGGTCAACCCTTCAGATACGTCATTTAAAGCACAATATGCCATGGTCTAAGATGTGGTGGGGGTGGGGGGTGCAGCTCTGTGGATTAGAGAGCTGTGCCTGTGTCCGGAAGGTTGTGGGGTCAAATCCTATGGCCAGCAAATTAATCTTATCACTGTTGGGCCCTTGAGCAGGGCCCCTAGGCCCAGCCGCTTCATGGTGCCGTCTGACCAAAAGCCTTCTACACTTATACATCACTTTGGATGTAAGTGTATAATTAATAATTACTTGTAAACAGATGACTCCACTGGTCACCTTCGCTGGGCCTTTTTCATGTTGGAAAATTGTGTAATAAGAACACAGAGCCACTAGGTGTCAGTAGAGTGGTTGAGCATGATGCAGGTCAATGGGGGAGGGGGGGGACAGCCAAATAGAGCAGGCAGCTCCTCCACTTGGCAGGTCCCCTGGGTGCCCTTGTAATTTGCTTTAAAACACTAGATGACTTGTCTGTCATCTGTGAGTACACAATGAGACATAGAGCTCTGCACAGGGCCGTGCTACTATTAATCAATCAGGCCCTTTCTCCTTTCATTTCTTCACGTGGCCCAGTGGTTTTCCGGAGTTTTCCGTGCCAGTGTCGCCCCCACAGCTCTTTCCAGAAAACCACTCGTTTATAATTGCCCATGTGTGTGGATGCGTGACTCTGCTAACAGATCGTGTCACACACCCGGCCCATAAAAGCATTGCGGGTCTTCAGAAAGGCACTCAGCTTCCTACTGGTCCTCAGGGGCTGGACTTCCATCGTCAGGAGAATGGGGAGGGTGAAAGTGTAGGGCGGGGCAGGGCGGGGGGGGGTACCTTTGTGTATGATCATATCATTTTGTTTTCCACTGCACCTGCACCCCGCCTGCCCCCTCCCATGTGCCATTAGCCCACCGTGCCACCATGTCACCCTCCTTTCCGTTCTCGTTCTGCCCCTGGCATGACCGAGCCCTCAATGGCTGGTGGCAGATGTTTTTTTTTTGGTGGGGGGGGGCAGCGGGTTGGGGCCGCCAGCTTCCCCGCCGGACGGTGCTTGGGTGCCCATTAAAGCACCCGCGTGATGCTGCTCAAATAGCTATCATTACACCGCTGCCAGGGGGGGTGGGGGGGCTGGAGTTTAAAAATGAACATTTCAGAGTTAACAGCCCCCGGCATTTTCTACCCTATTAACTGCCCTATCACCATTCCGGCAGCTCTGCGTGAAGCTGCTCCTCACCGGCCTCGCCCCCTCCCCTGATCACCGGCCTTTTTTTACACTATACCCCCCCCCCCCCCCCCCACCCCCCCCCCCCCCCCCCCCCCCCCCCCCCCCCCCCCCCCCTCCTTCCTCCTCTCCCCCCCGTTTCCCCCC
>JAAGVU020000041.1:2847466-2869830 GCA_011763525.2 Mormyrus iriodes
CCGGCCTTTTTTTCCCCTTTGCCCCCCCACATGCCCCCCCCCCCCCCCCCCCCCCCAGTGGCCACCCTTCCTCCTTCGTTGATTATGCCTTCACTGGGCTTTTCCCCACATCTGTCTGCCATTCCATTGTCACCTCGTCCAGTTTCCTCCCAAACTTCCACCTGTCCCCCTTCCTCACCCACGCTTCAGAATCATCTTCAGTCCTCTTCTTCCTCCTGTCGTCCGTATTTTATTCTCTCTCTCCATCTCTCCCATCCCTCTCTCTGTCTAGTCATACACCTCTCCTGCCTTCCTTTTTTTAACTTCACATTTTCATTTATTTTTTTTGTTAATGAAGCCCCTGCCTGCCCAGTCCAGGGGAGGAGGGGCAGATGGTAGCCGCAGGGTCTTACCTGGACCAGGTGCGTACTGACCGCTACCTCTCGAGGTCTGGGGGACTGACTGGAGAAAAAATGCACACAAACGGTCATGCAGACCGTGAATGGAAACGCGTGTGAGAATCCAGACAGAGGACCTCACACACACACACACACACATACACACATACACACTGCAATACAGACAATTAACATGTAACATTCGCCCCGGCAAGACACACACACACGTCCTGTTCACGTGTGTATGGTCACACAGTTCGATACACTGAGACAGGCTCAGCGACTCGCACACGCAGGGAGGTGCAGAAACACATTATCACGCAGACAAAAGGAGACACGCGCGCGGCCAGGCATGTGTGTGTATTTATTATGTTTAATAATAGGCAAAGTGTCGGAGGGGGGAGCCCGTAAAGCACAGCAGCATCTCCAACGACCCCCCAAATATATATATTAAATTATATAATATATTTAATACATTAAAGTGATCATGAGTCTCCATCCCAAGCAACAATATAATGCCAGCCATGGCCAGTTGTGAAGTCGTAAACGGCCATTGCTACTAATGCCTGTCAGTGTATCAGCTGACGTCACCGAAAAGATTGTAAGTTTGGTTTCAACACTGGTAAGGACCAAATCAGCCCCCAGCCCCCCGCCCGCCTAAACACACACGCTATTCCACACAAAAACTCGGCAGGGACATGTCCCTACTGTCCATAGCCAAATCTATGCCCTTGGTGGCTGTAGTACGTGTAGGTATTGAAATTCTTAATCGCCGCACAGATAAAAACAATAGTGGTCTTATTCTGATTAAATTGGCTTTGTAAAGCGTGATAACATAAGTACCTTCAGACTGTTAATGTTAGAAAATATTGACACAACTGGGAAATCCTGTATAATTTAAAACGATCTCACATGCGTTTTGGAGAAGTGAACTTGTATCACTCACCAGTAGCTATAATGGCCTGGTTTATAAACCAATCTATACGTACCCATGGCTGCAGCAGTAGATTTAATGCAAACCAGTTCTGCTATCTAAAATCCAATTGAAATCCAGCTGACAGTATATATGTTTCCATTTGATGTTTGCAGCAGGGCGTGCACATTTTGCAGAAATGTTACATTACGTATTACATTAAAATGATGCGCCGGCACTTAGATCACGTTGCGCTTTACTGGCGCAGACGACCCAACTGGCATGTAAATATTCCGGCTGTGCAGTTCACCTTATTTGCCGCTGGGTGGCAATGTTGCAGTTCCTTTATTTGTGCTTCAACATTACGGAAAGGGGGATGGAAAAAAAAGATTGATGTTCGGTTTGTCAGTCCTGGTGCCCCTGTGACCGTGCGCATGGTAGGGCAAGATTCTCATTACTATTTTTAATCAGCCTTTTATTGCACAGTTAACTAATGGTCTCTCCTAGAAACGTCACTTGTGAACTCAAAGGCACCAGCAAGAGGATGCTATCTAAATCATCACTGCAAGCAGCTGCTCAATTAAACACTTAAATATGTCAAATGACCAGTTGACGTCGCTTTGCTACTAGCCGACGCGAAACACGCTGTATAATCGTACAAATATAGCTGTATATTGCAAATACACGAGGGCCAACTCACTTTGTAATCATCACAAATTCACTTTGCTGTATTTTAGCTGTTCGCTAGCCGTCTCGCTTTTAAACGGCCTATTGCGCTGCTTTACAAGTAACCGTTTCGTCCATTTAAAAACGATTATTTCCATCTCTTAACACAACAAATAAGCACGCGTCATGTAATTGGGATTTTATGTAATAAACATAGACGTTAATCCCCAACTACTGCGTATTGAATTAGCAAACGGTTTACAGCGTCCTCCTTCCCTTTAAATCAATAAGGAGACTGCTGAAGCGTGCTTGCCTGTTGCTCATATCCCCTCTTCTGCTGTTTGTTACTAGCAGCCCAATGGATCGGGGTTTACGGTTACGGCCGAAATATTTGTTTTTAATATAAGAATTTACTTAACATCGTTAAACTTAAAAGTTTGCGACACCTTACGAAGCGTATCACGCAAACGGTAGTAATGTGTACAGAGAATTAAAAGAAAGAGCCGGTGCAGCGTTTTAGACATCTTATTACTTGGCCGGCAGAACATAATCAGAGCTGATATAAACGTGTCCGCAAAGGTGTTTTTATTGTGGAGGAGCCACGTAGCCACGCGCCAAGTGGCAACTAAGGGTTAAAGCGGCGGGGAAAACAGGAAGAGCGCGCCGTAAGAAATTCGCTGTCCACCAATCCCGTGTGAGATTAGCACCTTGCCCTTCGTCGATTGGCCGTAACAGATTCAATGGGCAGAGTGCATAGTGTGGGCCCCACGTGGGGTCTGGGCTCAGGCTGGCAATACTACTGGCTAAAGCGGCGCGGACGGGGCCGCCCCTCTTTGTCGGTCTCCTCCGCGATTGGTCGCTCGGTTCGTGCGGCGCGCCGGTCCCGCCCCCTTGTTCTCGCCAGGCGGAAATAGACCCCCGCGATGAGAGCGGAGCCAGCGCCCTGGGCTCGGCGCGCGGCGGCCGGCAGGCAGTGCGTGAAACTAACATGCATCTGACATTTTGCACCGCACAACTTAACAGCCGTAATATGATTTCTTTTAAAAAACATGATTATTAGATATTATATTTAACTCAACGTCTCCGCGGCCTCTGTGCAAGACAGGCGCGCTCGCCTGCTGCAAATCTTTCACCCTCTTTTTTTATCATTTTATTTTATTTTCATTTTATTACCACTTGCTGTAGACTTTTCCCCTCGTCGTGTTCCACCCCCAGCCAATATCCGTATTTTACTGCCGCGAGTTATACGACTGCGTATTTTAGGAGACATCAAATACTCCAGGAATCAGTGTGGTTAGTTAATTTATTATGGAGCGTATTACAGTGCGCGCCGCTCGTTGTGAGCTTCAGTACATAAAGGAGCGTTAAAAGGCTGCCTTCGGTGCGCCGTGTAGGAAAGAAAGAAAGGGAAATAAACAAGCGTTCCCTGAATGTAAGACAAAGTGTAACATCAGCCGGCAGACATTGCCGTGAAGACGCCCAGCGCAATATCGGGGTATTTCTTGGGCAATCGCAACCACTTACTTGGCAGGCGGGCCTATAAGAATTGGCGAAACGTGCATAAACATGGATATATAAATTCATGCGGGGAGACTGGAAACAAGGAGAATTATCCGCATTAAACCTTGGAGTTACAGTCAAAGAGATTCACGGAATCTGTCCCGAATGAGACTCGTCCTAAAATTTGAACAAAATGGCCAAACAGCAAAATCCAAGGCAGGAGTGAGGGAGCCCCGCAGTAACAGACAGTCCCGCGGCGGGGCCGGGCCAGATGGCCGGTGACACGGAGCGATCCGCCGGTAACAGCTTCGTTAGGCCGTGACAGGCTGCTGGGCGCCGGTGTAGGACCATTTACCTTTAAATTTACCGTAATGAATGCTCTCAATTAATGGATGCAGCATCAAAACCGAAGAGTTAATTGGATATGGACTGGGAATCCCAAGTCGATCTATTTGACTATTATTATTATTATTATTATAATAACTATTATTACAAAAATCTTTTTTCCTAAGATCGATGCTCCCGGGACTCTCCCCTGCCTTGATGCGCCCCCAGCGCTGCTCTGCGGGCCGCGGCCGGACCGGCGCCTTCGGCCCCAAGCGCTGCTTGATGCCACTTTAAACAGCAGCATGTTTGTTAGCGGTACAACGAGCGCTGTATTCTGTTTTTCAGGAATTTATAGCCATTTTAAACTAACAGGCGACACCTGTGATTTACGATTTTTTTTTGTTAATAGACAAAGGCAAAACGCGCCTTGTTACGGAATGTGAAGTGTATATTTTGTAAGATTATTTTTTTTGTAAAAAGGTTCCTGTTTTACTCCGTCACATGTAGATGCAAATAAGGGAGAACTTGGTCGTTAAAAAGCTTCCTGGTTGGGAGAAGTCCCTCAGATGGGAACTCATAAATCAGCAGAACAAAGGCACTTAAGAGTTTAATTTTCAGAAGGTGGAAGTCTGGCTCTCCGCTTTGGGGCCGGTGGGGGCCTTGTTGGCCTGGTAAGTAATACTTAAACCGAAAGGACACCTCGTGCTCTAATAACCGCCTCTTCATTAGGCTGCCGTCGGTCATGCTGGCGTCCCGGCTGCGTTCAGCGGACGCGTCCCACGGCGGTTTTGGCCGGATACGGGAGTAAGTGAAGCAGTGAGGTCCCCCCCCTGCTTGCCAGGATGGGGGTCCGGATATGGGGTGAAGTTGGCACCCCCCCCCCACTCTAAAATATTCACTCCCCAAACCACCAGTAGCCCCCAGGTGAAATGAAACACTTTACTGGGTCCCAGTCTGAGATCTGAGACAACCCGGGGGAGGTCCGCCCCCCACCCATCACCTCTGGCTCATTGACGTTGGTTTTGTGGAGATTTCTAATGTGGCATTCTTAGGCTGACAGGACTGATGGGGTGGAGGGGCGGATGGTGGATCAGGGGCTCCGTTAATGAGTTGACAGGGGGCACCCATCGCGGTTGCTCGTACTCTCTCTCACTCTGTGCGACACGGCCGTTGGAGTGCAGTGAGTGGTGTGAGATGTCCGTAATCCATCACGGCAGAGTGCACCACGAGGGCTTGTCCCTGTTCACAACCACACACTCACGTGGCCCCTTCATTCATATGCAGTCTCACACACACACATACACTTCCCTACCGTGTAGCCTGAGTTAGGTCAGCTAGCAAGATTAATAGCCCCCCATGTGTCCCAGAGGCCGGGCAAAAATACACAGTTTGTGGGGGGGGGGGGGTGCTTTTTGTTGCTGGGTTAGTGGCACTCGCTGGCCCTGCATAGCTTCGGCACCCCAAGCGGGGCCCTCCACCACAGCCTGGACATGGATTAATGCCTTCAGGACAATTATTTCATTCATTACTGTCCGGGGCTTTTTTAGATAACGACATTTTTCAGGTTGCTAACCATTATTACTGTCAGGACTGCCAGTGTTGCTGGGGGGGGGGTAAGGGTATAAAGAGGCAGTTCTCCCTTTGTTAGGGGCTGCTTTGCTGCTCGGTCTGCTCTGACCCACCCCCCCAAACACACACACACTCCCCAGGCGGGGGTCCTCCTAAAACAGCCCTCTTGCTCAGGCAGCCATGAACCTGTGTCTAGCAGTGACTTTCAATTTTAAAATAAAATCAAATTATTGAGATGGCACCGCCGCCCCCCCCCAGCCATGCGTTCTGTATCTCTGGCAGGTCTTTACTGTCCTTGTTTTTTTTTAAAAATATTTACACTGGGCCAGTTTTAGGGTACCATGCCATTGGCCCTGCCTCCACCTCCCATCCCCCCCAGAACCGCCTGGCCCCAGTGTCTGTCACCAGCTCTGTTTTCAGGCCTCTGGTCTCTGGGGGGCGCTGTGACAGGGAGTTGACAGTGCTGGGCGGCCCCTTGAAACTGGAGCAGTCCCCCGGGGCCTGACATCGCCCACCATCCCCCTGTCCCCTGTCCATCCCGCTAATCAGCATTCCCTCCCAACACCAACCGCTTACACTCAATGTCTCCCGCCGGCTTCATCCAATGAGGAAGGAGACAGGGGGTCACATGGCCCAGTGCCCTGACGACTTGGGGAATGTAAATGAGCCCTGAGGAGGATTTCTGGGTGATGAGGTTGAGTGGAGCCCATCCACCTGCTGCAGAGACAGAGATGGCTTTATAGAGCACCTCTGGTGTTTGGGACGCAGCCCAGGGGTGGCCAGGCCTGGACTAGCAGGAACGGGTTACCGCGGGCTGCCACGATAGGCCGGACTGTGGCCTGAACAGCCTCTGCCATGCCCTTTTGTCTTGTTACCTGGTTGTCATGGCAGCCACTGCCAGCCGTGGCCTGAAAGGTTGTGCTTTGGGGTGACAGACTGACAGAGACACTCCAGGAGAATGGGGTGATGCAGTGTGGGGGTCCGGGGGGGCACGAGACTCAGATTCCGCTTTGATTGCAAAATGTATGCCATCACGGTCCCTCAGCCCCCTTCGTCTCTGAAGGAGCCCCCCTGCCGCTGGTCTTGATCAACACCCCGCTGATCTTGCCTGCCCCCTCCCCATGCACTGCTCACCCACTAAGGACAAAACAAGCAGGATTTTGGGAATCTAGTGGGGCGTGTCACTGCCGTGCCGGGTGATGTGCATCTGTGTTTACTGACACCAGAATCTGGTCCAGTCTCAGCGCCAAGCAAAGGGGTCTACGTACCAAGTGGTCTACGCACAGAGAGGTCTATGCATCAAGCTTTATGCCAAGAGGTCTACGCACCGAGAGGTCCATGCACCGAGGGGTCTATGCATCGAGCTTTATGCCAAGAGGTCTACACACTGAGCTTTATGCTGAGAGGTCTACGCACCGAGAGGTCCATGCACCGAGAGCTCCATGCACCGAGAGCTCCATGCACCGAGAGCTCCATGCACCGAGCGGTCTATGCACCGAAAGGTCTACGCACCGAGAGGTCTACACACTGAGTGCCTGCACAAAAAAAGCATGGCACATAGAGGTATGTCAAAGGCACCTTTTTGTGTGTGGTTGGGTAGGTGACAGCGTGTCGCATGCCAGCAGGAGGCGACGACGAGGCATTCAGTTAGTCACTCTTAAAAGCATTTACACTGGCGGCACACAGCCTCAGTGGGGAGCACTGTCACCTGACGCCTACAGGGCTGGGGGTTAAGTTTGCCTGCAGCATCGGGGGGGCGGGGGCTTGAATTCGCCTGTTCTCCCCGCGTTTGCACAGGGTCCCTCTGGGGGCTCCGCTTTCTGTCTGCCGCCCAGGAACATGCCGTTAGGTGTATTGGCGTCTCTAAATTGCCTATTGTGATTATGTACCCCATGATGGACCGGCTTCCTGTCTGCAGTGTCCCGTGCCTCATGTCTGTGCCTGTGGGGATTAGATCCAAGCTCCCCGTGACCCTGCACAGGATACAGATGATGGATGGATGGATTCACGTCGAAAACAAAAACACAATTCATCATTGCCGCAGAACGATATTGTCCAGCGTGCGGAGGCTGCCTTAGTTACTGTTCGGAGCAGAAAAGTTTTGTGGGGGTCAGAGACCTTCATAATCCCAGAATCCCAACACACACACAAGGAATATTTTTAAAAATGAGTGTTTTTTTTTTCTTTTTTAATTCTAAAATTTATTTGCACCTGACCAGGAAGTGTTGCAATTTTCACACCTGGTTCATTTGGAAGCACGCTGGTCACCACCAAGGCCGCAGACAGACAGGAAAAGGCCGCAGACGGAATCGCAGGGAGGAGAATCTGCAAGCCCTGTCAGGACTCTCGGTACTGGGGGGGGCATCATGACAAACCTGGAAATATGAAAAAAGGTGCGGAGAAATTAAGATGAGGGTGTTTTGTAGAACTTCCAGCACTGTAGGGTCATCAGAAATGGTGGGGGGGGGTTTGTAGTTTGGACCTTAACGGGTCCATCATCTCGCCCATATCTCCCACTGGTGGCCGTTCTCCATGAGGAATTACGTTCTAGACGCACCGAGCGTGACGGTTGCCACGGCCACACGCTCTCTCTTGGTGTGTTTGAAACATGTCATGGCAATGAAAATGCAAACAGCGTCCCCTTCAGGAAGCAGGCCCCCCCCGCACTTACAGCTGTTTGTTCTCTTTATTAGTTTATTTATCTTGCCGATTAAACAACGCCTTCGTCAGAAAGCAGCCCCCCCCACACCGCACACACTGTGACAGATTTACTAGGCGCCGTAACAGGGCGCTGAGCGGCCGGTGTGCCACCAGCCCATTAAACGCGGCTCAGTAAATGTCAGTGCGTCAGACATGGCCCAGCCGACGAGGGGGGTGGGGGCTCCTCTGGGCCTAATCGTCACTAACGTACTTGCATCGTGTTGCCGCCATGGCGTCAGGCGACACAGGAGTCTTGCATGCGTGCGAGCGCACCTGGGAGGCGGTGACACTGAAGCGAGCAGTGTGTCACATGACCCACTCACACACACACACACGGGCTTCCTTGTTTACTAGCTGGCTACTGGCTTGGTGCCAGGCGTTAAATAGAGATGCAAAGTTCTGCAAGGTATTTCGGGGGCCAGGGGGTACCGGGGGGGTATAAAAAGCACCGCCATCGTCATGCACCCCCCCCCACCCCCACAACGGCTGACAGGTGAGAAAATATATGGGGCCGAGGGGCTTGTCTCCTAATGGAGAATCGTCTCGCTTTCGCGGAAGATCCAGCCACGTAAATTACGCCCTGACAGGTGCGCGGCCTGACACCAGCGTGGTCTCACTGCCTAAGCTGACTGAGCACAGACCCTATTCCTGGGGTGGCTGTCCCTAGTCGACAGAAGTCTTTCTGTGTGCCTGTTGTGCTCCCCCTGGTGGCTGGAGGTACCAGCAGGGTGGTTGCTTTAGCGGTGGTTTTATAATCCTAAAGTGTTAGGTTCAAATTTCAGCAGGAACTACACCTTAAAGCCTATAACGTGCTTGGTGCTTTAGACTAAGTATGCATGGCTTGGTTCAGCTGAGGTGGTATGTGGCCCAGTGGGTTCGGACAGTGTGCCTGTGATCGGAAGGGTGTTGGTTCAAATTCCACATCGTCTGGGCCCCTGAGCAGGGCTGTTAATCCCAGTTACTCCAGGGACTGGCCGGCCCTGCGTTCTCTCAGTACGTAAGTCATCTTGGATAAAAGCGGCTGTTCAATAAGTAAGTTATTAAGTGAAAGAGCCACCTTGTATAATGTGACAGGTGTGTTTGTTATTTTATCAGCTTGTCAGCCTCTTGTGAGTGATGCCTGAGTGTTCCCTCAGCCATGACCTGCAGACAAAACTTAGATGAGTGGCGAGGTCGGGGGTGGGGGGGGGGGTCTTGGGTTCCATTTCCTTTCTTTGTTTGCTCTGTGAGTGTGCAGATTTCTGTTCATAACCAACTCCGTACCCCCCCCCCCCCCCACCCCGCGTGCTCAAGCACCCACCCCACTCCCAACAATTAACTGTGCTGATAATGGATGTTGTTTACTGTGTTCCCCTCCTAGAGAAGTGGATTAGCACGGGGAGGGGGGGCTGTATAGGATGGGGGGGGGGCTGAGTGATTATCTTATCAGCTCTAAGCACTGTAATGAAACATAGTTATATATATTGGTGCAATCCTTTTTAACAAATACCTGAGCACTGCCCAGTGATAAATCAGTAGCCGATCATCTGGATCGCCAGTGGATGCTCGGGGGGGCAGGGTGGGGGCCACGTGTGAAGCAGATGGATGACTCGAGGACGCTAGTTCATAATACCAAAAAAAAAAAACTCTTAATTATGCAGAAACTGTTTTTTATTGAGAAATGTGTCTTTTGGGTACAAAGTTCCACAACAAGCAATTTGGGTATGTAATCTCCCCCCCGCCACTGCCCCCCTTCTGCTTCTGGTATTTTTAAAATGCTTTCAGGAGACGCCATTTGGGGCCTCCTCTGGCAGCCAGCGGTATTGGTTTGGCCTCAGCATAACCGTACGCGAGACACAGTCCAATAGCTTTTAACTTTATTTTGTTTGCGTTTAAGATCAATTAGTTTTTCAACAGAGTCATTTCCCTGATTACTCGGCCTGTTTTCAATTACAGCACGGCTGGTCCCGGTTCAGTGGGACGGGCCCTGGCGATGAGGAGGACGGGCCCTGGCGATGAGGAGGACGAGCCGCGTCTCCAATGCCACCCTCCTCCTCTTTCCACTGTCACGCTTTCGTTGGCATGGTGACTAATTGCCCTAATCTCGCACTGCCGTTCCAGGAGCGGCCCGGCAAAGTGCTCCTCGCGTCCCATCCAAAAAATATGAGCTCCACCTCACGTTTCCCAGCAATATGCTTATTTGTCTTCTCGCCAGCTGTTGCCAGGGAAACAGAATTTTTTTTCCCCTTAACCCTCGGGTTAGTGAATAAAACTCAGGGGAGGTCAAAGGTCAACAGTGGAATGTTTAATCCTCACAGCGATTGTTTGGCTCAGGATCCCTGTGCCGTCGGCCGCAGGCAGCGTGGGCAGAGGGCAGGCAGAAGGGGGGTGTCGGTGTCTTAGAGGAACAAAGGGGATGTGTGCCCCCCCCCCCACCACCGCTTCCCCCCCTGGAGGTGGGTGTGACTCGGTCCAAACAGTACCCATCTGACAGGAAGCTTTTCCCACAATGCTCTGTAGCCAAGAGCTTAACCTTCTGGGGCTCCTTATAAGGGCAGCCCTTGGGAACTGTCCAGTCGGCACCAGCTATCAGTACAGATCGCGAAACTTGCAGGAAAAGCATGCACACAGACATACTGACAAGCACACATGGTCTAGATCCATGCTGTGTGTGTGTGTGTGTGGGGGGGGGCTGAAATAAAGTACAGGAAACCCAGACCCTCTGGGTTTTATCGTGGTAATGCAGGTAAAGTGCTGGGGCTGTGCTGCTCCGGTCCAAAGCCATATCTTGGTGTATCTGATGGGTGGTGCTCTTTGATGGGTGGGGTCTGTAGCACAGATTCCTGCATTTCACAAGCATGTGCTTCACTCCCCCTTGACTTCTGCACCCAACAATGATGGCTCTTTATCCCCACTGGCTCCCACGCCGACCGGTCGAAAGAAAAACACCTGCATGGGGTGGGGGGGGGGGGTGTTGTGGAGCCAACGACTGGCTCTTTACACCTGGGGGAACTGGCCAATGCCTAGCTGAGTATGACCCGCACTCACCCCTCCAATCATCATCCTCATGTTTCTACAGTGATATTTCCTCCAGGTCACCTGATTGTGGTCCCAGGGTGCTGGGGGGTGGGGCAGGCATGAAGGCCATGTCCTGTATTGTGAATTCCAAACACCGTTTCATCATCCCTGCTGGTGGGGGAGAAGAATCAGTGGTCAGGCTTGTTAGGTGTTAGGGAGCAGACAAGAAAAGGTGGATGCCAATTGCTGATTATAAGACAGTGTTTAGTGGCCGGGGGGGTGGGGTAGGGGGCACCCCAGTGTGTTAATCCGGCACACTTCAAAGGGTTAAGAGCCTGCTGGCCCCTCAGCTATCAGGCCCCTTAAAGAACCCAGAGTAAATCAGGCAGTACTAATCATCCATTAAAATCCCCATTACGCTCACCATGTTTGCCGTCACCCCCTTCGCTGTCACCATGGCAATAGGCCGCGGACTCCAGGCTGAATCCCCAGCAGTATCGCCACCCACAGCACGGGTGCTTGGCTCTCCTGCACCGGGCCTAGGTCAGCTCCGTTCATCTTCACATGGACCACCTGTCCTGGGGCTCGTAATTGATACGGGTGCAACGTTGGAGTTCTATAAGGGGTTGGGTTATCCCAAAAGATACGTATCTCCTTTTTGATGCGCACTGCTTTGAAGGAGATGGCAGATATAATCTTGGTATCTGGGTGATGGTAGTGGCGGGGGGTTGGGGGGCACTTTGTTTGGGCCAGGTGATGATAGTATGGAAGCAGTGAGGAATGAGATTTCCTTTACAGACATCTGGATATAAATGCAGGGCCTGGTTCCAGCAGGATGGCCTGTTTAAACGAACCTGGAGACCATTCGGCTTCTGAGACGTTCCCAATGCCATCGGTATCACCCTAGGCCAGGAAAAGGGTGTCTTTCTCTGGTGCCTTTTCGTTTGAGTATATATACGAAGGATGGTCGTGTTTGAGGAGACTGTGGGCTCACTTCATACCACACCCAGAATTGGCCATCAGCCAGGGTGAATATTTCCCAGGCTTTTCCCCTGTGACTCACTGTCACTGGGCCGTGTGAGAAGCAGAGAGCTCAGTACTGTAAACGTGGCCAGTGAAGGGATCTCACATCACCAAGTTATCAGTGCTCGCTGGCAACGTGGGGGGCTCATGTGACCCCACACTCATCCAGAGCGTGACTCTGCCATACTCTACTCTTTTCTAACTACCTCCGCCTTTTATCCCCTCTTTACCGCCATCTGGAAATCAGTTCTTCTTTTCTTAACAGATATTTACTTCAAGTTCCTTGCAGAATGAAGTAGCAGAAGCGGAACGACCCCCCCCACACACACACCTTGCTCATCCGGTTGGCCTAACTGCTTGCCTTGTGTGTCCACCTGCTGAGAAATCAGAACCGGTCCTTGATGCTGGGGGAAGGTCTCCGACCGCTCCGCCAGACAGGAAGGTGGAAGCAGATAAAGTAAAGAGGGAAACAGGAATGCGGTAGAACCGGTCATAGCCAGTGAGACAGGTCTCTGGGCGTCATGTGGCCATCGCCATGGAAAACCGTTCCCAGCGACGTCCCCCACTAAAGCCACAGAACTGAGACCTGCTCAGCCGCTGACCGTGCCAAACGCAAGGTGCTCACCAGCCACAGGGACCTGCTGGGGAAACGTCGGCCTGCAACTGTCTAGCAGCGAGTGTGTGAGCCTCCGGGGGCGTGGCACATCTGGGGCCTATGCAGGAGTTCAGCAAACTGGGTTACAAAAAGCCTTCAGCCGATATCGATTCCCTGCTGGCATCCCACCACCCAGGACAAGCCTGTGTGCAGAGGAGGGCCACGTTTCCATGGAGACACAGACGGAGCAGGAGGCGCCCAGTGGGCCTGTTCCTGGCCACGTCTCCACTGCCCAAAGGCACCGTTTTCCCATCCCTAAATCCCAGCTTCCTTGGCCAGTGGTGCTGGGGGGGTTGCTTTGTCCATTCTGGACTCTTCACGTCACCCTTTCCCTAGTTCCAAAAATGTCACCCCCCACCCCCTGACATTTTTCTTTGTTTTTTTTCTCCATGGCGTACAATTCCTTTTGGCAAAGATATACATCAGCCACTGACCTTTTGCGGTCCCCCTTCCCTCGGAGAAAGCGCCATTAGGCCTCCATCTGAGCCCCCCCCAAAGTGACTCAGCTCCCCCCTGACCTTAAAACACAAAAAACAGCACAGGGCCTTTCCTGTTCATGTGACGGTATCTGCCAAGACACGTTTCTTAGCTTAGCCCCCCCCACAAACTCCGTCCCTAACTTCCTGTGACTGCGGCTCCCATCTTCCAAATTTCAGTCAAGGCTTCTTGGGTTCAAGTCCTCACCCCTCTTTACCCAGTCAAAGATTTTACAAAATATAGCTGGCATGGATCCTGCAAAACTCAAAGGTCCAACACCTAGTTCAAGAACTCAGGTATCTTCACCCCCCAAGAACTTAGTAGCTCCCCCTCCCCCCTGTGTGCCTAGACTGCTGACTTGAGGGATCTGTCCCTCAGGGGGAGGTGGGACATTTCACCCCCCGTAGGTCACGCCGATGCTGCTCCCAGCAGTGTGGAAAAACCGCGAGCCTGGAAACAAGTTTGGTGCGTTTTGTCAGTCTGGCAGCCACAAGGGAGCAATGCACCTGGGCTCTGGAGGGAGCGACACGGGCCACCGGGGGCTTTCGGGGGTGGGGGGAGCTAGGGGCAAAGGTGAAGGAAGAAGGAGGGACGAATGGGCAAGGAGCGGCCCCAGTGGCTGGTGGCTCTGGGTGCGATGCCAGGCCTGTTGTCTTTGCCACGGCACACAGGCAGCCTGCACATTCTTTTGTCCCTCTTTCTGCCTCTTTATCTCTTTCTCTCATTTTTTTGTCTTCCTACACTATATGGACAAAACTATTGGGACACACCTATTAATCACTGAATTCGAGTATTTCATTCAGGTATGGGGTTGTTTTTCAGGGGTTGGGCTAGGCCCCTTAGTTCCACTGAAGGGAATCCTTCAGCATACCAAGAGTTTCTAGACAATTCTATGCTTACAGCTTTGTGGGAACAGTCTGGGGAAGGCCCTTTTCTGTTCCAGTATGACTGTGCTCCAGTGCACAAAGCAAGGTCCATAAAGACATGGTTGGGCGAGTTTGGTGTGGAAGAACTTGACTGGCTCACACAGAGCCATGACCTCAACCCCATCAAACACCTTTGGGATGAATTAGAATGGAGATTGCGAGCCAGGTCTTCATGCCCAACATCAGTGCCTGCTGAAATGCTCTTCTGGATGAACGGGCAAAAATTCCCCCGACACACCTCAAAATCTTGTGGAAAATCTTCCCAGAGGAGTGGCAGCTGTTTTAGCTGCAAAGGGGGAACCAAATCCATATTGATGCCTATAGATTTAGAATGGAACGTCATAATACTTCCTGTGGGTGTAATGGCCAGGTGCCCCAATACTTTTCTCCATACTGTGTGTTATTTTACTTCTCTCTGCTCTCTCTCTCTGACCTGGTCCTTGCCGGACACCAGCTTCTTGCTTTCCCAGCCCCCCCGCTTCTCGCTAGCCGTTGGAGCCGCCTCTGATGCACCCTGTGCCCAATCCTGCCTCTCGAACCCATGCCACACAGGTTCTGTCTGTGTGGCGGTCCGCGGACGGAGTAGGGCACCCCCCAGCCCATCTTCTGCGTTCCTGATGTTCTTAGCGTGACACAGAGCAACCGCACCTCCAGCCGGGACGCTGTGGGCTTTGGATTCTTGGCCGGTGTGTCAGAAGCATGCTTGGGAGCACGTGCTGATGGACGGCTCTTCTTTGAAGGGGGGAGGGGGTGTTTGGTGACATTGAGGGGTTAATATTTGGTCCATGACATCACTGAATTCAACCTCAGCTTTTTTTGGGGGGGGGGGGGTTAGGTGATTGGGGGTGTGCTTCCCACCCCCCCTCTGATGACCAGATGATCACATTTGCAGTGACACCCAGCGTGCGCCCACCCTGCCATATGCAGCAGGGGCAAGGTGTGTCACTGGGGGGTGGGGTCTGCACTCGTATTGTTCATGTTTGTACATTCATGCAGTTCCAGATTTACTTTGTTCGAAGGTGCATCGACCGCACCCTTCCTGGAATTTTCTGGCCGCCTGACCTTGAGAAGGTCTCAGTTGGCGTCCCTCTCCGTCGTCCTGGCCTCCTCAGTAAAGCACAGCAGCATCAGAGAGCACTTCTGTGGTCGGTCTGAGATTGACCCCCCCCCCACCCCCCAACAGAAGAGAGAGCCGAGTGATTTTCTCAGCAGCCGGTATGTTTGTTCTGATGAGGACCGGTTCTGCCGGTTTCTGAGTGGGTGGGGGGTTGTTACTCCAAATACAGGATCAGGCTGGGAAACGCCCCCCATATCCCCTGTGTCTTAGTGTTTCCTCATACGCTGAGTTTCCAGAAAATTTATTTAGGGTAAAGTTTCAGTCCAAACATGTTCGTTGCGGTACGGGGTGAGAACTTCCTCGCCCTGCAGTCGGCGCGATGACGGGCGTCAGGACCTCACACCTTAACCGAGGCCCTGGGGCCAGGACCTGCACGTACCCCGGAGTGCGACGCCGTCCCAGGGAATGCTGGGATGGGATCACCCGCATCCAGTGACCGGTGGTATCGCCTCGCGGTCTAAGCCCCGCTTGTTTCGCTGGCCGTTGGCCCTACCGTCGCCACGGATACCACGGCCGCTCTGACAGAGCCATGGAAGCGACCGGCTCCCAACCACCAAGGAAGGAAAAGACAAGACAAGGTCGCATGGGTCCTGCGACGCGGCATTAAAAACAAACGACGGGGACAGATGGGAGTTTAACAAGGAGTGTGTGTGCGTGCATGTGTGTGTATGTGTAACCAAACATAACCAAACTAAATACAAAGCTTTCAGCATTTTTAGTTTTTTTTTTATTGCAGTCACAGATTTTATAAAACTGAATTTCCCCTTGTGGGGACCAAAAAAGTGTTTTTCCCCAAAAGGTCAAAATTATTTTTTTTTTCTCACATGGGTACATTTAGTCTCCACAATGTAATATATACTTGACCCACATACACACAGACAGACACAACCACACGTTTGTATTCATATCTTTGTGGGCACCATCCATTCATTTCTATGGGCATAACCCAGCAATGACAGCCTTAACCCTACCCAGCCCTAACCTTAACCATAAGTAACCAAACAAAATACAAGACTTTTGGCATTTTTAGTTTTTTTGATTGCAGTCACAGATTTTTATAAAATTGAGTTTCCCCTTGTGGGGACTGAAAAAATGGGCCCCACCACATCAAAATAACAGGTTTTTATCACCTCGTGGGGAAATTTGTTCCCTACAGTGTAATATATACATAACCCCCCCCAAACACGCACTGTGATAGATGGCCTGTTTCCTGCCCCCCCACCTCTCCCCGGGTCGGTACGGGTCCGTCTGTCCTGCTTCGGCTCTCGACTGACACAGCAGGCAGCTCTGAAAAAGCAACAGCATGCCTGGGTGGGGCTGAAAAATACCCCAGCAGCCCTGTGGCTCAGCGGCAACCCCCCCTGGCAGTCTGCCATCCTTATCGGCATGCGGGACGATGGTGGCCCCGATAGGACCCGCTTTGAAGGCAGTGTCTGTCTTACACTTTGTTTTGTTCTGCCTTTGGTTGTTTTATCAGTTCTCTGTATATGGGGGGTGGGGGAGGACGGGAACCTTCTGAGATTCTCTGAGGAGCTAACTGCCATCACAGCTGATCTGGGGGCAGGACTGTTTTTGTCCTCTAATCTATATCCTGCCTCCCCGCTGACTGTGCCCACTGCACGCCCACACAGCAGGACACAAGGCGAGTGTGTGCAAGGCCGCCGTACAGGCGAGACCTCAGGGGCCCTACAAAATTTAGAACATAACTGGACTGGTCAGGGCTGGGGGCCCAGTATGGTGTGCTTTCATGGGGCCCAAAATCTCTAGTGGTGCCCCTCCCTCATTGATGAAAGTGTCTGCACATTTCAGCATCGTTTTCTGCATCAGTTATTAATTTGTGCCTTATCATCGTCTCACTCCTCAATGAAAAATCTTCTTTGGCAAATAATTTTCATCAATATTTTCATCAACAAAAGCACCACTGGTTCAGCCGTCGGGATGTGTCCCCCCACCCGGGGTAAATTCATGACCCCTAGTTTGGGAATCTCTCCGTTAAGCAGACAACACCATCACCCGTCTCCTGAGTGCTCCGCCCAGCTTTGCGGCTGCACCTGTGGTGCCATATGGCATGTACCGTCTCAGCAACCTGAAGTTGCAAGAATGAGCCCCCAGGGCGGCGCTCTGCTCTCACCCACCAGCTAAAGGTACTTAACATGAACTTTTCAGCGAAATGAACAGCTGTCAGATATGAACAGCATGATGTAATGCCGAAGCCCAAGGGAGCCAGAGCTACTTTTACAAGGTTCGATTATGGTAGCGCTCTTTTCGTGCTCACTAACGGGGGGGATTCGGGGCGGTGGAGGGGGGTTGGCAGTTTCTGCTAAGGTGCGTAACGGAGCCACTTTATCCGGAGAATCCGACCGTCCCAGCGGCAGAGAGCAGCAGTTAGTGTTACTCAGTGCAGTGAGGCTAATGAAATATTCATCACATCCAGGCAGCAGTGGGCGGGGGAAGGGGGGCTATAAGTATATAAGTGCCGTTTCTGCCCCAGGGGTCGGAAGTGCTCATCCCTCACAGGTGTGGGGGGGGTGTTCCATGGTAGCTTTTGGTGGCTTACGGTGTGTGTGTGTGTGTGTGTGTGTGTGTGTGTGTGTGTGTGTAGTCATGCATGTATTACATTGTGGCGACCAATTTTCCCCGCAATGTGATAAAAACTTGTTATTTTGACATTGTTAGGACATTTTTTTTGTTATTTGACTGCAGTCAAAAACCTAAAAATGCCAAAAGTCTCGTATTTTGTTTGTGCCTTCAAAGCGGGTCCAAACAACCTTATGGTTAAGGTTAGGGCTGGGTAGGGCATCATTGTAGGGTTATGTCCATAGAAATGAATGGAGAGTCCCCACAAAGAGTACAGTTGTGTGTGTGTGTGTGTGTGTGTGTGTGTGTTTTTATTATTATTAGTAATTATTACATTGTGGGGACCCCATCCTGTACCTTGAGCCATTATTCACAGATGTATTGCTCCCTGTTGGGGGTTTAAAATACACCCGATAAATATTTTTTTACATATTTTTTTATTTACTAAATGCAGACTGTTGTTCTGAATGTCCTAATGTTATAACATAGTAAAGAATCATGACATTTCAAACATATAGCAGAGGCCCCACCCCAGAGGAAAGGTGTTTCTGCAACACGCCCCAGTGTGGCCACACCCCCAAACACAATCACAGACTGATTGCGAGTGTGTCTCTGAGCTGCGATGGCCCGGCCCCTCTCCCGGGGGCATGCAGCCTTGTGTCCCATGCTGCCCAACATCATTCAAACTCCCTCATGGGGGACTGGAGCCTCACACCTCCTGGGTCAGAGGTTTAATTATTGTCCTGGGCTGTGTATGGGTGTCAGAGCTTCCACATTCTCTCAGTGATTACATACTTTCTTCTTTGTGTTGCAGTTTCCTACAGTCTAAGTGTATGTTTGGTCATTGCATTAGGACAGAGAAACTTTATTGATCCCCGTAGGAAACTCTGTTCTCCATGAGACACGCAGATGCATACAGAAGTGAGAGCAGGCCTGTGGGACACAGCACGGGGTCAGGCAGCATGCAGCACCCCTGGAGCTGAGGGTTATGTGCTTTGCTCTGGGACCCAACAGCAGTATCAGTCTGCCAGCCCTGAGATTCGAACCAATGACCTACTGATCACGGACACACATTCTAACCTGCTGAAAGTGTCATTTCCATACTTACTGCAACCTATTAATTTCCAAACTATTTCATATAATTCAACAATTGCAAAGGGCAGCTTCAGACATTCAAATTATTATTCTGTAATCATACAGGGAATATAGATACTTCATACTGACATTAGATAACAGCTATTTGGTACCTGAGGACTCTGGCCTCTGTTTTAGCAGTCCCATGAAGGAGGTGCCTGGTGATTGACCTCTGACCTCTCCATCTTGTAGATCACAACACCACACACCATACCAAGGGCAACCAAAAGTGATCCAGCGATGAAGACCAAATTCACGTTCAAGTCCAAAGTCATAATGGAATCTGTGTGGAATAAATATTGTGGTCTTTGAAGTTAATGTCTAAACAGGCAGAACAGATACTTTGTAGATCATTTAGATAATACTCAAATATTTATGCCTGCCACGTTGGAGCTTCTCTTGAGGCGCAAAGGCCCCTGGGAAATATGGTGCCTGGAGGTGTCTGCAATGACAGCTGTCCTGCAGCGCTGGTGAGGAATAGGGCTGTTTGTGCCTTTGACACACCCTCGAAAAGGGTCCCCAGCATTGCACAGCGTTACCGAGCAGCTGAGGAAGGTCTACAGCCAACCAGAGATCTTACTGGACACTAAACCAACTGGAGAAAGTCATGTGATCAAGTCTTTGAGTTCCCTTTTATTTAATTAACCCCAACCCAAAGAATTTGAAGGCTTTCATTCCAAATCTATGTGGCATCTGCTTGCTTTGAAACACCGCAACAGTGTCATGAACAGTACAGCTGGGGAATTAAAAATGACTCCGTTTACGTTTCTTGTCAGGAAGACATAAACTTATCTACACTCAAAATATTTTCACTTTGACATCACTAATTAGTAATTACTAATTAGCTATTATACATTTGAAAATATAGCAGTCTACTACATTCACTGTTGCCATGTAAATTTCCTACCCATTGTCAATGATGCTGTAGAAGGCGTGGTAATTTGGGTCATCGTATGGGGTTGCCATGGAAGTCTCCACAAGATCATGCAAGTTCCATGTAGATCATCTGGTCCAGGTTCACCTGCACTGGGCAGGCATTGGGATCCAACGTACTGCTGGAGACATGGCTGTGGAAGAACTCAAACTGATAGGTGAACGTGCCAAAGCCCCTCCCCGTGAACACGTAGGGAACCTTGAGGGCTTTCAATTCAAAAGACATGTTGTCTTTTTTGGGGTAGACTCATGAGAAGCCAGTCTCCCCTTTGATTTTCCTGTGATGACACCAAAACCATTCTCAAGGGATACAATTTGTTTTCTGAAGATAAATATTCAACAACCACAGTATCACAGCAAGTATTGAAAAGGAAATTTAATGAATGACATGACTTCACCTCCATCTCTGTGCTACAGGACTTCAGTGACACTGCAGCAATCAGACGCGATCCATTCGAGGTGAAACTTCAGTTTGGATCCTTCAGATGCAAATGGTCCTCATGAAGTCCTGGGTTGAAGGACTTCTGTACCTCAACAGTCATTGTTGTTTCATTGCAAATCACATAAGGCTCACCTGCAGAAGGTAAGTCCAAAGAACAGTATGCACTCTTACACTGCTGAGAATGGTAAAGCAAGAACTGGTAATGTATAACAGAAACCAGGTGATTCATGTACATAAGACTCTATGTAATAAGTACTAATTTATATGAAAGTATAAGTAATATTGATCTATCCATAGAATCAAAAGACTTTTACCTACTTTAGGTGATTTTCATATTTCAAAGCAGAAAATATTAACTAAACTTGTGTCCAACAGTGACAATGACACATCTCATCTCCGAGTCGTAGGCTACGTTGGACCTGGGAAGTTTATAAGATTATAATAATATTATAAATTCATTAAGGTATCGTTTTCAGCTTGTGTAATTCTGTAAAACATAAAGACTTTTTTAGCAGATGATGAAAACCTGAGCATACAAATGGCTGTTTTATTCTTGGGTAGGGTGTGTGGAGACCCTAACCCACAGACAGACGCTCTCCGCTATGAAGCAGGGGAAGCCTGGTCATCACATTCATTTTTTGTGGGAGTTCATTTAACGACCAAGTTTGACCTGCTAGGTGAAACTCAGTGGGCCGCTGATAAGAATGTTCCTTATCCTTTGCAAAAGGAACCACATTCTTATAAGATCTTTACAAATCTGCGAAGGGCCTTTTCACAAAAAATAGAACATTTGAAAGCTATCTGCGTGTGAGACATGAATTGATTGCTGTCCCTGCAGACATTGCACCCGTTTCATCCCTGAAACATCAGCTTGACCTGAGCCTTCCCAAGTTGAGTGAGGCAAACAAATTAGTGAAGAAGGTAACATCGGCATCTGCTCCTGGCCCAAATGGTGTCTCAAGCTGCATACATTAACCCCCCCCCATCCAAAAATTTCTCTGGAGATTAATGAAAATTCTGTGGGGGGAAAAAACATCATCCAGAGCACGACATCATCCAGAGCAGCGGGTGCACTAATTCCAAAGGAAAAAATTCCTCCACCACTGAACAGTTTTGTCAAATCGATCTTCTGAATGTAGAAAGAAAGATGTTTTCAGTGTAGTGGCACCAAGGCTCTCAAAACACCTGAAAGGGAACGATTAAATCAATACATCATTTAAAGAAGCAGGCATAGTGGGCTTTTCAGGATGCCTAGAACATACCAGCGACTCATGGTATCAAATCCAGGAAGAGACCTACACGTTTTATTCCTAGACCTCGATAATACCTATAGATCACTGTCACATCCCCTTTTGTGGGACGCATTCAAATGCTGTCAGGTACCTGTGACCATAACAAATTCAGTCAAGCACTATTTGGCAGATCTGCAGTTGTCTTTGACAGCACGAGACTTTGGTGCAGAACGGAAACCCCTGAAAGTGAGTATAGTGGCTTTTTTAGCCTTGACCGTGGTGATGGAGTTGATCATCGGATTGAAACATCGAGTCCTGTGAGCTCTAAATAAGAAAAGATCATAGACATCTTGTCTGATTGCTAACCTCCCACATCCATTCGCTGGTCACGACAGGAAAGCCTGAAGACACTATGGACAGGATGCCAAATCATAGCAGGGCTCGCACTCACACACACACACACACACACACACACACACACAGGTTTGTATTCATATTTTTGTGGGGACCATCCATTCACTTCTATGGCCATAACCCTAATCCCGACAATGACAGCCTTAACCCTACCCAGCCCTAACCTTAAGCATAAGTAACCAAACAAAATACAAGACTTTTAGCATTTTTAGTTTTTTGATTTTTAATCACAGGTTTTTATCACATTGTGGAGACATTTGGTCCCCATGTCCATCCATCCATCCATCCATCATCTACCGCTTTATCCAAGGTCGGGTCGCAGGGGCAGCTGCCTCAGCAGGGAAACCCAGACTTCCCTCTCCCCGGCCACTTCGTCCAGCTCCTC
>JAAGVU020000041.1:2869901-2901663 GCA_011763525.2 Mormyrus iriodes
TAAAGCCCCAGGCAACTTAGCTCCTGGGATCATTGGAACACGCAAACCCCTCCACCACGATAAGGTGTCGGCTCCAGAAGAGTGGTCCCCATGTATATGTCACATATACACACACCCACACTGTGGGCACTGTAGAGACGCTGTTTCATTGATCCGCATGTTTTTGGAGGGAGAGCAGAATACTGGGTAGAAACGCCACCAACATGGGGAGAAACATGCAGACTCCACCCACTCAAACCCCCAACCTGATAGGTCTGTGAACCCCTTGTCCTGGAAATATGCAGAGAGAGTTTTACCTATTGAGCAACTGAGTTGATCTTGGTTTTCTTTAGTTTACGTCTGAATCAAGGAACATACTGTTACAGTAAGAGATTCACACAATTGTTTGTTTCTTATTTTTTCCTTTGAGCAGTAAAACGGAAGTACTGAAGAGTTAATAATACGATTATTGACTTACACTGAATGTAGTGCTGTAGCATTCCGACACTCCAGGTTGGAAAGATATTCTCCATTTCTGGGAGTTAGTTACACAAACTAGGGAAATAAATTCTAGAAGTGCTGAGTTAACTGCAAGGAAAAAAGTCATCGATGGCACCCTGAGGTAGCGCCGTGGTTATGGATTTAGATACTTTGGTGATAAACACACTCTGGACTAGAAACTGCAGGGGGATCTTGCTGAGTGGAGCAGTTGGAGATGTTTGTCAGTGGTAAAGGTTGGAAATGTGCTGATTGTAACTTGGCCGAAGCTCCTGGTAGCAACACGGAGTGACGATGGTTTCAGTGGCAGAGGTGATGTCACAGATGTGCTATCGTCCATGCAGTACAGCGGGGGGGGGTGAGTTGGGTAATCCTTCAAGACCAACTCAAAGGCATGGGCTCCTGAGGCTGGAGAGATCATGTAGCCCAGTGTGCAGGAATTCTGGATTTTAGTGATGAATTATACAAGTCTTTGCAGCAAGAGGAATTCCATACCAAGAAAGAGTATGAAATGTGTTTCATTACTGACAGAAGGAAAGGATGATGTCCTACTGTAAATGTCTACTTGTGCAAACTGGTGGCACCAACGCAGTGTTTCCACGACAACGTGCTACCTGTTGCCTGCATGTACATAATGAAATAGTGCACATACGTGTAGAACGAGTGTAAAAGGCACCATATATGTTGTTTGCTTGCGGTTTGACAGCAGAATGCAGGACTGTACATCACTATTACTTCATCCAAATGGAAATCTGGGTGCTGATAACAAGTCCCACACTCAGCAGGCTGGACTGTGTCATATCTGCATCTGACGTGGCCTCCATCTGGATCATGAGCTAGCAGATTGATTCTCCTGGGACAATTCTGAGGGACGCTGAAAAACATTTTGAAAATGTCTTTACATCAAATACTGCTACTCATCATCGTTTAATTCATTTCTTATTTCTACGTACATATCAATCCATGTATAACCCAAAGCGGGTGTGACATTCAGACATTTAAGCGAGTAGAATCAATGAGGGAGTCGTGTGAGACATGGCCTCACTGCATAAGAGGGACGCTGGTGGAGAGCGGCAAGGCGCTGGATCCACGTAGGTGAAAAGGTTCCAGGGCCCAAGGTTATTTCAAGCGAAGACCCAGAAACAGCTTGCCGCACTGTAATACATAAGATAATACTGAAGGCATTTCAGGTCATTTTGTATCTGTTATAGGATCATTTTGTGTTTATTAAACTTTTTACTTTTGAAACTTACTGCATTTGAAAAGGTGTAGTAGTTGGAATGCTCTTAGTGATTGACGTCTCTTATTGACACCAAACATCATAATAGGAACCCTGGACAGTGGAATCCAGCCAAGCATGCAGTTTCACATCTGATAATGCTGCCACAGTTCCCAGCGGAGCAAACCCAGATGTGCTGGGGAAAGCAGAGAGGTGAATGATGGGCTTCCTTGTGTTGGAAATACACCTGCAAATAAAATTCAATATAATGAGCAAGTTTTACATGAGCTCGTTTCATCCAGGGATTTACAGATACATTTCAAAGCAAATATATAAAAGAAGACTTATTTATGTAAGTTATCTGTGTGGTTAGATTTTACCCTACATTGTTGTCCTTGATACATTCAATGGACTGTTTCAGGTATTCAGTTTTAAAAAGACCAGCTTTTCCCTATAGAAAATGACACAAGATTTGCGGGGGCGGATCTTAATTCTCTGGGGGCCCTGGGCTGACATGGATAGGGGGGCCCCCATGTAGACCGTCTGAGCTCTTTTTTGGAGCCCAAAGTGAAACGGGAGGGAATGTACTGGAGTTAAGCACTCACTGAACCAGTACTGCTATTAAATTGTCACTATGGGGTTTTTATTGTTTAAATCTTATTGTTAATTAACAAGAATAAGCTGAAAAAAACGTTGAAAAACATTATACTCTGTTAGGGGAAATTATGCAAAATCAGTGAGTGTCAGAGCTGAACAGTCACAGGGCAGTGGAAGTGAATTCTGACCCTGTAAAGTTACACATCAGCTGGATATAAAGCGAAGAGCAGGTCTCACCCTCAGAGATCCCTCGGCTGCGTCCTTTGGGGGTGAAGGTCATGGTCCCCCCATAGTGGTGGGATGCTGAGGTTTCGGACACTGGAGCATCAGGGTGAAGCCCAGCCCATGCTTTGATACCATCTCTCTGCATCACCAGTGGATGTGAATCTACAATGAGAGACAGATGGAGTGTTACTCTGCATCGGCGTTTATGCGGGAGCCCGGACAGAAGAGCAGGTGGAAATCGGTTTGTTGATTCTTTGGACCGACAGGTGTCGGTCTGGAGTGTTTTCCTGCGGTTCATCTGCCACTCTTCCTGAATTTTGGTACCATTAGAGTATTTTGGGGTCACACCTGCCCCTGGATCCCGAATCAGGGAATTAATCCTGCTTTCGCTGAGGTCAGTTAGGACCCAACCTCATTCACTGCCTTCCAAGGGCTCGGTGGCTCCTTGTTCAGAGTTTAGCAGTATGGAGTTTGCTGGTGTCCTGGCATGTTTTACATGTGTAGTCCTGTTTGCTGTGTGCCTGTCAGTAGCCAGCAGGTACTGGCTTGGTGGTGTGGGTGGCTTCTGGTTCTTGCACCTTGTTGACTGGTATTTTGCCTTGGGGCTTCTGGTTGGCCAGTTTCTGCGTTGGAGATCCATGATTCCAAGTAGCCAGCATTTGCTGTGCGGAGCTGCTGATGCTCTGGTATCTTTGGGGGATTTCATGTCTTGGGATTTGTGGCCTTGTCTCTTTTAGGTTGCCAGGTTCCTTGTCCAGGTTCTCCAGTCCTCAGGAAATGAGTCTGCCTTCTGCTTCACCTCATCCTGGAGGCTGTCCATCCATGTAGCGACCCAAGTCCCCCCGGTTCCCTGTTTCCAGCAGCGATGGGGACTGTTGTTCTCAGGGGGGACCTAGGGGCAGAAGACCCGGCATGATGGATTAGTGGCCCAGGTTGAAGTGTTCTGTCACAGACCATCTATATGAAGGCTACTGTTTATAACCTGTATTCTCCCAGTTGTTACATTTAGTGTCTTGAAAGATATCACAACAAAATCAAGGATATAAGAACATAGAGTCAAGCTGTGCTGCTTTCAAAGGATCTACTGATATTTCCCAGTAGGCCTCCTATCAAGTTTTTGCAACGCATTTCTATGTTCGTTTCATCCATCCATCCACCATGGTATCTTTTTTTGAGGTCCAGTCACCCAGCCCCCACAGATCAATTCCCTTTCTGCTCTCCCTGAACCTAAGTCTAGCTCCCTAACCTTGGTGCCCTTGTGCCTCCCCCCTCGTGAGAACATCAGTTCATCAGCGCCTGAGTGGAACCACCTGCCTGTGCCTTTAAAACCTCAGGCTGCCTCGCTGTGAGGCGTTGTTGTCTTCTCATGTGACTTGCTGAGTGTACTGACCGGCTCTCTTGTCTAACCCTGATCTATCCATCCTGCCTGCCTGTTCCAGTCTTGCCCCGATCCCACTTCCTCTGGACTTCCTCTGTGTGCCTGCTCCCTGTCTCAAGCTCTTCGTGTTGGACTGACCCCTCCACCCTCAGCTTCCAAACCTCCTGCTCCGTAACTACCCCGACCAAGATCCTGCTTACCGATTCCATTTCGGTCCTCCAGGTCCCCAGCAAACTCCCTATGTTCCGCCCTTGAGTTCCTCTACTTTCTCTTCCTAGCACCCTTTGATTATTAGACGTTATAAGCCAGATTAGTGAGCCTGATATTCAGCTGGTTTAAGGAAACCTTTCCGTTGTGGGTCTCCTGCTTAATAAAGATGGGTGAGTCTGCATTATTAATGAATTCAAAACTGTCTAAAGCTGAACTGCATGCTATCCATAGAACCAGTCTCAGAGATGTAAAATCATTGGCAATTTTAGGTCTTTCCAGTGTGAGGGGGCATGGTCAACATTAATCTGTCTATAGCTGTATATGTACCTCTTCGCAAAGAGGATTTTAGCATCAGTAATATGCTGTGGACCCATCCCCGCTAGAAGGGGGGCGATGAAATCTACAGCAGATTATCGTCGCTCAATCACTGGCTGTCTGAATGGTGCCCACTAAATGATATGGGTTTTATAAACAATTGGCAGATTTTTTGGGGCAGGTCTGGGCTTTTAAAGAGAGACTGCCTTCACCCTTCTGGGGCGGGTGCTGATCTCTGCTCTAAAAACATAGCAAATAGTCTTTGGTCAAAACGCTGACTCGCCAGAGGCCTGTCTAGGCGGCAGACAGACCGGCTGAACCAACTGTCTGTTAGCTGCATAGACTCATCACCTAGGGTCCAAAAGATCGGGACTGTGTCTGTTTCACAGACAAACAAGCATAGAGGCACAGTTTGCCGTGAAAATTCTTTGGAAATTTCAGTATCAACTTGATATACCTGTAATACCTGAGATACAAACATAGGGTTGGGTTTGTTGAAGGTCATTAGCTACTAAGACGCTGCTTATAAATGACCTCTACTGACACGGCCTAGATATTTCACACTTGACGGAAACTTGGCTTAAGTGAGACGACTACATTCCTTTAAATGGATCTGCTCTTCCTGGGCAAGCTTATAAACATAAATTCAGACTGAAGTCTCGAGGTTCTGGTGCGGCTGTTACCTTTGATTGCCAATTAGGTATCACAGAGAGATTAAGGCACGAATTCAACATATTTGAATTCATGGATTTTGACGTAACTGCCGTAGCGATAAGCAAATCTCCTACAAACGTCACCATGGTCATTGTGTATAAGCCTCCTGGCCCCTATAGTGACTTCATAAAGGAATTCACTCATTTCTTAACATGCCTGATCATTGATGTAGATAGTTGTCATTGTTGGGGATTTTAACATCCATATGGAAAATGATATTGATCCTCTCATGAAAGCCTCCATCTCCATACTTGATTCTGTTGGTTTTTACACAGAATATCGTAGGGCCTACACATCTGTTTAATAACACATTTAGCTGTGGTATTTCTATGGAATGTGGAAACTCTTCCAATAATCTCTGCTATCTCAGACCACAATATGAGATAATACAGAGATTCAGACAAGGACTTCAACTGCTGCGGCTCTCGTTGATAAACTTCCGCGCGCTTTTACGCGCTTTTACGCGCGTCAGGTGACGGCACTAGTGGGCTAAACTGGAACACGTGTTCCAAATGGCTGAGCAGGCATTTAGCAGCAGTTTCGATCATGTTGCACGAAACAGGCCCCTTGGCACACAGACCAAACACGTGAGCTTCCCGTGGGTTTCCAGGTTGCCTAGGGCCAGGTCCACGTACCTCTCCATGCTGATAGAAAACGACGAAACAATCCCAGACTCATACGGTGCTGTGACACATCTGACAAGGAATCATGCAGCATCGAACTTGCAGGTCCCAGTGACACTTAGCAGTAATGACTTTATTGCATTTTTTGATTACAAAATAACCAATATTAGAGAGACAATTCAGAGTGTTACATCAGCTGGCATTCAGCCACCTGGCTCTGCTACGTCTGATACAATATAATGAGGTGTTTGATTTCTCTCTGATAGGTGAATCCGATCTACTAGAACTAATATCCTCAATGCAACCTACAGCCTGTTTGTTGGGTAACATACCTGCAATGCTCTTTAAAGAGCTTGCACGCTACTTAATATGATAAACTCATCTTTAAGATGTTTGGGCACGGCCCAAATTCACTCAAGCTTGCTGCTGTCAGACTCGTCCTCAAGAAACCAAATCTGGATCTCATCGCTTTGGCTAATCATAGACCTAATTCTAACCTTTCCTTTATTTCTAAAATAACAAGTAGCTGCTAGTCAGCAATCTCTGCTTTTGCAAAGGAACAACTTTGAGGAAATGATCCAATCACAGTTTAGGCCACATCACAGTACTGAAACTCCAGGGGCCAATCAGCTTTCAGTGGGGGGGCAGCGCCCCTGTGGTCCCGCCCCTGTTTACACCCCTGCCGAAACACAACCCGAGTCCATCACCAGTGCCTGGAAGCCCACAGCATCGCGCTCTGCTGCACCAGTCTACCTGCTGCCTCCGTTAAGCATCGATTTTCGGGCATGGTGGACAAGCTCCACCTCTAGCGGGGGGAGTAGGATTGGGGGGGGGCTTAGTTCGGGATTAAGGTGGGGTTGTAGCGGGCGGGTGCTTGTGCGCGTGATGGATAGCCCCCGAGCCAGTAGCAGACAGCGAAGCGGTGTAAATAATTGAAAGTTCAAAGGACAGGCTGCCGATCTGGGCGTGAGCTGTGATGGATGAGTCGGAACGGCTCCGACAAACTCTCCCAAAGAATTCCTCATCTCATCTCGGGCTCCTCTGGGACCTGAGACACCCTGAAGCCAGGCCATTACCCGAAAAGAAGAAGAAATAGAGAGAGACCTGGCAGGAAGCGAAGGACTCCATGCATGTCACAACCGAGTATTTCCCCTGCCCAGACATCCACGGCTGTCAGGCACTCAGGCCCGACTACGGATGGCTTAATGAGCCTTCCTGCACTCTGATTGGATGTTAGATTAGCTGTTTTATTTTGTCTGACATACGGCCGATTGAGAGAGGGGATGTGTGGAATGGTGGTACGGGGGAAGGCGCGGGTGAGGGGGGTTTATCTGTCGGCATCGCCGCGGCGGGTCCCCGTCTTAATGGACTCGCCTTTCCCTCCACGGCGGCTCGCACTCGGGTGAGAGTGACTGTAACGTGTGACGCGGGCAGAGCATCTGGAACTGCAGCGAGTCGCTGGAATTCACCGCGCCGCTCGGCCGGTGAGATAACTGGCGCTGAAAATAATTCCAGGCTCGAACCCCCCCCCCCCCCAAGTTGTGGGGATCTCCAAGCGAGGACTCCTCCACTGTGATGTCATAAATCTACCAGCACAGCAGAAGGACACGAGATTTTCCTGAGATACCGTCAACAGCAATTAACCAAGTAACTGACTAGCAATAACCAATCAACATCTACCTCTAATAAAGACTGACTAGCAATAACCAATCAGCATCTACTTCTAATAAAGACTGACTAGCAATAATCAATCAGCATCTACCTCTAATAAAGACTGACTAGCAATAACCAATCAGCATCTACCTCTAATAAAGACTGACTAGCAATAACCAATCAACATCAACCTCTAATAAAGACTGACTAGCAATAACCAATCAACATCTACCTCTAATAAAGACTGACTAGCAATAACCAATCAACATCTACCTATAATAAAGCCTGACTAGCAATAACCAATCAGTGTCTACCTCTAATAAAGATGTTAGCGTTAACTTCAAACGAGATTAAAAAGTCTAACAAATATTAGACTCATTTCACTCCTTTTGAATTCAGTTGGAATAAAACTAAATGTAGAAATGTAAATAATTTCTTAATTAAATCAAATCCAGGGAAGTTGAAGTGAGAAGAACACGAACACTGGGAGGAATTAAATCCATTCAAATTCAAATTTGGGATTGACTTGGCAATCCGCCAGCATCACGCCGCAGTAATGGCCTGGAAATCACTCTTTCCGTAAATGTTTAACGAGGGCACAATTCTTCATCATTTCAAAACAGCCCTTTGTTCCCATAAATCATCACTAATCTTTTTAATAAAATAAGTAATCATCATAACAAAAGGATAAAAACCATATGTTATATTAAGTTATAATGCAAATGTTAATTTAATAATAATACATCCAATGTGAAATGAAATAATAGTGTAACTAATTGAAATTCAATTATCCTTTCAGGCTTCTATCTTGTGATTTATATTTTGAAAAAATGGCATGTTGTCCAACTCTGTAGCTTAAAGCATTTAGGGCGGTGAGCTGGTTTTGGGATGGTTCTGCTTAGCCTGTGTTTACCTGGGACACGTCTGCGTTTTTAATCTGCCTGTGTAACAGTCCGACATTCACTCGGAACACCAGCTGCCTGTTTGCTTGTGAGTTTATCCCTTACTTTGACAGTCATTCATGGCGGTTAACTGACAGCAGGAGCTGGAAGGAGGTGGGAGCAATGTGGCTCAGTGGGTTAGGCAGCTGTGTCTGTGATGGGTAGGTTGTTGGTTCTAATCCTAGACTCAGCTGAGTGATGTCACCATCGGGTCCTTGAGCATGGCCCTTAACCCCAAATTGCTCTAGGGACTGTCGGACCCTGTGTCATTTAAGAGCATCTGCTAAATAAATAAAATGCAAATACTATTCTGTATGGTAACAGTCGCTAAATGATAACGAACTCAATTACTAAAATATACAACGAAGTGTCGCCTTTCGAGACAGCCAGCTGACCTGGATCCACCCGGCAGCCAAAAAGGTTAAAGGACAGAGGCATGTGACACCTGGCCCCCACCCTCCGCGCATGTCATTGAGCAGAGAAACTGAGAGGGCCAGCAAGTGAGACGTCTCTCATTGGCTGTCACGCGGCCCTCGGCTGGGTCTGGTAACCGCGAACGCTGCATTTTACTGCTGTTATTTCCACCGCCGACCGCACGGCACGATGCACCTGATGGCTACATGTGAAACCACCCCCTTCGTACCCCCCCAGTGCCCCCTGCCAGTGGTGTTAAAATTCTTGCGAAGGGCAGGCGTGTTTGACAAGATGCGGATTGTGCTGTTTGGGGCCAGCAGGCCGGGGGCCACATGCCAGCCGTTCTCGGGCGGCCCATAACGTTGATTTACGCAGGCGCCCGTGTGCCTCACAGCTGCTGCAGCGTTAAGTGTCTCTCAAATGGGGGGGGGGAATGGTGGTTTGGGTGAGCTGGCCAGGTGGTGGTTTGCTTTGTTGTGTGTGTGTGTGGGTATGTGGGTATGTATGTGTGTGTGTCTTTGTATGTCTGTGTGTGTGTGTGTGTGTGTGTGTTTTCATAGTTTTTGGAGCTTTTACAAGCTCACACAACTCCATCTCAAGGTGCTGGCTGGTTTAGGTGGGGGGGTCACACAGAGGGGACGTGGTACCTAGAGGGGTGGGGGCGTTGTGTGGGGGTGACGCTGATGGATGGGGGTGTTGGGGTGGGGGGCGGCGTGTGAGCGTTTCGGGTTCCTGATGGATTTTGTGCAGGTGACGGGTCTGAGCGATTGCCCCCACAGACACCTCTGCAAATGAAAAGGCTGGGGGCTTCCAGGGGGCTCTGCCCCGCCACGGGGGGCAAGGCGATATTTTCATGAGGCCCCAGCAGTGAAAGGTGACCCGCCTACCCAACAATAGCTACACCCAAGCAGGATTTAGAGGGTGTGTATTAAAGGCACTATATTTACCTACCTTAAAAATATCCAGTGTAATCCATAAACAAATTCATGGGTTCGCTAAAATTCCAGGCGGCCATTTTGGCTCAGAAACGGCATTCTTGTTTTCCGTTTTTTCTTCTGACATGATAGGTCATCCAATCAAAATCATGTAAGGTGAAGGAGGATAAAGGCTGGGCCACACATTCTCTTTTTTTTTTTTGGGCCACACCTTCTCTGACGCTATGGGCTGCAGATTTGTGTTGCAGTCCAAAAGGACAGGCTTATCCCGCCCAGACCCCTTTAAACACCCAGCCGACAGCAGGCTGTGGAATAACGGATCCAGGAAGGAAGCCAAGCTTCTTGCCCACAGGCAGATCATATGACCCAGGAGAGATACACCAATGGGGAGGCTGCCATGGTCCCCAAAGGAGGGGAGAACATCGAGCAAGCCTGAACGTTGCTAATCCTCTTTCTAATGTTAAGCCTCTCAATGGCTATATACCCATTGCAGCTTTCATGCTAGCCGTGTTAGCCATAGCGGTATATGCTACATTGATAGCCTTCTGCATTGCAGATATATGTAGGAGCTATCAAGATCAGTTGAGTGTAGAAAAAGGGCTGCGAATAATAGGAGCCCATGTTGTCCTGGGGCTGACCTGAATGGATCTAGGGACTGTCTCTACACCCTGTGATTGGAGACCTGATCGCTGAGTATCTGCCATTGGTGCTATGATATGTTATTAAGCCTCTTAAGGACATTTTTCAAGAAACAGTGCATTAATTATTGAACGAAGGCTTCACTCTCAATTTTAACCCAAATCGAAGGTGTAGATTTGGGTATGGATGATAAGGATATGTCCTTACCAATACTGTGGGAATACCGTGCGTGTTTAAGGGGGCAGGGGGTTTGGGGTTGATCTGGTCCATACAAATGTCGAAAACAAACCCACGCCCTTGCCCCGAGTTCAAGGTTAATAGTTTTTGGCCCAGCAGCTATACCCACTTCTGTAGGCATTTGGTTGTGTCTATGTCCTGCCCAGTAAGTTACTGTGAACGAACAGAACCTGCTCAGGCTGCTCCGCTCAGACCATTTCACTTCTGTTTTGACTGGCCTGAGTCTCCCCCTGAGTGGGACATGGGGGGGGTCAGATGTCCTTTAATCAGCACATGGCACACGGCAATGAAAACGGAAAACCCTCGGGAGTGCCAGCGAGGATGGCCGATGGAGCCGTCGCCGGGATTTTACAGGAATCAGCATCGTGTCCGAGGACCCCTTAAAGACCCCCCCTCCCCCCTCCCCCGGAGGTGAAAAGCCCAGAAGGCTGAAGCATCCTGTCCCCCACTGCATCACTCTGGGCGGGGGGGTATATGAGCTGCCGTAGACACAGTGACAGCTGTCCCCAGCAGTGTCCCACAATGCAGCACTGCTCAACGGTTTCAATACTCAGTTTGAATGTCATGCTCTTAGCTGGCACTTGGGGGGGTAAACACAGACGGGGTGTGGAAATTGTAAATAACAACAGCCAATATAGATAAAATAACAGCACCTGCATTCTTATTAAATAACAATGTACCGATGGCAACAGAACCATTGTTGTTGCCAAATTATAGTCAAGTGCTGTGCCTTGGGTTTGGGGTTAGGGTTACAGCCTGAAGAGCTTTGCCTTTTGTCTGCAGTGAAACAGCTAAGTGTTCCCACAGCGGTGAGGGGATCGATCTGCCACTGGGGGCACCATCGCGTAAACCGCACAGTATCTCAAAAGGTATTCCCCATGGGGCACGAATCATTAGACATTCTCCTTCCTTCCCACAAGGTCTTTGTCCTCCACTGGGTGAGACTGAGGGCAAAAGAGGGTCAAAGGTCACCAGCGACAGACTGACACCGAATCGCCCCCTTTGGAAGGCACACGTATCTGTGCCTTTGTGTGCAGAGTCTGCTCCAATGAGGACTTGAGAGAAGAGAAAATCTGTTGCATTAGTGAAGCATGGATCGTACCATCTTGAGCCATGCTGTGGGGGTCAGTCCCAGTAGGATAGCGGCAGCTCTACAGTTCAGACCAATAAGATACGGGAGTTTCAAGTCACAACAACCCCCCCACACACACACACACACACACTTTTGCACATGACACACAGCTAGCTGACAGCCACCCTTTCACATGGATAATACTTCCCTGCTTACATAGTCCTCTAGAACCTCAACAACATTAGCGTTAAGCAGCCCTCGGTGTTGCTCTGACACTATGAGGAGTGTGAGGGGAAGGGGTGCACAGCGGCACAGCGGCCGTCAGATAGTGTCCAGGGTGAGTGACAGCACACGGGGCGGGGGGTGCCCTGGTTGCCACAGTAACACACAGGTTGGATTAATACAACACAGCGCAGTGTGGAGGATTATCGCGGGAATGAGCCCATCGCCAAAGAGCTCCATTGATGGTGCAAGGAGTGCCTTTGTCGTGGTAACAGCCCATTGTACCGAACGACAATAAGGAATCCTGACACTTAACCAATAGCGCGCCCCCTGTCTGTGAGAATACCCTGCGTATTTTCACAGTACATCAATTAATCAACATAGCACCTCATTAAATGAACATACAAATCTCCTGGTAGACATATAATCCTACAGTTTTGTAGTGAATTACAGTATATTACCGAATTATACATATCTCATATTTATTAATTCAATGTTTGTATATAACTTACTGTTATACATGTGCTATCCATCCATCCACCCGTCCATCCGTTTTCATTTTCAAACATAAATCACTGTGATGATTGTTTGCATGATCAAATCGCCTTTAAAATTAAGACTAAGCTGTTTATAAACACCTTAAGGACTAACAATGTGTTTATCTGTCCTCTGCTGCTGCATTGTACTGTTTACCAAAACTCATGTGTCTTTAGCAAAAAGGCCATCAGCGATTCCCCGTAGAATGCTGTCGGGACAGAGTAGATCCAGAGGGGGGAATAGCGCCACCATCCTTCAGGGAGAAGTGAAAGCTAATTCTCAGCCCTGCAATGCACTGAAGCGGACAGTGGGGGGGAGCTCATTCATTCACCCCTTAAGTACAGGCGCCCCCAGTGGCAGGGTGATGTATTGCTAATCGCATTAATCATTAAAACACCAGCACACTCGCCCCAGACACAGCTTCTCTAATTTGGATGAGCTGCTGAGGGCACGCCCCCCCGTGGGCTGTAATCACAGATAATCCCAGGCTGAGCCCCCCGCCACGCTGGGAGCAGGGCGGTGACACGCACAAACGCACTGCGGGCGGGGGGCACGTTTCAGTATCGCCGCTGTACCGCCGATGGCCAGGGTGCCATAGCGGGGCGGCATGAGCTTGGGAACCCCCCTCCCCACCTCACAAATCCCCCATAATGCCTCAGGAGAGGCGCGTCGGCCCGTGACAGTGGCCCTCGGAAGCGTGGAAATGGATTAGCAGACTGGGAAGTGGCGGGGTAATCAGAGCGGGAGTGTGTGTGTGTGTGTGTGTGAGTGTGTGTATGTATATGTGGGTGTTATGGGTGTGTGTGTGTGTGTGTATGTGTGTGTATATGTGTGTGTATGAGTGAGAGTATGAGTGTGTGTATATGAATGTGTGTGTATATGGGTGTGTGAGAGTGTGTATGTATATGTGTGTGTATCTGTGTATGAGTGTGTGTGTGTGTATGTGTGTGTGTCACTGAACGTCACTGAACGTGTCCCGTTCGTGGCCAGAGCTCGGGTGGAATGGAGTCCGGCCTTTTTGACACACATGTGTGTCCCAATTTTGGCTGAGTCTGTGACCCTGGGACACGTAGCTAGGGGCCTGGTGGTGCTGGTTGTACTAGTTGGCCTGGCAGTGCTAGCAGTACTGGGAGCCTGGTGGTGCTGGTGGTGCTGGGGGCCTGGCGGTGCTGGCAGGTCTGGCGGCGCTGGCAGTACTGGGGGCCTGGTGGTGCTGGCGGTGCTGGAGGCCTGGCTGTGCTGGCGGTACTGGTTGGCCTGACAGTGCTGGTGGTGTTGGGGGCCTGGTGGTGCTGGCTGTACTGGTTGGCCTGACGGTGCTGGCAGGTCTGGCGGTGATGGGGGCCTGGCGGTGCTGGTACCAGACTCAGTGCTGTGGTATCCGCATGTAGATCAGGAAAACAGTGAGCAGCTGGTGATGCTGGTTCAGCAGCATCAGTTTCCAGGCAGTACCTACTCAAACAGGCTGCTGTGAGCTCACAGCCCATCACGACCTTTACCTGCAGACCCTGGACCTGTCTGATAATTGCTACATGATACTCTGTTCCCAGATCTGTTCTTGAGGGTAAACCTGCCCCACCCCGGCCCTTGCCCCACCTTCACCCTCGGCACACAGACAGGTTCACAAGACGCACACTGAGTCACGGCTGCTAACGGATGGGCTCTCGAATGTCTTCTACACCCGGGCCTCCAGCCATGTTTGCCTTCTTCGCTTTACCGGCAACACCTCATTCATAAAGGCCACCCCCTCCTCCTTGGCTATTCAGTCCTCCCCCCCCCCCTCTAGTCGAGGTGAAGCAGGGGCTGAGATGTTTATGAGGTGAGGAGGAGGTGCTGGAGGTCTCGGGCCCCTTGGAGAGCCCACACCCCCACACACACACCCACAGTGACGCAGTGCAGCCTGGCCTTCGGGTGAAGCCAGGGGGCAGTCCAGTTAAACCGTGGTGGGGGGGGGAGCTTATATATCTACACATATAGGGGGCAAGTACTATAGAGGTGAAGGAGTTGGTATCACAGACATGGCAGCTCTCCGTTATTGTACCTCCCAATTAGAGACGCAGCACATCTGAGACAGCAAGTCTGTTTCTCATGCGGGGGCAGGGCGCGTAACTGGGGCGGGGGGTTAGGAGTCGGACTCCTTGGTGCCCATGTGTCTGGAAACCCTGGGGCCTGGTTGGAGGTTGGCGTCTCTGCCGGGAAAAGCATGAGCTATTTATGGCGCCACCGAATGGGAGGTAGCGGTATGACTGTGAGTGGCGTGTGATCAGGCTAATTAGCAGGTTCACTTTAATTGATGAAGTGCAGGAGACATGACCCTACATCCAACCCAGAGAACTGAGAGTAACATAACAGCCTAGTAAAGCACATCTGGTAGCAGACTTGGGGTGGTTACTCTACCCTAAATTAAGGTCGTTAGCACTAATTGATTCCATACGTAATATCTGGCTATAGAGATGAGTGTTTAAAAGTATGAAATTGTCACTTTGGATAAACATTTCAGGTGATTACATGCATGGTGTTCAGGAGTTAAAGGGATGGACCAACCTTATAACGAATGTTTGACAGACAGCTCAATGTTGACAGACAACTCGACATAATCAGAGACACGTAGGGGGTCGCGGGCGTCCGGATAAAACACTCAGACACAAACGCCAGTGTTTTCATACATTTATTCATAAGCCATCTATAAAAATCTTAAAACTAAAATGCTTTTACATAAACTCCATTTGGACGTCAACCCAAAATGTGGAATGAAAATGGAGCTGTTATTGTAGAACCTTCACAACATCTTGACGACATGGAACACCTTCGCGGGGCAAACAATAGCCGAGAAATGACAAAATACCAGTATCGATCTTTCAAAAAAAATCTCAATCAGTGTTAAAATATTTTCATATTTATTCAGCTACTCTAAGAAATACGGCTTTTTCGGTGCACGCATTAACCCTTACCTCATTACCTCCTAAGCACGGTCGATAGCGGCTCTAAATAACATCACGTGAAAGGACAGATGTTCCTGCATCTCCTTCAGTAATTCCTCACAGCCACAATAAGTCCTCGCACCCTAACAACTGAATATCAATGCAATTCTATATGTTATAGTAGTATTGCACCTGTGTCTTTTGGGGGGGGGGGGTGACCTTGCCACAGAGTGACATCACTTCCTGTCTCACGGGAATGTGCCTAATCACATCATCACATGCCCCATCAAAAACTGCCTTTGGCTCCACTCCCTCCTTTATGCACCAAGGGGTTACACTTTGACCATCCTACTGTAACCATAACCTGGCTGGTTCTAAAAGGACCGGTGAAGGCTGCACGACTGCGCCCGTCTGCACGGTGCCCCCTTGGAGTTACGCCCCCTTACGGATTCCGGAGCTCTGCTCTGGGAAGAAATAGTCACAGTCTATATGATTGGAGTTTTTTTTTTAATGCACTCAGTCCTCAGTACATTCGTGTTCTTTCATCCAGTGTCATTCACACACGCGTCAGACGCAGGCACGTGGCAGAGGGCCTCTGTTCACGGGGGCTTCCTCAGCCTTTGCCATCACGAGCCGGGTTTCCAGGCTGGCCCAACTCCCTGTGACTTCGATAACTATTCAAAAAAAAGCAGAACACTGAGAATAATAGAGCCAGCAGGAGCGCCAATACGTTGTGGATTCTAATCAAATTTAGAAAGAGTGGTATGATTCAGGAGGTATTAGCGAGGGGACGGGCAACATGGCTGCCCAGCTTTGACTTCAACCTGAACTGAATTTGTTTTTTAATGTCTCTTAATAGTATAGAGGACAGTGCCGATCAGTGCTGCCATTACATCATGCGCCTGGCAGCTTTTCAGATGCCTGTACTAAGAACATGGAAGGGTCCCTCGAGCCCCAGTAAACAGAGCTGCTGCCTGCAGTCACTGCTTTTCAACACAAGATTTCACAAGCAGATTTCTTTTTTTTTAAAATAAACGTATAAATGTTAAAACTGACAGTTTTTGATAAAGGAAATATACGCTGAAAAACCTGCTGCCCCGTTTAAAAGATTAAGACAGACAAAGAAATCTTGGAGACTGTCTTCATGTCCAACATAGTGAAAAATACGTACAAAAAGAGATAAATTGACTTTTTATATCACATAGCATAAGATGGCCTGTAGGCTTACAGTACACAGCAAGGTTAGAAAATAACCACGACTGTTTATCAAGAGACAACACAGGCCGCGATTAGCAATCCAACAACAACAGCAACAAAACTTAAATAAAATTTGATAACCCAGTAAAGCATTTCCCTGTGGGTGCCAAAATCAGGCTGCACGATGATGTCACTTCCTGTGGGGGGGAGAGGATCACAGACACTCCTGAAGGCACACTGCTGATGCTATCAAACGATGTTCAGAAATGAATCCAGTGTTAGTTTGCGTAAAATACATATTTGTTTTATTTTAGGACATCAACCATGTAGGTCATACCGCGATTAAAAAGGTAAGCGACATTTAATGTAGCCCCTGATTTCTCTTTAAAGCTATTTGGTTTGCAACGTTCGTAACACCAACACTAACATACAAAATAAATTGACAATAGTTCCCCTCCCCCACATGTACTCATTCACACACTTATTTAACTTATTACAGGTTTGCATATTAAATGACCAAAACAAGGACAAAATGGTTTTGGCAAAAAAAAACACCCAAATACATGATGCGTTTGATTATGCATGCCCCCTTGGAAAACGCGCCACATCGCTGCTAGTCTGATTGTCCTTCACAGTTAGACAGGAGAGGCCATAACGGGCCTACAAGTGCCAGAGTCACAGGTCCGATTGCGATGGGAAAACAGCAAAACACACACAGACACACACGCACGCACGCACACGCACGCGCGCTGGGTTCGCTCAACGTTGCTGCAACGTAACAGGGACGTTACGGGTATGTAACACTTACGCCGGAGAGCGCTCCCGCGATACAAGTAAGAATCAACATTGTCAATTAGTCATAAATAAATCAGGTCCGTCAATCTGATTGCAGGCTCCCGGATTTAACAAAAATACAACACTCTGATTGGATTTTTTTTTATATACTTAATTTATCATAATTTAATGAAAACCTTCGAGGCCCTTTGGTTTCTGAAGCCAGAAAAAAAAAGTGTTGACGTTTCAAAGTGACCTTTAAAACCATAGAAAAATCACGCACACCCACAGGGACCACGCTGGCCCTCTCAGTCTTCACTTACGAAGGGCGGAGGGTAACGGTACCGACCGTCGTTCAGCATCCCCTCAGCACATGATCACCGGCCACGTCGTTTGGCGCTTGTAATGTGTCCTCGTGAAGTTTCTTGTCTTTGTCTTCTTGTTCAGGCCAGGCAGATTAGTTAAAGATCCCTTAGTTTTTTGCTCCTCATAGTAGCATAGCGATTAAAAAAAAAAAATTAAAATAAATAGTTGCCAGGTTTAAAAAAGAAGAGAAAAAGATAAGCAGGAGATGTAATGGGGCTGGCAGGCCGTCTCGCTCCTGATCAGTCTCTTCCTGGGGGAACAGGCCACCGGCAGGGCTGGCCTCCTCTGCCACCGTCTGCTCATCTTCCCCAGGACGGTCTTAAGTCGATACACTCCACTGATACAAAAATAAAAGGCGCGATCGAAAAACGTCGAAGGAGGGGCGAGTGTCTCTCTTTGCAGAGATATGTGTATAAAAAACGTGGAAAAGAGTCTTCAATCTGTACAGTTATACACCTGAATTCAAATAGGCAAGAGGTACTGATTTGTATGGCTTACTCAGAGAGTTATTCTTAAGTAGACGAAATTTGGATACTTATTATAATGACTACTTGAGTTGCCTAGATGTTTTAAATACTCAATCTGTGGATTAGACAGTATCCTGTACACGTCTGAAGGCCTGCTCTCCTGCAAGGCCCATATCTCCGTGTCAGTTGTATGATTCCAGTGCAACCCCACGGTCCAAAGCTGGCCCGTTCGGACCCCATCTTCACCCATGCCTTCCGTTGTTCTGGGCACCTACAGACTCGGACTGCCGAGTCGTCAAAGAGGAACCCGTTTTACAGATTCCATTCGTCTTTTTTGTCTCTATTTGGTCTGCGGGGATTGCATCTGATCGTGCTCCAGGAGTTAACAGCTCATGACAGGGGCTTCTCAGGGGCTCCGACGAGCTTTGGACCAGAATCAGTTCACCATTTGATGCTACTCAACCCTGTGCCGGCGATAGCCTCAATGTGGTGGCCCCTGGGACACAGGGTTTCACTCCGGAGGACCAACGCAGCTCCCACTTCTCATCTCCTGCAGTGCCGTCGTGCTCCACCATGGGGCTCCCTTAGCTGGCCCGAGGTCCACTTCCCAAGCAGCCCGCCGCCCTCCATTGCTGTGCCAGCAGCGGGTAGCCAAAGGAGAGGGAGAAGTACAGACAGAAGGGGCAGCTGCATGTCTGTGGTCAATACCCCTGCCCTTCACAGTGCCCCCTGTCAGGCAAAAAAATCACAGCTCGTTGACCCCCATCTCTGATTGAGGTCTTTCAGTAGTGGCACCAGGAGAGCAATCCCGGGGGCCGCTAACACAGAATAGGCACCCCCTCGGCAGTGACCAGCTGACCGCTGGTGGGATCGTAGCTTCCAGCCAGGTAGTAGAGGTCCTGACTGTCAGGGGTCAGCTTCCGGCCGCGACTCAGCTGTTCGTACTCCTCGCGGCTGACCACTTGGCACTTGTGGGAGATGGTCTGCACGTCATTCTCATCCTCATGGGAGGACTGGTACAGAGCATGCTGGGGCAGATCAAGAACACAAGATTAATGTCCAAGGCTACCATAGCCAGAAGAAGCACAGGCTTTGAGTCTCCCAGCTACTGTTAAAATACCAGCCCTTGGTTCCAGCCCTAGGTTACTGCATTTTGAAAATGTTGATACATAATTGTAAAAATGGGACAAGGATATTCTAGTCTTGAAGAATGAGTTTCAGGCAAGTTGTATGCAAATATTAACTTCACACAAGCAACACAGAGTTAAAAGCTTTGAAGAACTGAAACCTAAAAGCCAATCCTGTCGGGCAGCAGTGTAAGAGGGAGCTCTACCTTGCCATCCCTGTGCCTCTTGCCTAACTTGGTCTCCTCAGGGTGGTAGAACCACTTGACCTTCACCACCATGCTGCTGGTCCAGGACTCCCAGAAGCTCTCGATGCGGCCAATGTAGGGAAGGTTGGGCCGGCCGGCGGACAGGAACACGGCGCAGTCGCCCACACGCACCATGTCACGGCCACGCACGATGGACTTGTAGAAGAGCTTGCGCGCTTTGCCCTTCATGCCCCTCCTCTGCAGATACAGACGCAGCCAAAAACATCACGCTTATTCTGGACAGTCTCCAATAGGTCCTTTACTTAGTAACATGCTCACCTTCCTGGGCCCTATTACATACTTGTACACCAAACCGTATTCAGTGTGTTGTTCTTGGTTAAACTGACAGGCATGGATGTCTAGAAGGACTAGTTACACCTTCAGTGCAAGGGTTGGTTTACAGCAAACCCACTGCCAGCAGATATAGCCTTCCCAACATACCGTTTCATTTAACTTCTATATCCTGTAAACCACCATTGGTCTGTAGTAGCAGTTGACCTTATAAGCATAAGTATCAGCTACTTTTCACCGAAGGTACGATCTTGAGTCTTATACTGTCTCCAGTTATTACAAGACTTGCGGTATCACATGGAAAATATCAGTAAAGCCATCTCACCTGGGTTGGGTTGCCAGACCACCGCCATAGTTGGCGTGCTGGAAGGAAGGGAGCCATCTTGGGCGGACTATTAGTTGCCGGTAGCTTGTCTCTCCTCGGAAGCTCCTTAGAGCTTTTGGACGGTAAGAGAGAGGAGGGGGAGGTGATGCACTCTTTCCTCCTGATCAGCCTGTTGTGAGCACTGTTGCTGTTGACCCCTCCTCCCTTGGAACTGCTTATGGCCATGGCCTTAGCCACAAAGGTCCGCTGCGACGGAGGCTCCGTGGACGGCAGCAAGGCGCGGTGAGATGAGAGGCAGCCCCGCAGCAGCAGTGGAGAGCCCTCCTCGTCCTCCGAGCTGTAGGATGAGTCGTTGTCAGAGGAGCAGAGGCTGGAGCTGGACAGGGAGCCAGAGCTGGAGGAGCTAGAGGACCCGGAGGAGGAGGAGGACACAGAGAGGCGAGAGAGGAAGCGTCCCGCCGTCCTCAGGCCGCCCGAGGCTGCGGCCAGCTCCGCTCTGCCCTCCTCGTCTTCCTCCTCATCCTCCTCGTCCATGTCAGAGTAGAAACCATGGCAGTCAGTGAGGCAGTTTATGGCAAAGTCCGAGTAGTTGCCCATGGCTAGGGCAGGAGATGGCTTCCGCAGGTGAGAGGTCCCCTTCTTCAGCAGCTCGGCACGGGCACTTCCACCCTTCTTGTTGTCCTTGACGACCAGCACTGGGTGTGAGTATCCCATTGGCGAAGACATGTCCCCTAAGCCTTTAGTCCCAAATCCCTTGTCCATCCTGCTACCCTGATACGAGGAGCCAAGCAACAGTAAGGCTTTGCTGTTTTTGGTCTTGGGTGAGGTCACACCCTCATGATCCAGCTTCACTAGAAACTCTGAACCAGCCTTCTTGCTCCGAAGAGTGCTGACTTCTCCTGGTCTCCTTCCCCGACTACATGCAGTGTTCTTAGGGCCGAGAGGCACGATGGCTGACTGGCTGCCAAAGGAGGAGCAGCCATTAGCGATGCTGCTGAAGGAATCCACCTCAAAGGTGCTTCTGAAGATGCCTTTGGCTGGGGTTGAAGTCGAGCCCATGAGGAGCGGGAACATCTCCTTCCCTTTAGTGGTTTTCCTAGGGGTGCCGTTGAACTGGAAGAAGTTGTGGGAGGGCTTTTTTCTGGGGACAGCGATCGCCGGCCAGCTGAGAAGGGGGGCACTGCTCTCTTTCACACTGTCCGATGTGGGACTCTTTGTTCCTGAGTTGACACTTTTTGGTTTGCCTGGAGGGAAAGAGAGACAGAAATGAAACACATATCCATTTCAGTTGCAGGAAACTGACACTGCAGCCCAATGGCTGTAGCAGGCCTCCCATGATGATTAAGCGAGACGTAGCATTACATTCCCTGCAGCCTTGTTTGCAGAACAGCTACAGGTCTGTCCTCCAGCTATTACGAGAAGTGGAGCGACCGAGAACCTGGTAGGTTTCATCATTGATTTTGACAGGGACAGTAGATAGCAAAGTAGTTAAATGACTAGACTTGTGGGTGGCTCAAGCCCAGAGAGGCCCTCGTTCTGTACTATCTTCGAAGAACAAATAGCTTGATCTTCAGCAAGATGTGAGGCCGTACAAGGATATAAACTCAGTAAATCTCCTTGGAAAAATATTCCTGCTAAGCTATTCAAATGAATGTGTTGGCCGGGGGCAGTTCTCCACGTGAAGCGTGGTGGGTCTGATTACCTGGCTTGGTCTTACTGGGGTTCTTTCTGTCTTGTGCACTTGTAGCCACCGCATTGTCCAGTTGGTCAGAGGAGACGTCAGATGGCGTATTCTTCTCCAGGACAGTGCTCCAGCGACCTCTGCGACTTTGTGAGGCCAGGAGTGCCGGAGGTGGCTCTGCACCTGAACACACAGGTAGATATTTGGGTGGGGATGGGGGGGGGATTGGATCAGAAGATTTTCTTTCCTTGCGTTTCCACCTAACTGTTTATTAATCAACTTACAGTGGATCTGGTAATCAGGTGGAAGGAAACGGACATTAGAAATGGAGATCCAGCCTCTATCCCCATCGTCAAACTCCACCATGACGCTGTTCTCCTTTTGCTCCTCACCAGGGCCCCCTGCAAAACAGGGAAATAAATGCAGTTTTAAAAAATCAATTCAATAATGGAATTATTCAAAACCAAACATGAGGGTGAAGTCAAAGGCTCACAAGTACCCAAGCACACACGTCTGGGCCTCCCTCACCTTGTCGCACATATCCTGGGTACAAGCACCGTGAGCGCTCGCTCCAGTACGCGCACACCCGCGTCCCTGCCGTCAACCTGGCCCCTGTCTCCGGGCGCACCTCCAGCACCTGGCAGACACGGAGATGGATGCTTATCAGTCCCACTGCTAGGAATCGCTTCGAGAGAGATTCGAACAGGATGAAACATGGGGATACATCCAAGTAGAGGAAACCCTATAAAACGAGGCAAACGACCACAAAATGATGTGGATGTGAGAGCAGCAGCACAAAGCCTATAACTGCTTGGGAGTGAATCCCAAATCTGATTCCGATTTGTGATCACAGTTGCATTAAACACCAAGGGAGCCAGACACACAGAGAGCGAATCTCTGTTTGCAAGGTTGATGCAGATATGGAGATGGGAAGACGTAGGACATATTCAGAAGACGGCTCGTTTAAGTCACGGTACGGCTTGTACTCAAATGCTGATCCACACTCTCGCCAGCACACACCCACATCTAGCTTCATGAATGCAGTAACCAGAGCGGAAGCCACACTTAATCTTGGGCCAAGTCTCCAGCCTCGGCCCTCCTTGAAAGGGCTGAAATTCATGATTGGTAATTCAAGACGTGCTGAGTAACCCGTTCAAAGAAAAGCAAAAAGGAGAACAAATGAGAAACAGAGGCGACTGTTTAATAGTGGCCTGCCAGCCTCACGGTTTCGGGTGGGCCTGACTCCCCATGCTCAATGAAGGCCTTTTCAATTGGTGTTGAAAAACAGTTGCCGTGGAAAAAGGTCTATTGACTGAAGAGAGAGATTTTGGGGGAAGGGAGCTAAAGCCAGGAAGGCGCTTAGATCACTGAAAGGGAGCAAATGACAAGCTAAACTGGAGAAGACCCCTGCCTGGCCACTGCACCGATCCAAAGCAAAAAGGTTAGCAGCCTGACGATACTCTGTGATTGTTTCTCTGTTAGCTCAAGAGCGTGGCCACATCCAGGGCCGGATCCAGACACAGGCAAACTAGGCAGCTGCCTAGGGTCCCATCAGCATGAGAGGGCCCAGACTAAGTCACGAAAAAAATATATGTAATATATATGACTGGCTCTAGCTAAAGGCACAATAGTTGTCTAGGGCTCCCCAAAAACCTTCGTTGTGGAGAAAGTGAAATGATCTTCATTGGGGGGCCTCCCAGGTAAAGCTTTGTCAAAGGCCCCTGAAAAGGTGGATCTGGCCCTGGACAGGAACACAAGAGGCTGCTTCAGATCCAGAACCGGGTTGACTGGCCCTGTATGTTCACACACAAGGAATTCCACTCTGGCTGTCAATGGATCTCAAGACAAGACAAGACAACGGTCATAACTGTGTATGTATCTACAGGCAGGCATGCGAGTGCCTGTCTGCATGCTCATCGGCGAGCGTATGCACCTGAACAGCAAAAGCAGGAAAAAAGGATAGTGCAAAGGACGGAGGGAGTGAGGAAAGAAGAGTGAATGAGACGGAAAATAGAAAAAAGTTGAATCAAAAGCCTTTATTTGCCCATGGATATCAAGCAATGTGTGCGAATCTCTCTCTCTGTCTCTGTCTCTGTCTCTGTGTCAGTCTCTGTCTCTGTCAGTTCTTGGCTTTCGTGAATCTCTCCCTCTCCCTCTATCTCCTTCTCTTGCTCCATCGTTTCCCTTTTAATTACACCGGCGCATCCGGAAGCACTGGCTGACTCACGCAGATAAAAGCGGATCAGATCGCAGGCGGCAATAAAGCCAAAACGTGACCCCTCCCCCCCACATGAAAAAGGGGCAGCCAGCTCCCAACCACTGGGGTGTGCCGGGCAAAGGGTGGTGATGGTGGAGAATGGGGGGGGGATTGATGGCACGGGAGTGCGTCAAAGCCGTGTTTACTCAGAGAGAGTGGCCCAGTCGCTACAATGGGTGGTTGGAGGGGGTTTGGCACGCAACACAGGGACTAATCGCAAGACTGCAGACAGCTGTGCTGCGTAATCCTGCTGGCTTGCTGCCCCACGCTGGGGCTCGTATCTGTTTGCCCGTGCCGTCGCTGCGAAACAACGAGGCCGCGTGCCGTTTGGGCTCACCATTTTTTGTGATTTTTTTCTTTTCTCTTTCCTCCCCCTTTGTAGAACTAGATCCACCCCCACCACCCCGCTCCCCTGTCTCAAGAGCTCCCATAATTTCACCCCCCGCAACAAGCCCTGGGGTCAGAGCTGGCCGTGCTGGAAGTGACACAGTGCTGGAGATGGCAGTGGCCTGGCTGCACCACAATGGTGGGGTGGCTTGATGGCGGGATGGTGGGCCGCCTCAAAGGAACGCTGGAAGAAGGAAGTCAAATATACCAGCTCAGGTAATGTATTGCGCTGAATGTGGGCTGACAAAGCATTGTGGGTTTACGGCGTGTAATTAACCTCATTTCCCCCGTTGGCTTAGACAAACTAAGCATGTTAGCATAACCTGGAGTTCAATGAAGAAGTACGCTGCATGAAAAAGCCTATCCCCCGCCCCCACCCCCCCACAGCCCCCCCGGGCACTGCAGCTAAACCAACTGGGAACAATCACGACTGATAGAACCCATAGACAAAACAGGCAAGGAGCCCCCCCCCCCCGGCTGGCTGCTCTCTGCTAGCTGGGGCTGAACATGGACGCGTGTGACCGGCGGGGGGGCACATATTGAACCCACTGTGCCGGCCGTGTGGGGTTAAGGCACGCCCCAGGAAAGGGGGAGTGTCGACGGCAGCAGGAGGCAAGATCGGGGTTTTCCCATGGAAAAACAAAAATATCCTGCCCCCTCTGCCCCCCACCCCCCTCGACAAAATCATATCATCTACCGCAGATGTTTGTAAGTTGTTCTACCTACAGTCACCCGGAATGGGATTAAAAACACAGTAATAAGGAACATACACACATCCCTGCCGGACACAGATGTTCGGCCTTTAATGACTTGAGCAGATTGTTGGGGAATTGGGCTGTGTCCACCCCCCCCACGCCCTCACTGGCCCTTCCTGACAATGCTCCCCTCTGGGGGGAGTCCATGGAGGCTGTGGGTTTGGGAGAGGAGGCTACAGTGGTATGGGGAGGATGGAGACTGTTGGGCTGGGGGTGTGGGGGTGGGAGAATAACTCACAGCTTCCTGAAGCAGCTGCTCCAGGGAGTAGATCCTGGGCCGGTGTCCCCGCTCTCCGTCGATGACAACGCTGTAGCTGAAGGAACAGAGGGGGGGTGCGGTGAGAGGGAGGGGCCCCGTTTTTATGGCTCGTTTCCCATGTGGTTATTCCTGACTGGGCCAGCCGAGATCTCTGTGGCTCACGCTTTGAAATGTGGAAATCAGGGGAATGGTCAGTGCTTGGCGGGGTTGGGGGGCGTGAGTGTCAGCTGTTTAACATGCTGGCTTGACACCACGAATTCCCAGCTAAAGGCTCGAGCCAAATGCAGGCTCTGATGCTGATGCTGGCACTGTGGTGAAGAAACATGACAGGACTCCCCCCCACCCCAAACTAGTTGGTTCTGCGGCATTGTTAGGCTGGGATTCAAGTCATCTGTTCCAGTTTGGACCACAGAGCCCCAGAGATCCCAGGTGAGGGAGTGTGGGATCGGTCAACCAATAAGAGGCAGGGAGGGCGGGAAGAGTCACGGCAGAAGGGCGGAGCTTACATGCCAGGCACCTCCAGTGTGTGCACGTACGCTGCGTAGAGGAGCTCATCCTCCTTGGAGATGAGCACCTTCAGGCCATCCACCAGCAGCTCCTTGGTCAGCACGCAATTCGGGGGGGCTGTGGGAAGGGGGGAGCACACACTGTTATCGGACTGCAGCAGGACCAAGGCCGCATAGCAGACATGCAGCCCCCACTGCTCCACATCGCCAGGCCTGTACTAGGTCCTCGTGTAGCCAGCACAAAGCTCCAAGAGTGCCCAAACATGAAAACGGCACAGGACGGACACACATACACCTATAATGTGTGTGTGTGTGTGTGTATGTGTGTGTGTGCATGTGTGCGTGTATGTGTGTATGTGCGTGTATGTGTGTGTGTGTGTGTGTGTGTGTGTGTGTGTGTCGAATGTCTTAAAGGCACATGGACACCTATCTTTGGGTACTTGAAGGCAACCTGTGACGCTGAGTGTGTTGCTAGATAATCTTCAGTCCTACCTGTGGGGGGCGCTCTGTGCAACTGCAGCGGGTTTTCCACATCGTCACCATAATCGTCCTTGTCCCCGTCCGAGAAGCTGCTGTCCTCGTCCATCTGAAAGCCCTCATCCGCTGCCAATTTCTCCAGCAGCCGGCTAACGCCATGGCCCTTGGACTGGGCGGGAGGAAATGAGAAGATGTGAAAGTCATGTGACACACACAGCTTCCCCTGACTCCACCTCATGGAGCATTACCAGCCGCAAGCTCGCCCGGTAAAGGCTTTGCCATTTCGGGTAGAATCTGAGGCACCCAGTAGCTCTGTCTGCCTGTGTACTCGAGGTCCAGAACTGTCCTCTGAGGCCCATAGAAAAAAAGCTCATTTGATTATAGCACCGCAGGGGGAAGCTGGTGTAGGAGCAGATCCCAGTTCTGCCCCAGGTTGCTGCTGCCGAGGAGCAGTTTGGCCCAGTAAGCCGGGCGTAGGCGGTATGTCTCGCATACTTTCAGGATGACTTGGGCAGACGCACCTGATTTACGGCTCGGAACGTCCCATTGCCTCTTACTTCCACTTTAACAATGCATCACCCCCCCACCCCACCCCAACATCTTTATCTTATCTAGGATGATTTGCAAGTGTTTACATTTGACATATTACCCGTGTTATGTAATCCGCTTATATGAGTCTCTACAGGATCTGCAATGCCGGGATGGCAATGCAAGCTATCCTCAGTCATCGCCCCCCCCCCCCCAGCCACCCCCCCGCTCCCTACTTACCTGCTTGTTCCTACGTGGCCTGCCCCTGCCTCGCTCCTTCCCCTTGGGGGCCGCACGCAGACCTGGCCAGCTGCCCCTCCTCTGCTGCAGGCAGAGAGCACAGCAGTGCTGAGACCAGCCTCCTGACAAGGCCGAACATCTCCGCATTCCCACCTCTGTTCCCCCGTTCCTGCTGTTTCTGCAGCAGATGCTTCGCTCTTACACACTTTACCATCCGTTAAGGTAAACAAAATATTTAAGCTTGACTAAACAGAGAGAGGTTCACCCAGCAAGCTTCTCCATCTATGCTAATCAAGCCTGTTATTAAATGTAGAAAAGGCGTTTTGCCCTCATTCCTTCCTCAAAATCCAGGAGGGAATCAACTGTTAGGCCTCCATTAAGCTGGAAAACGGTAATGCAGCTCCCAGAGCATCCAGGGCGTGCTCACCTTGCACACAGAGGCCTGCAGCCCGGAGGTCTTGCAAGTGGCGTTTTTCAACCTTTCGTCGGCCAAACCTATGGCACGAAAGCCACTGCCCCGCCCGCAGGACCCAGCCCTGGCCGCCATTCCCAACTGCAGCACCTCCTGCTGGTGCGGAGGTCCCTTAGAGCCCCGGGCTGGCTTTGACCCCTCCTGCGCCAAGAGCTCAGGGTGTCTCTTTGCTGCAGTGGTAGAACCCGGCCTGCAGGGGGCTCTCTTCCTCACCTTCACCTCTCCTTCTGAGCCGCGTGTGTTCTGTGTGCCTGGAAGCCACAGTAATAACAGTTTGCCTGCTTGTCACTCAAAGGAACAATGAGTATCACGCTTGATCACGCACTCTTATCAGTAATCAGGGAGGCCGCGTTTTTACCCAGCATCCCCTGTCTTTCTTTCTTATTCTTGGCCTTTTGATTGGCCTCCAGTTTCACCACAGAAGACGGAGATGGACCAGTGGCTGCCGCACACGGAGAAGGTTCCTTGGAGGAAGGAGGTTTGATGCCCTTTTGTCCTTCCTCACTGTCGTAACTGCCTTCGTCTTCCTCGTCTGCAGATGGGGCCAGATCAGAGATTTCGACATAAGAGGAAACGTCAGTTCAGGCCACACAGATTTGGATTTTCTGGTGGAATGGAGTGTTAACACTGGACCCGACTCCTGCTGGGTCCACTGCTGAGCTTTCACATCCCAAAGCGCCGCCCCCTCAAAGCCCACCCCTCGAGCGTGATTGGCGGACATCATCAGCCCGCTGGAAACAAACGGTATAACATTCAGGTTTATTACCAAATCACTGGGAGAGATGTGAGCTGGACCTTTGCCCAGATTAACCATCCTTTACATTTAAACGTTATTCCGGCTGCTTTGATGTCAGTGGCAGGGAAATGGCCCCCTCTCCTGTGCTTTCCCATTACTAGAAGGTCTGTTAATCTCAGAGAGAGTCATGTTGCTCCCGCCCTCATCCCCGGACCCCAAACCCCCCCCATTGGACACACCCTGCTCTGAGGACTCGCTGTCCGTGGGTGATGTGTCCTTCTCCTTCGCCACTTCCTGCGTGCGTGGTTGCTCGTTCCCTGAGCGGGTCGTAGCCTGCAGGTGGAGGGGGCTCTTCATCTGTGCCTCCCCCCCCCTCCTACCCTCCTGAGCTGCTCCCCCATCTGCGCTGGCTGTTGGGGGTAACAGGAGTTGAGGCCGAGGGTGACCCCCAGGAGGGTGTGCCTGATATACTGCCCCCTAGTGGATGTGTGTGTGGGGGGTGAACTGGACACTTTCCCACCATGGCCTTGTGTGACGGAATCTCCCCCGGGAGGGTGGGTGGACCTGATCTGAATGATTAACACCCACCTGTGTCACTCTGGCCCCCAGAATCGCTGGCCCTCGCTGGCTGTAGGGCCCGGCTGGAAGCCCCCGTAGGTGGGTGTCGCTTGGCCTGGGCCTTCCGCGTCAGCTGTGACACCTTGCGGGCAAGCTTGGAGCTCAGCACCCTTCGCCGGATCACAGGCCTCAACCGCCCCTCCTTCAAGATCAGTGTGTAGGACAGGATCAGTGTGTAGGACAGGATCAGTGTGTAGGGCTTGACAGAAAGACACTTGGCATGGTTAGAAACAGCAGGATCCTCCTGGCAATTGCAGCTGCCTGATTCAGCCACCTCCCCCAGTGAGCAGATATTGTCTCCCACTGGCTGCAGCCCACAGACAAAGGGCCCAAATGGCAATCGCTTCATTAGATGTGTAACCCCCTCCCCCGGTCACTGACCTGCGTCCCCCCCAGGTGTGTTAAGGCGCGGCCGGGCAGCTTGGTCCTCTTCCTCTGTGAGTCGCCACCCCCCCGGGTGTCATCGCCGGGCAGGCCAAACCCCACCCCCAGAGAGCTGCCAGTCAGTCAGAAAGGGGCATTCATTAGGAGAGAATGAGGACGACAGGGAGAGGAGGTAGAAAGGAGGGATCAGAGGGATGAGCGCAGGGGCGAGTCAGCGCACCGTGCCTCCTAATAACTCCCCCTTCATCCTTTGACGAATGGAAAAGCCCCCTCCCTCGGCCGTGGGATCTAACAGCAAACCCTGAAATACCGCGGGGAGGCTATGTCTGCCAGCCCCCGCGTGCGGCTCCAGCCCCTCCGCATCGCCATTTACGCCCAGCGGCTGTGAAGCACGCCCCCCCCGCTGCATTTACATATCACTGTACTACCCTCCCTCTTTCACCCGTCTTCTTCTCCCTCCTTCTCCATCTCTCTTCATCCTCCTGCTCTCTTCATCTCTCTCCATGCACTTTTGTATCCTCTCAACCCCTCTTCTCTCTCTCCCCTCTTCTCTCCCTATCTCTTTCCACTATTTCATTCTCACCACCTCTCTCCCATATTTCTCTCACTCTTTCCCTCTCTCTCCCTGTCTTTCTTTCCCTGTCACTCTCCCTCTATCTCTCTCTCCCTGTCTCTCCCTCACTCTCTCCTTCTCTCTCACTTTCTCTACCTGCCTCTCCCCATCTCTCTCCCCTCTTTCTCTCCCTCCCTCTCTCTCTCCCTCTCCCATCTCTCTCTCCGTCTTTCTTTCCCTGTCACTCTCCCTCTCTCTATCTCTCCCTCTCTCTTTCCCTCTCCCATCTCTCTCTCCCTCTCTCTCCCTGTCTTTCTTTCCATCACTCTCCCTCTCTCTATCTCTTTCTCCCTGTCTCTCACTTTCTCTACCTGCCTCTCCCCATCTCTCTCCCCTCTTTTTCTCCCTCCCTCTCTCTCCCTGTCTCTCTCCCTCTCCCATCTCTCTCTCCCTGTCTCTCTTTCTCTCTCTCTCCCTCTCCCATCTCTCTCTCTCCCTCTCTCCCTGTCTTTCTTTCCCTGTCACTCTCCCTCTCTCTCTCCCTCTCCCATCTCTCTCTCTCTCCCTGTCTTTCTTTCCATCACTCTCCCTCTCTCTACCTCTCTCTCCCTCTCTCTCCTTCACTCTCTCCCTCTCTCTCACTTTCTCTACCTGCCTCTCCCCATCTCTCTCCCCTCTTTTTCTCCCTCCCTCTCTCTCCCTGTCTCTCTCCCTGTCTCTCTCCCTCTCTCTCTCTCCCATCTCTCTCTCCCTGTCTTTCTTTCCCTGTCACTCTCCCTCTCTCTATCTCTCTCTCTCCCTCTCCCTCTCTCTGGCCCCTGCAGCTTTTTGAATGAACATAATATCGAGCTCTCCTTGGCTATGGGGGGGAGGTCCTTCCCTCACGCTTCCCTTCTTGCCAAGCATCTCACTGGTCCCGTTTCCCCCCTGGGGGGCTGATGGATGGGCTGAGCTGTCAGTCAGGGAGCTTTGATTGACTGGGGGGGCGCCTTCACTGTGGGGTGACAGACGGCAGTGTGACAAGATCTTCTCCCTGCTGGGTTAACGCCACCCAGCCACCGGTGGGGGGGCAGGGAGGGGGGGTGATTGCACGGTGGCTAATTGAACAGGACTGTGATTAGCAGGGTACTGCTGAGACGAGTGTCCCCCCTCCACCAATGGCCACTGAGCACTTGCTCCACCCCCCTCCCCCTTCTGTCACCAGCCAGGCACTAAGGGGAGGAGGGGTGAAATATTGAGAGGCTGTATTCATTAGCCCCAGTGACCCCTGCCTCCCACCCTGAAACACACACGTCTCCCTGGGCTCTGACCCCCCCTCCCATCTATCTGCACCCCTGCCCACAAACAACAAAAGAACCCCGCCTTGCCCCCCCCACTCTGTCCTACTTTCTGTCAGCAGTTTTACTCCTGGCCGTCTGCCCTTTACCAGGGGCGCCACCATCACCGGGCATCACCGTTCTGGGGGGGGGTGGGGCACGGACATGCAGGCAGGTGAGATTCATTTTGTTTGCTGGGGGTGACTGCCTGGTAATATGGCCGCCCTCAAAATCAACCCCCCTCCCCCGGTCAGGGCAGGGCATGATTCCTGATGTTTTAGAAGGGGATTACGTGGGGGCCGTGGAAGCAGGAGGGGGTGGGTCAATGTGAGGACACGTGCACACACACAGACACAAACCCACAAACACACCCAGGGGCAGTGGAGATGAAAGCCATGTCCCCAGATACACCCCCCCACGACTATAGCAGCAGGGAAAGCAGGAGGGAGAGGAGTGGAGAATAAGAGTGGCC
>JAAGVU020000041.1:2901763-2915494 GCA_011763525.2 Mormyrus iriodes
CTTCACCCATAATTTACCCCCCTGTCCCTGGGTGCATCCCCCCCCCCCAGGGTCTCGGAGAAACAGAAGAAAGAAACCAGCATTTTGGTGGGGGGGGGGGGGGGGGCGTGGTGAGGGAGAGAACAAGTTTGGGGCTGTTTTGTACCAGGTGTAATAAATAAAACACCCACATGGAGAAGACCCCCCCCCCCCCAGCACAAACTAAGATCCAGGGAAGGTGAGACGCACACCCCCATAGCACACTCAGACAGCCATAACAAACTCAGCCTGTTACCCATAATAAGTGAGTTAAAAATCCTGTCCTGATGAGCTGCTTTCCCCATTTCCCGTTTACAAAGCAGCTGCTCCACCCTTCAGCCAATGATGACCACGTCTAAACCTCAGTGCATTCTGGGAAATGAGCAGGATGATTTGGGCAGGGATTTGGGCCAGTGGTGGGATCCATATGGGGCTCTGCCGTACCTTTAAGCCCCGCCCCCACTGAGGATGCCGCAGGTTCAAGTAGCAATCAGTTGCCACTCGGGGGGAAACATGCGATGGGCAAATAAAGCGAGATGACAGGAAAGGGGGTAAAGCTAAAGTCCCCCCCAACACCAACATACCCTGCCCATGCCTCCTCCCCACTGTGTGCTTGTTTGCCGTTCGTTGGCGGGTCTCACTGCCGCAGCCCCCCCAGTGGAACGGGGTTACTGCAGATAATCTGCATCTCAGCCAGCCGGAGCAAACGCTAATCCAATTAGAGAATTAGAGAAGGCCGCTTCCCATTCCACCCCCACCCTAAAATCAGCAGGCAATGGCACAGACTGGCACCACTAAGCACGCAGGCATGGGGTCCAGAGCCCATAACCACCAGCGGCATTTTACCCACACACACACACACACACACAAGCACAAATGGCCCTTCTGCAAGGCAAACAGCGCAGGACAGCGAACCAACCCCAGAAAAGTCCGCCCCCAAACCGCAATCGGCTCAGAATTAAGCAGGACCTCTCAGCCGAGGAGCTTGCCCAGATGTGCAGGAGCGTCACTTTCCCAGGGTGCAAAGCCCACCTAGGAAAATGCAGGCAGGAACGTCGGGAGAGAACAACAGACAGGATTCCCATGGGCCCAGGGAACATCAAGGGGCGGGGCTTTATCGCCCGGACCATGCCAATCATCGACGTGACAGGGGAGCCACTTGCTCCTCAGAAACAATTCAGTCATGGAAAGAGTCTTTTAATGAAGGAGATAATACACATATTTGTTGTGACAAAGGCTCCATTAGCACGGCTCCATTTGCCTTGGGTCTGGCTCTGTTCATGGTCCACGCCCCGCCCCTATTGGGCCCCCCAGGTCACACAGTAGAACAGGCCGGTCTTGCCACAAATACCAGCAGTTTGGGGGCAACCATGACAACGGCCGTCGGGGATGAGTGATTCTGTTTGATGAGCTGAGAGTGAGTGAGTGAGAGAGGTTGAGGGAGTATGAGAGAATAAAATAGAGAATGAAGTGAAGAAGAGGGTGAGAGAGGGAAAAACGAGTGAGGGAGAGTGTGAAAGGGTGAGAGAGAGTGTACGATGGTGAGAGAAAGTGAGAGAGAGCATCAGAGGGTGAGGGTGAGTATGACGGAGAGTGTGAGAGTGAAGAAGAGTGTGAGGGGCAGGGAAGGAAGGTTGGAGAAAGTGAGGGAGAGTGTGAGAGGGTGAAGGAAAGAGGGAGAGAGAGTGTGATAGGGTGAGGGTGTGAGGGAGAGTGTGAAGGGGGTGAAGGTGAGACGGCGAGGGAGAGTGAGAGAGGGTGAGAGAGAGAGTGAGGGAGTGTGTGAGAGGGTGAAGGAAAGAGGGAGAGAGAGTGTGATAGGGTGAGGGAGAGAGTGAGAAAAGAGTGAGGGAGAGTTTGAGAGGGTAAGGAAAACTGCAGGAAGTACAAAAACAAGAGTACCCCCCCCCAGCAAGCACCCCAGACCGGGGGGCTGAGAATACAGTCACTGCATATAAACACCCCCCCACTCCATGTGTCACTCTTTCTTAAGAAACATTTTTCGCATTCTCACATTTCCGGTGCTCATCCTAAGCAGAGCGGGTTGGACCGGCACAGCTGTGCTTTAAACTGAGTGTTACTCTCCCCGGCATTGCCTCGACGATGGGGGGGCGGGCACTTACCGTGCAGAAAACCAGCGGGTCGGTGCGATGGCCCGCTCTCGGAGTGGTTGGGATGCGTGGCAGAAACTCAAAGATGCCGAGATCAGGGAGCAAGACGAGAAAATCAAATGAGAGGGACGGAGGAGTGTCCTCTAACTGCGAGGCAGCTTGGAAACATTAAAGGAACAAGTAGCCAAATTCCTGACTGTTTGGGAACAAACCCTGCCGGGGTGGGGGGGTTTCAAACCCAACCCTTCCTAGGAGTGTGGGGGGGCACCACAAAATACATCTGCCACAGCTGGGCCAGGGCTGGGGGGTGTTTGAGAAGGAGCAGAGGCAGGGAGAGGCTTTCTGGACAGTGTCCGGGCAGAGCGAGGCGGGGGGTGTGTGAGGTAAGTGGCAGTGGACGGGCCTGAGCCAGGGGCTGGGCCACCGCATGCCAATGGAGTGAGGAGGATGGATGTGGTCAGGGAGGTGGAGGGAGAGATGGAGGGAGAGACAGAGGAGGGGAAGGGGGTGGAGGGATGAATGGAAAGAGTACGGGAGGTGACAAAGAGAGGAACAGATGGAAGGATGCATAAAGAGGAAAATGAAAGCCAAGGGAAGTGGGGAAAGATGGAGGAACAGACATGATGTAGGAAAGAGAAAAAAGGAGAGACTGTTAATGGTGTGAAATGACGCATTTGAAACGCTTTCATCTGAGTGTGGGAAGGCAGCAGGTAAGGCGTGGGGTGGGGCAGAGTGGGGGGGAAGGCAGCGGGTAAGGCGTGGGGTGGGGCAGAGTGGGGGGGGCACAAGGACTGCTCAGGAGCTGAAGCAGCGAATGCTGAGGACAGAAGGCGAATGTGTGTGTGTGTGTGAGAGAGAGAGAGAGACAGAGAGTGTGTGTGTGAGTCTGTGTGTGATCTGCAGAGCCCTGCACATGTCCTGACTGAGTCGTAGAGGAGTCTGGGAAAGGCGGGGAGATGGAGATGTAATGAAGATATGATGAGGTACGATTGTGGCCCCCACCCTGCTGGTCCTGCCGCCCCCATGAACAGCTGACCTTCCTTCTTCCTCAGCTTCACACTGCACATTTGTAGACGCCCCACGCCCCATCCCACCCCCCCACCACGCGCACCCCATTCCTAGCAGCGGCTCGCCACTGATTACTCAGCACAACACGCCTGACACCCCCATCTCCTGGGCTGGTGTGTGTCTCTGTGAGTGTCTGACTCAAAGCTTTACCTGAACGCGGCCCTGTTGTGTTACAGTATCACCGCACAACCATCAATGCCCCCCCCAGCACTGACATTGACCAGGACGTGTGACGGCAGGGAGGACATCGCCTCATTCGTGCTACGACAGTAAAGCCATGCGAAGTGTGAAAATAACTCACAAAGAGAAAGAGCCACAGCAATGGCAAAATCTCCCGGGGAGGGGACATGCCACAGAACGCTGGGGACGGTGTGTTACCCCCCCAGACCCAGTGGGTAAAGAGAAGACGATATAAAACAGAAAGACATGAAGCACAAGCAAATACCCACAGAAAAACCGTAATTAACTGGGATTATTTTATTACCAAAACGTTTCAGCCTCCCTGCTGCTGGAGCAGCTTGACATGTAACTTTGCCCCCCCTGCCCTGAATGCCTGTGGCGGGGGTCACACGAGCCGGGAGTGGCGGTGAGAGGCACGTTGGGGTGCGGGGTGGGGGGGGGGGTGCTGAGTCATTGGCTGAGTAGCTTCAGGGATGGGCATTCCGGGGCAGGGCTGTCAAAGGAGCTGGGACCGCAACAAAGCACAGGGCTGCTTCCGCTAACACCCCCGCACTGTAACCCCCCCCCCCCCACCAGGCTGAGCAGGATGTCCCTCTCAGACTCAGGGCCCAGAGAGCCGGGGTAGAACAGAATGTGCCTGAAGGTAGGGGGGCTGGGTATGGACCAGAGCTCTGATCTAACCCAGACTTACAGAACAGAAACTGCCCAGCGTCAGACGGGCGGGAGGGCACACGGCCACATTCAAACCCAGAATAGCGGCCCCGCCCCCCTGGAGGTCCAGACGCAGCGGGCTGCGTGTTTGCCTTGGACCAGGGTCCCACCCTGTCTGCGCCCTTCCCAGCACTGCCTCTGCCAGGTCCGGCCGGTCTGCTCCCGCAGTAACGGACCGGTCGTCACGGCAATGCCCAGCCCATGAGTGCGGCTCCTCTGAATCATCCTCGGACTGTCAGACGGATGGGAAGTTTCTTATGGATTTTCCCTGGCTGTGCCGAGCTGAGGGGGCGGTGGCAGGGTCTCTGTGAGAGCCCACATCCCATCCACCGGCACTGACAGCTAACAGCGCATAACCCCAAACCGTCAGCACCCCCCCCCAGCCTCCGTGGCGAGACCCCGCCCACACGTCTCCACCCCCACATTTCCACATTCCTTTCGGCTGCTTCTCATGCCCCTCTGCCCCCCTCCCCCCCGAGGCCACAGCTCCACCACAGCAATCCTCTCCTCCACAGCGACCCCCCCACGGGGCCCCGCATTCTGTTTTCTTTCCCATTATATTTTCCGTTGGCACTAGGACCAGAAAATCACATTTATGCTCCCGCTGGGCCAATGTAGCTGCACTGATATGGAAAATTATTTCAGGGGCAGCTTGAACATTATTTTTGTGCCATATTTGTTTTTTTTTTTGGTTTTTTAATCATTTTTCTTTTTCTTCCTTTTTTTGGGTGGGAGACCTCCTTTTCCCGCCATGCTTGCTCCAACGCGCCCCGCCACCGACCCCCAGGGCGTCCTGTCACCTGCTCCTGAATCGGGAGCTCCTAGCTGCCGCATCACACTCACTAGCTCACAGTGACTGACAGCGCCCCCTGGGGACTGGGTCAAGTCACATACCTATCCTACAACGGGCCGTGTGCATCGTACCTCACTGGGCATGTTCTGACTCTCGCTTCTCTGGGGGGGACAGAGCTGCTCCTGTTTTCCAACAGACACCCCGGCTGCCCCACGAAGCCCCGCTTCTCCCAAAGTCGCACCTTCACCACCCCCCCCCCCCCAGCAAACCAACCCCCCCAATCTCACTTTGTCTTGAACAGTGTGGTGCTCTATATACTCTTTGCTAAGGGGGCACCCCTGGTGGCCCCTGGCACTCCGAAATGCCCCTCGCTCTTCCCCAGTGTTTCGCTGCCACTGCGGGGCGCTTCGGAAGTGCCCGAGGTCACACACCGTGGCAAGACCGGCGTCAGGTTTCCCTGCTTTGACGTTTTCAAACAACGGTCATGCCCTTTGTGCCATATGTTTTCGGTGGGATATGGGCACAAGGAAAGTGTCTTTGAAGCATGTGATCTCGTTCCTGCGCTGGGGCCGGACCACCTGAATCTGGGTCCGGCTTTTCATGGGCAGGGGCAGCAGAACATCCGGCCGGATCAACAGTGGACTGGGTACCCATCTGGGTTAAAGCACTCGCTCTGCAGGGAGAGATGGGCGATTCACTGTCCCTCTTCCCCCCTCTTCCCTCCCGCTACATGACAGCAGCGATCAGCTCACAGCCACTCCACACGAGCTTAGGAACCCCCTCTGCGAGCCCATGGATATTTTCGATGACCTAGTTCCCACACGAGCACCGGAGGAGGACGTCCCAGAATCCCGCCACGAGCCAACAGCGAGCCGCCAGCGAGATTCAGGTTAAGGAGCTGGAACGCTCCCGAAGCACTACGCCCCCTGCTGGTCACTCCCACGACGCTTCACGTGCTGTCGGTTTGGTAGCAGGCCTCCTCCCCCTGCCCTTTTAGCGTGAGGGAAATTATGGGGCGGTTAGCAGGCTGTTGGGGGGGTGGAGTGCATCTCCTTCCACCACCTTTTCTCTCCTTTAATCCGCTTTCTCTCTTTCTCTCTCTCCCTCCCCATCCTCAAGTGGCCGGCTGTCATGTTTGCACAGAGGATGAGAAGTGGGGGAGAAGGAGGCAGGGAGAGAGGGAGAGAAAGAGAGAGGGAGGAGGGAGGAAGAGTGAGAGAGAGAGAGGGGGGGGCTCAAAGTCTCTCAGCTGCACTCCTCTGGCGGGTATCCTGAGGATTCGGCTGCCCGGTCTCACACGCACCTCCCCCCCGCTGAGTCACAGCACAGGCGAGCGAGGCTCACACCGAGCTCCCAGCACTCAGGCATGCAGACGCGCACACAGACACAGGCGTGCAGACACACATGCAGACGCAGGCTGGTGTTCTTCATAAATAAAGGGCAACACGGACACACACATACATGTGTGCAGAGAAAACCCAAAAACATTCACACGCATGCATGAACACACATGTACGCACACATGCAGAAACACACACGCTCACACACACAGCCTCACCATAACTGCGAGGACATGCCTCACACATACACACAGAGAGACTCCTCTCTCCCACACCCCACATCTGGCTGCTCTCATGTGCCCTGTGGACCTCTTCCGCATCCCGGACTCCCAAAACACCATGCTGCTTTCCTGTACTTCACCAATTCCAGCGCCAAGGGTTCAAGGTACAACAGCATTTCCCAGGCCGCACCGCCCGAGTCTCCCACAGTGCCTCCCGTTACTGCTGTCTACTTGATCTCCTCCTTCTGCTCTTCATCACTTTGCTGAGTTACAGGTACAGCAACTGCTCTCCTCCCCCACACAATGTGAGCCTGTGCAGCCTCACGCTGTCAGCTAATGAATCAATCCCACAATGCACTGCTCCCTCGGCCTCCCTTTTCCTGTCAGCCTAACACCCTGACATCCTCTAACTGTCCACAATATGACTGACTTAACCCACCCCCGGCCCACCAGAGTATAACATCTGAATCTTCTTTAAATAAAAGCTCCTTCCAGTTAGCAAAAACAGACGGTCAGGGGGCGGGGGGGGGGGGGGTGATTTTCAGACTGGGTATAAACAGGGCAGGTTTCGAGTCCCGAAATGCTGGTATTCATTACCATGTCGATATTGCACCAGATGTTTTTGCTCTGGGTCAGCCTTGGATGTGAACCTGCGCAGGACATATGTGCTGTCGTTCAGGGACACTCCTCTCTGGCCAGCACGAAAGCATGTCTGCAGGGGCCTGTACCCTTCACCAACATCACGGGAAGCAGTGAGCAGCCGTAAGGCACTAATTGCTCTCAACCATGGAATTTACAATCAACCAACTATCCAGGCAGCAAAACAGAAACACAACACGAGCCGACCGAACAATGACGTGTTACGGGTCCAGAGCCCAGCCGAGGGGCATACCTGTAGAGAAGGAGAGCGGAGACCCTACCCCTGCCCCCCCGCCGGTGGGGAGCAGAGAGGAACACGACTGGTCAGCATCCAGATGGAGAGCAACACGGAGCTGGAATGTGTCGGGGGGGGGTGCTGTTACTGATCAGGGAGGGGTGGGAATCACATGGGGGCGGCTGAATTTCCACAGACGTCCGGAGGGGGGGGCTGACTTATTTCCGGTTCATTCCAATCCGACACACACCGCTGGGAGAGGAGCGAGGGTTCCTAAGCGGGGGTCATAGCGCCCGGGCATGCGGTTAAGGCCCTCCCATCTTAACATTTTTATTTCCTGTAATCATTACTATACAGCCCCCCCCCCCAGGTGGATTAGCTTAACCTCGGGCCACAGGGTGACGTCAGCATGGACACGCAGGTGCTGCTGATTTAACTAACTGCTCCCTTTCTCCCAAGGGGGGGGGGCTGATGTTTGCTAGGGAGCCCTAGGCTATAGCCTAAAACAGCCTACGCATAAACCCCCCCCCCCCCCCCCGACCAGAACAGCTTAATTAAAGTGGACCCATTGATGGGCCCCATGCTATGGGACTCAGTGACACTGAGGCTGCAGCAGCAGTCCGACCTGGACCGCCTGCCTGAGAGGAGCTAATGAATTAAACAGGGGTTGATGGAGATCAATGAGCACTGATGTTCAGATACTCGGGTCATACAGACCGAAGGAAGGGCTACGTGATGGGAGTACTGGTGGGAGAGACCAGTGAAGGAAGTGGGAGGCATTGGAGAAATGCCAGTAAGGGGAGCACTACTGGGCGCCATTGAGAGAAAGCATGCAGAGGGGTCACAGCCACAAGGTGAGGTGCCCTGTGACTGGGCAGCCATGAGCTCCTAGTCTGTGCAGAATGCGGAATGCGGAACACGCCCTCCACCCCGTTGTAATGGGATCAATCAGCCCGGCAGCTCGTCAATACCGCCTTCGGCCTGGGCAACTCCCCGGCCCCCGCTGCCTGCCCGTGAGGGCGGGGCCACAGGCCTGCCAGTCAAATGCCCAGAATCGATACTCGGCCATGTTCTACCATCGCACTCGCCAATTAGCAAAGCGTCTCCGCCGACGGACGCTGACAGAGCCTGTCAAATCGTGGTGGGGGGGGCACTATAGGAAGCGTACAGCTGACTCTGGGTGCGTCCTTTACCCCAGGGAGGGGGATGCCCAGTGTGTGAAGGGGAGAGCAAAGGAGGACAGAAATGGGGGGAATATAAGATGGGGGAGCTGAGAGAGCGAGGGGCGGGTGGTTCCTTCCTGATGTGTTTTGACACAAAGAAACAGCAAATGTGACAGGGGGACTTAAAAAGGGTGGGATTTGGCGGATTTTAAGGAGGAGGGTGGGACTGTGTCCTACCCCTCCCCCCACCCCCATCAGGATTACAGCTGCTAAGAAAACATCTCTAGGCGGGGGGGGGAGCTGTTCTACTTTGAGGGCTTTCAGGGGTGCAGTGACAAGCGGAGCCCGTGTCGAGCCTCTCAGGCATGAGCTCTGCGGCACAGACTGTCACAGGCAAACTAGCCATGCTTCATTCTGGGAGGGGGATAAAGAAGGGGGTATGACTGCACAGCTCAAGGTGCTCAACCACCGGACCTGGGCCGACATGTGCTGTTGGTTTCCAGTACCACCGAGCACCTGGGCCCGACCCAGAAGCCCATGCTGGCTCAGTCCAGTGCAGCAAGTGGGTCTGACTTGTGAGCCACAGCTGAGCAGCACCATTCAGCCTGTGATTTTACAGAATTACTGACCCTGGCCAGGTCTGGGGAATTATGGGGAAGGTGTACAGGTTCACACACTAGTGCTTGGGGGGCATGTGAGCAGCGATCACACACAAATACGCAACAAACCGGGTCCAGACCTGAACGCCAGCATGCACGAGCACAGCTGCCACGCCGTGTGGATTAAACGTGTCACGGGCCGTTTCGTTCACCTGCTCGGCACCCCGCACAGCTCACCCTGGCACACACAGGGAACACAGGGCCACCTCTGACAGCGGCCTTTTGGGTGTTTATCCTCTTTGGATGAGTGGGCACGTTCTGGAACGTTCCACAGGGAACACATGGCTGCTCCTGCATGCTCACATAGGTGTACTTCCTGGAGAAGAGGGCAGGGGAGCAGGCCACTCTAGAGAGTTTGGTACCCCAGTCCAAGGCCCCATGTGTTTGCTCAGGCTCCATCCCCCACCCACCCCCAATAAGGGAGCGCCTGTGTCAGCACGGGCTGCTGTGAAGTCCCCCCCCACTCCTATTGACACTGACCAATACCTGCTTGATGGACTCGCACAGTGTGCCCTTCGCACCCTCTCTGCATTGACGGGGGGCATGGCTGTCATCCAGGTCACCACCCCCTGCTGGCAGAAGCCGACCCTGGCTCTTACTGCAGTGAGAAAACTGTGCCCACCCCAGGAGCCTGACGAGTGTAATCAGCCACCTGCTAACTTTCCACCTCGTTACTCTGAACAAACTTTTGAATATAATTTTCTGATACAACAGTTCTGCTGAGGATTCTGGGTAACGTGCGAGAAAGAAAGCCCTCCCCAATCTCCCCGTTCTTACTGTCACTGATGTCTACAGACAGGGCTGTATCTAGGTGAGACCTCCCCACGATCTGAGGGTCAACCCGGTTTACAAGAGTCGCCCCACCGCGACCTCGCCGTCCCCCTCCTGACTCTCTCTCTCATTCCATCAGGACACCTTGTTGGCTGCAAGTTTCAGTACATAGATGAGAACTAGCAAATGAGGGATTTCTTTTGCAGGCGTGTAAATCACGGTGCACCGACAGAGACAATCTGCTACCAGACGGCTGTTTAAACGCCTGAGCCATTACCCCCCCCCACCCCCACTAAGCAGCTGGTCTCTGTGCTAGGGAAAAAGAGCCTCGTCAAATCAATCACAGCTGGGGAGCACTGACGCCCACACACCCCCAGCACCCCCCACCCTCCACTCCCAAATAAAACCGCCTTGCACTGTCACATAAAGTACCTGTGCAACAGCCAACTAAAGCGGGGGGGGTCCCATCACGAGAAGCAACAAGTATATGGATCTGGCGGTGGGACTCTGACAGAACCCTGCCCCGCCTCCATGCCCTGACACATGCACAGTCCCCGCCCATGCTGTAAGCGCCTGTGCCTTCACACACTCATGCACAGAATCACCACCCAATTGACTTTACTGGTTTCACTGGGGCCGCTGCCATCCAGCTGCTCAAGTGAGACTTGATACAGGCTGGAATAAACTTGGTGGGACCAGTCACATGGGGACCTTCAGAAAGAGCCAAGTGCACCAAAAAACCTCCACTAAATCACCCACGTTAACGCAGGGAGCTTCACAAGGGTTTGGGAATTAAGTTGTTAGGGTTTCTTTCTGTTCTGCTTAATTAATGACATATGTTTTTCGGCCTGTGCTTCCACCCAGCAGCCAAATGGTACGTCCCATTCCTGGCCTTTATTTGCCACTGGCAGTTCATTTAGAGTGCGGTCAGTATCAGACCATACCACTATGCAGAGGGGGGTCTTTTAGAGCACTGGAATGTGATATGAGGTGCAGCAAACGTCAGAAGTAGGGGTGGAACAGTGACTCCGCTGCGGTCTATGCCCAGCTCAGCCCGGCCGCATCACATCTTCCGAAACTGATTCAGTGCGTGAGGCTCACATGCCATCCACAGCGCCCACCGGAGGCCAAGTGTGCGGCCTGCACCAGCCACCGCTAATCACAGACATCTGCTGACTGTTCTCTGTGACCTCAGCACCAAACGCTGGCCTTTCATCTTCGCCACCATGGAAACTTTCACTGACCCCACTTGCAACATCGCTCTCCTCTTTCTCTCTCTCTCTCCTCTTGCTCCTTCATTTTCTCTATTTTTCTCTATTTCTCCTTCATTCTATCTTCCTTTATCCCTTTCTCTATCCTTCTGTTCCTCTCCCTCTCTCCTTCATCTTCTCTATTTCTGTCCTTTCTCCCTCTCCTTCATTTTCTCTTTCTCACTCTTTCTCCCTCTCTCCTTCATTTTCTCTATTTCTCTCTTTCTCCCTATCTCTCCTACATTCTGTCTTCCTTTATCCCTTTCTCTATCCTTCTGTTCCTCTCCCTCTCTCCTTCATTTTCTCTATTTCTCTCTCTCCTCTTTCTCCCTCTCTTTTTCTTTATTTCTCTCTTTCTCCCTCTCTCCTTCAGTTTCAGTTCTCCCCCCTCTCTTCCCTTCTCTCTCACATTTGTTTCCTCCTTCTCCTTCATTTTCTCTCTTCCTCTGTCCCTTTCTCTTCCTCTCCTTCTCTTTCATTCTTTCTCTCTCCCTCTCCCTCTCCTTCCTTCTCCCTTTGGGTCAGGCCCACTTGCTTCATCAGTGTTAAGTCTTGCTCCGGTCCGTGTGCTGGGTATTCCGTGACCCCGGCCTCAAGGTGGGGCAGGAACAGCACCCACCTTCCCATATTGGGACTCTGTTCCTAACTGCTGTTTCTGAGTTTACATGCGTGACTCGGTGCCTCTCGTGGTTCTGTCACAACGTGTTTTCCCCGACGACACAGGCACGGCGCTGTGTCAGCGAGACTGGGCAGGGAGGGCAGAGCAGGGTGGGGGCCAGGGGGGGTGTTCATTAGACCGAGGTTGTGACCCCTGTGCAGCTCGGGGGAGTTTCATTAATTAGCAGTAATGAGGTTGGCGGGGGAGGGGGGAGTGAAACTAAACAGCCACACACACACACATTGACACACATGCACAGTCCATGTATTCATGTCTTTATGGGGACTCTCCATTCATTTCTATGGGCATAACCCTAATCCCAACAATAACGCTCTTAACCCTACCCAGCCCTAACCTTAACCATAAGTAATCAAACAAAACACAAGACTTTTGGCATTTTCAGTTTTTTGATTGCAGTCACAGATTTGTATAAAATTTCCCCTTGTGGGGACCGGAAGGGAGGAGGTGCCTTCTTATAAGCTCCTCCCTGCGCTGGAAGGTTCCAGGGAATTCTGGGACCTAATCACTGATTACAGGTCACCCTGCCAATGGAGGTTCTACACGATATCAACTGGGGGGGGCAGACTGGGGCCAGTTGTTCTGTTGGGGAGGCCAGATGCATTTGACCTTAATGTTCTCCAAGTGTTACTGACACAATACTGCCAGCATTAAGGAGCAAAGGACAAATTTGAAAACCGATGTTATTTATACAAAGCTTTACAGTTACATTTTACAGTCTTTACAAACTCACTCTGATTTCTCATTAGACTGTCCTGCTTCCACAAGCTTGATTATTTTTTTCTGTCGTTAACTTCGCTTTTCACCGACTGAAGCAACTCGACCCCCCCAGCGCCCCCGCAGGAAAATGTGCTTACATTTGCGTTTCGCCTGCTCCCAGAGCGCAAAATTTTAGCCCACATATATAAATGCAAATAATAATAATACATTTATTTCAGATCCAAGCAGCACACGTATTCAGGGGGGCACTGCCCCCCCCCGCCCCCCCCAGCACTGCCCCTGCATCTTGCCCCTTCGCAACTTCAACCGTCCTGAGAAAAACGCGAGAAAATAAAAGAAAAAATGGAAACTCAGGCCTCAGGATGGACCCACATGTGAGGAGGAGGTGGGTCAGGGTTGGGTCAGGTCAAAGGTCACGGGTCACAGGTGGACACCAGAGGGGGGCGGGAATAAATGCAAGGTGTGGCAGTGAAGTGTGTGTGAGGTGGGGGGGTAAAAGACAGACTGAGTCTGAGTGGGCTGTGTAAATGTCCCACTAATTTCCCTCCCATAGGTACTAACAATGGGAGATTCACAGACCCTCTGAAATAATGATGGACTCTAGGAGCACAGGTTTGATGTGGAAAAGATCAGCCGGCTGATGACAGGTCAGACACAAAGGCGAAAAGAACTGAGAGAAAGAAGAGGGAGGAGGAAAGGAAAAGGAGAGTGGGAGATGAAGGGAGAGAGAGGGGGAAGGAGGAATATAGAGAGAAAAAAAGTCAGGGAGAGCGAGGATGTGGTGGGTAACAGCTGTAGGGTGACCCCCCCATCCCAGGCGGCTGAGGCCAGCAGCTGCAGTTAAATAAAAAGGCAGCCACACCCCCACTCCACCCCCGCAGGTACCACGGCAACCAGGCCAGCGGGATGGCGATGGAAAAGATGGGCGAGACGAGGAAGAGGAAGTAAAAACAGCGATTTGAGGCGAGGCACTCTGGCTACCGCCACAGAGCCCCCGCTCCTGCCCTGGGGGGGGCGGGACTGAAAAAAGACCCCCACATTGAGCAGCATGTTCCAACGTAAACCAACACAGTCCGAGTACACGCAGACGGACCGCACCAACCCCCGCGGGCTTTACGGATCACCGTGCCCCCCTTCTGCCCCCCTGCCCCCTTGGCCCCCCCCCCCCGCTGCGGG
>JAAGVU020000041.1:2921551-2932909 GCA_011763525.2 Mormyrus iriodes
GGGGCGGGGGGGGGGGCGGGGGGGTGGATTTGCAAAAGGAGGGGGGGGGGGGGGGGGGGGGGGGGGTGGGGGGTGGGGGAAAGGAGCTCGGGTCTTGTGGGGGGGCTGCAATCCCAGCAGCAACAGTTTCCCGCAGCCAAGCGCGGGGGGCAAAGGCCGGTCCCGGGGGCTTCCCCAACATGCCGCTCTCTCCGCAGACACGGCGGGGTACACCTCAACCGCTCACGCCGGACAAAGGGCCCTTCGCGGCAGACAAAGCCGACGTGCTCGGGGTCGCATCGCTTCCCGTTACGCGCGCAGCAATGCATTCAAGACGGAGCCGCAAGTCAGTCGCATTTTCCGGCTCGCCGTTGACGGTCTTTCAGCTCTGACTTGAAAGACACAAACACACGCGGGTGCAGACCCACAAAGACAATGGCCTGGGAGAAACTCTGATGCAGGGTGGGGGGGGGGGGCTCGTGTCTCCTCAGTCCACCCCGCTCCACTCCAGTCCAGTCTTTGAGATTTCGGGTATGGACACGCACTAAGTATGTGCGACTCACAAGCCCGTCCCAACAATGGAGGTCACCATGGCAACCCAGAAAACGAGGGGGTCTTCCAAACTTTATTGATCGACTCAGCATTTGGCTGGAAACCCACAGAAGGATGAGAGGGATCCACTCAGAGGCACCTCCAAAGCTGATTGGCTTCTTAGATATTTTGGGACAGGTGACCTGGGACAAATCAGGAATCCAGTCCCGCATACACCAACTGTGGTCCGTGATTGTGAAGCCCCCAAAAGTCACAGGACAGGCTTTTACTCTACCGCTGGTTTTTATCTTTAGATAGTACATGACTCCTTTTTACAGTTTCACTGAAATGGTTCAGGGTCAGAACCTCAGTCAAGGGTACAAAAGTGATTCCCGTCCTCAGATTCCAGCCTGTGGCTTTTTGATCAGAAGCCCAAGGCTGTAAAAGGGAGGGTGGATAATGGGAACAAAACCACCAACCCCCAAGAAGCGGGGATGCAAATGCAGGGATACACGGCTAGATAGGGTTGCCAGGGTGACGCCTCTGTGTCTGTGGCACTAAGGCGTCAATTGGCCAGGCGTAGACCTGACGTGTGCAGGCGGAGATGTCAGATGCACACACACGCATTCACACACACACACACACATTTGCATTCATATCTTTGTGGGGACTCTCCATTCATTTCTATGAACATAACCCTAATCCCAACTACGACAACCTTAACCCTACCCAGCCCTAACCTTAACCATAAGTAACCAAACAAGACGTTTGGCATTTTTAAGGGTCCAAAGCACAAAGTACTTATGGACCATTATTGTTAGTTTTTAAACTGCAGTCACATATTTTTATAAAAGTTATCCCCTGTGGGGACTGAAAAGATGGTCCCCATAATGTCAAAATAACAGGTTTTTATCACATAGTAATGACACTTGGTCCCCACAGAGTAATATATACATACCCCACCCCCCACCACACACACACTCACACACACACGTGCGCGTGGCGCCCCCCTCCCTCTTTAAAATGCCATTTTTTCCCCCTTTCCCTGACTTCAAAGTGAACTCCCTCAGCTTTTATTTTCTTAGCCAAATCCTAAAATTGTTCCTGATTTAGGGGGCTGGCAGCAGGCCGAGTGAGGGGGGGGGGGCAGCCGGCCCCCATGTGGAGACGCTTCTGACCGGGGGGGGCCTGTTTACAGCCTACATCTGCCCCCGACCTCTTCTGTCAAACACACACGCACCCACCCGTGCCCTCACCACCAGAACATTCCACACCGTGAGGGCATGCACTCTGTAAAAATGACATCCCCCCCCCACACCAAACCTCCCCAACTCTGTTCAGCCACATGAATAAAGGAACCCACCCACACTTTCAAGCCCACCCCACCGCATTTCGATTCAGATTGTTCCCCTACCCCCCGCCCCAAAAGCGCCCTGCAGTCATAAGCGCTGCCGTCTACCATGAAGGCTACTGAGAGCGACAGGTTTCCACGGCCAGTGAGACAGATACTGAGGTTCGGACCATCCCATAAACAGAGGGCCTGCCAGGGACACTTCCCACCCGTATAAGCCCTTCTCTATTCTCCCTTAAATAAACAGATGTTTGGTTCCGCCAGTAGCGGCTGTGTAAGTGAGGGCAGGGTCTCACTCAGGTACACGCAAAGCTGCCTCAGGTGGGGAGGGGCGGGAGGCGCCGATGGAGAGCCGAGGCGCTTATAGCTGCCCGTCTGGTTATCAGGGGAGACCGCGCCGATCGTTTACGCGGGCGTCCGTAATGTGACAGTTATTAAGAAGAGCGCCAGGAGAAACGGGTATGGAGAGACCCCATCCCATACATGCACACTCGGGCATTTTGAGAGTCAGGTCCTGTCCGACCCCTCTAGGGAGCCTCCAGAAACAAAAGCCCTATTTTAAAATTCACCAATTACCGGCACAGCGGCCTCCCTCGATTGAGTCCCCGCACCGCCGCTCTGGTGCGGTGGCGCAGTTTTCCGCTGAGGCCAAGAATTTAAAAAAACACTGAATCTGTGGCTCGGGGTGTCGCTTTTGGATCAGGCTGCCGGACTCTGGGCTGCCGGAGACTAATCGGGAACTTCATGCTGTCGATCGCTGCTCTGCGGACTGCAGAAAAGCGTCACGGCCTCCCCATTGCCGGTACATGCACGCTCATTCAAGTCATGTCCTCAGCGGGTTTCTAAAGTAAGGGTAAAGTATACATTGTCTTATTACTTTCATTTTACCAGCATACACGGCTTAATATTTAAGACAAAACAAGCAAGATGCTTCCAGACATCGGAGCATTATCACAGCCTGACCGGAGCTCCGGTTAACCTGCGGGGATCTTGTGCTTTGCAGCGGCCGTGAGATGGACGGGACTCCGCTTCCTCTAAGTTAACCGAATTACGGCAAACCTCCAAAACTCAGAGCTGGGATAATTTAATTTTCATACTGGGTTTTTTGTTATTGATATATTCCATTTTTGGGCCGTTTTGAAAGAGAGTTGCAAACCGTTCTCGACTGCCAGCGCATTACATGTCAGCCCAACATCTTTTTTTTTTCCAAAACCAAAATTTCAACTAAGCTTTTAATTCAGAAGCAAGCAGGCTAAACTGTTTCGGTACGCCACAATCAGTCCTAAACGAAACAACGCGTGTTTTATTTTCGGATTACGTACTAATAAACAAAAAATGTACCAAGTAATAAAGTCAAAATCTCTGACACGTCTGAATTGGCAGGACTGCACCGAAAGACCCGAAAATAAGTTACACATCACGCAAAATAAGATGCTTTGCTTTTACGAGGGGCTTCATATTCTGACACGGGTCAGAAAGCTGTCTTTAACATCTGTATGAAGGAATCCACCACGGCCACCCTTGTCCACAGTGCATTTCCAAGACGTTTAATCGTTTAAGCCTTGCACATATTAAAGCACCGTGCATGCTTCCAGTCTTTGCTTGGCGTCAAGTTACGGCGGGCCTGTGGCCGGCATGCCCCGGCAGGAACGCGGAGGGCGTGAAGGAGGAGATGGCAGCCGCCGACGGCCTTTTTGCTGCCACTGTATTCATGTCGTATTATCTCCAATAGGAGCAACTAAAAAACGGAAGACCGCCAATAGAGGACACAAGTGATGTTTACTCCCGATCCGGGCTTCTCTTCTACCTAGGTGCTGCAAGGGGTTCGTGATTAAGGAGCTACGGCTTGAGTTACGTTTAGGTCCGAGACAGCAGGCAAAGGCTCTGCTGAATCACCCGCCGCCACTCTGCCGGCGTGCCGCATCAACTCTCCGCCGCCAGTGACTAGCCGACCTCGCGCTATCAGGAGCCCGTAATTGGGCCGGATTACCAGCCAGGTGGAAAGTCTCGGACATTGGCACCCATCCCCAGCAAGAACCACAGAAAGGCAAAAGGCATCCCTCTTATCTACGGGAGCCTGCCATCAGCTGTTGGGTGTTTAAACCAAATAACCAAACACCGTTAAAGAGCCGACCGCTTTTTACAATGTTTATTTATAAAGAATTCTTGCAAGTATGTGTGTGTGTGTGTGTGTGTGTGTGTTTGGTTGGGTGTGGGTGGCTGGGACGGGGGGTGAATGCAAAATTCAGTCTGCTATGGCGAGCTAGGCTATATGGTGTTCCCTCACCTTCGCAAGCTCACGCAGACACGACTAACAAGTCTCCTGGTGGAAAAAAGAGAAAGTAAAACGAATAGAGAAGTGTTTTCTACAACCTCGATCAAAGCCATTCGGCCCGGGGCTAAAGCCAATTGAGCTCAACTACAAGACATTACCGGAGCAACCCAACAACTGCGCAGCGTCAAGCAAGTTTCGCTAGACAGCCGAGGATCCCGTGCAGGGGAGCGCAGGCACGGATAAATCAGGCTGGGAGCCCGGCAGAGCGAGCGGCCAACTGGCGGCCGGCACACCAGCCTGTTACTTTTCGAGAAACATGATTGCTACAGAATAAAGCCAAGGGGCTACAGAAATAACCAGTCTGGGAAATTGGGAGGGTGGTGGGGGGTTAACGTTCATACAGTGAAAGATGCAATGTTTAGTAACAGTGTGTTAGGAATGCAGGATGAGCGGCCAGGGCAGAGTGTTGCAGCAACAAGCGCCTTCGGTTCACAAGTCGCGTCCCGCCGCGGAAAGAGGCGCAGATGCGCGCGATGCGAAAACCTGCTTCTTTTCAGAGCTCCTTCAAAGAATAGCGGGAGAAATGCGTAAAACGAGGACGTTTCACGTCGGTTTTGAAATATTCAGGATCTTTTAAAGTATTCATCCTGCCGGCCTGTCTCAGTCCTCCGGAGGAGGGAGAAGAGCCGAACTTGCATGATTCAGCCATTATTCCACCAGGCAACAAGCAGACTTCTATAAAAGTTCACTAAGTGCACTGGATTCACACGCTTTTCAGTGGCGTGGATTAACTTCCCCCCGTCCGCAATAAAAATGCAGTAAAAATCAACGGTTTCACATGCAAAAAGAAATGAGACTGCACAGCTTTGCCGGGCACGGATGTGGAAAAGTGACTCGTGCGGCTGTATGCTAACGGTGGTCTGCTCCGACCTCACCCCTATATTACGGCTCGTAGACTTTAGTCTTGAGGCCGACTCTACAAACATTTGAATAAGGGACAGCAGGAGGACGACACCGCCGTTCCCCTCGGCGTCCCGTCAGATGAGCCTATCCGATTCGAGCTTTGCGGTGCGACGCCACCACAAAATCAATGAATCACTCTGATGTTGAAATGCGCTACAAATGTATTCAAATATAATGTATTTGAGCTGACGTAATTCTGATTAACAATTGGTGAAAATCAATATAAGAATTCGAGCGTAAAATGTCTTATACAATTCTTCCGGGTTCTTTAGCTCATTGAGGACTTTGAGATATATTTGTAGACTTGCCCTTCTTTATTTTAAACTTTCTTTTATTTGTTTGAATGTCATTTGACGCAGACAAATATAGATTATGCTGTAATACCAGCCACGACTGATATAGACGTGTAGATTGCGGATTTGGGCTAAAAGGACACCGCTTGCCTCCGACCGTACCGACCGGACTGCAACAGTCAATAAATGCATATTACATGGATTGGCAAGAGATAAAGTTTTGTGTGTGGGGGGGACTAAATATATCTTTGAAAAGCTGATTCGAATAGTGCTTGTCAATTTCTGGGTTGAGGGGAGGTGGGCGACCCCTGATGGCTCAAGAACAGAATTCACCTTCATTTTAGAAGAACAGGGATATCCGGACATCAGTCATTGGAAGAAGGGTTACATACACCAAATAGACACCGAGTAGGGAAAAGAGCACTGTTATACTAATTTTGTATAAGTAGCACCCGCGAACTTATTAAATTCAGTGTTGAAAGGCAGATATAGAGATAATACCGATGTACCAGCAGAAAGTGAATTTCTAAAATAGCAGTGACATATGTTCCGTATAGTGGTTTACACAACACACGAAGAACAATATTTACAGTTTGGCTGCGTGTATTAACCATAAGCATTGTTTCGGCACAATCTCTGACAGCAAACAACGCCGAGAGCACCTGAGCGCCAGACAACAATGCAGGAAAACTGCCCCGTCATTCCAGGCAGGCTCGTCAACTCGCAGATACCCACACAGTTTTAAAAACCCATTTTTAAAACTACCCTTAAAATCAAGGTCGCGGAAATATATCGTGAATGTGATACATGCAAATATAATATGCATTTTATTTCAAACGCGATATTCAGGTTGTGTTACAATGTAAGATATTGTGTCCATTCAGCTATATTAACGGTAACCACTGCCAGTTACCGAATATTAGACTTCAACTACCGAAAACAACGAGAATAAAAAAACAAAACTGTGGGTTGTTCTTCCTCAAATGATATATATTACAGTAAACTGGAGTGTATTCTTGTTATCGTTTTCATTAATCCCAGAATTGACGGCATGACTAATGTCACATTCGGACTGCTTCACCCGGCATTGTTTTCACGCAAATGTTCGCCTCAAAATGAATTTAAGAAGGGTGATGGTTGGTGCACATTGGAAAAACGGCAGCCTAAATACATTTGCCAGACATCTGAATGGAACCTCTTTAAGTGTTGCAATTATTTCTATCGTGTTGTCTTTGACTGTTTCCTTACATTATGCAAATTACCCAATAAATCCCGGGCTGCGTTCGAGGCGCGGCTTCTTCACCTATGTCCCGTCTCTCGCTCCTTGCCCACATACGGGCCGGTGAGATGGAATTATCCCAGCGCAAGAACAATGTAAATAATTACAGTCTGTATGACACAAAAACCTTCGTCTTGATTACTGTATTCTGTATGGTTTACAATTATCATGTTTGATCTGACGCTCAATGGCCTCATCAATGAAACAAACACATTCAAAGTCAATTCTAAATTGTTTTAACTACCTTCTCCTTTTTCAATATGATTAATGTTGACCAAATATCAGTCCCTACCCCCTGTGCTGTTTCCACCCCATGAGCATAAAAAATTAATAATAATTTAAAAAAACGTATTATCATACCAGTTCCATTAGAACAAAATATCTGAATGTGTACTTTAAACAATATACACAAATAAAGCGATTTAACATCCTTTGAAGGAATTTCCCCTAAAATGACAATATGATGTAAAGCCACTCACGTGAGACTCGTTACTTATAATTTAGGTGTCTGTGGCCCTAATAGATTCTGCACACATATGCGCACTGGCACGAGGGGTTACATATATTTCAATATGCAAAACATGCATAACACCCCCCCCCCCACCGCACACACACACACACACACACACGCACAGCCACCCCACGAAGCCCCCTCCTTCCAGTGTTCTTAAAACTGGATGCCGTGGCTACTTGTTAACCTAATGCACGCACTGTCAAACCATTCGCACCCCATCACATCACTGCTCAATATAGAAACCGGATTTTCTGGTACTGCAGACCCTCTATTAGCTTAAACCAATTGTGCATACCACTGACCCAATCCCGGACGCTCTTGCGCCGAACTGCCCCCGCAGACCCTAGGCCGACCGCTCTGGACAACACGCCGTAAATGCAACATAAAGCTGGCCCTAACAAAATAATTGGGTTAAAACACGAACAACAATTATCCAAGGACTAAATCTAATGAGGGAAACTGAGCATGGTACGCCTAAAAATAAAAAAATATCCCGAAAAAGGTAACCTAAGTACGTATTCCTCAAATAATTACAGCATGTTAGTAGTAACCATACTCGTCTAACACAAATTGCAGACGCCTTTTATAGAGCATTTTACATAACTTATCGTTTCTTTTTTACTTAATCGGCAGTAATTTATTTATCATGCGAGACCAGTTATAAGAAATCTCTACCACAAATTACCAGAGATTAATTTGTAGTTACGTTTAATTTTTTTCTCCTAGTGTTTTACTCCACGATTCTAAAAAGTCCAGTCCCATTTTATGACAAACGTAGAAACAGAGCAGTAAACAGTTCAATAAAAGTTAATAATATTGACACATAAAATGTAAGGAGTCTACCACTATAGCTAATTTCCAAAATGGCCAAACTGTCTAACCGATTTCCTTATCCAATAAATTACTGTTTGGCTCTGAAGCGGCGAGGTTACGTTTAAGTAACGAGTGGGGGATTCAGGTCTAACATTAACTCACTCAAACCAAAACAAAACGACGGTCTACAAAAACTAAAATCAGCAAGGCGGGTTTTTCCCGTAATTCGCACACAGACGGCGCAAAGGGCAACTAGACAAACCTGAGTGAGGAGCCATGGGTATCGGGGACGGATAGTATTTTCCTGGCTGAAAATGACCGGGATGCTGTACTGAGCCGTGGCCGGCAGGAGCAATCCGAGAAGCGGCGCGGTGCACCAGCGCGCCGCGGTCAGACAGGAGATGGGGCGGAGGAGCGAAATCCCGGCCTTCCATTATGCAGAAAACGGATAATTCCAAATCCAGCGGGGAAACGAAGCGCATCAAACGCCACCCAGATGCTATAATCCTTTTGCAGAACTTCGCTTATGTCTTGCATTCAGCGGACCGTCGGCGTTCCCAGCCTAAAAAGTAGTTCCCGACCATGTTTTTTTTCTGGAATAGAAACACAGAAAATGTCGATGAGGAGAACAATAAATACCCAAGTTAAAAAGAAAACGCAGATAAGCTAAACAGAATAAGCAATAGTAATCAATACTTTCATTTCTTGATAAGGTGATAATGTACCGTAACCTGCGCTTTATGTTAAAATGCAGGGCTATTGTCTGTATTACGTGTATACCCGTTAAAGCTTACTGCTTGGTAGACTAGTTAAACAATCCAAAGACAAAAACCGTGACTTTCTCTCTCTTTCTCCCCAAACGTATATAGTGAAGAGTGTACCTGCAAAGAGAAATAAGGTTGTGTTAACTGTAGATCAAGAGACCTGTAAATGCAATTGTCCATTTTTGTCTACAGTAAAAAAAAAAAAGTCGTAGTCAAGTTTAACTTGCCCTGAAGTTCCAGTTTTCTGGTGGGTGAGGTCTCGTTAAAATCTCATAATATAAAAATATGAGTCGAATAGGCCGAGCCTGCAGTTAGTAGTACAGTCAAGATTAAAATATTGTTTATATCGCTTTTAAATGCAGCTATTTGAATATAGGTATTACGTACGACTGATTTAGGCTTTAAAAATGTGCTTCAGTTTTAAAAACATTTCATCTAAAAATATTAGACTAATAAATACCGCATATTAGTCGATCTGATTTAATTTCACACTGATATTTGTACTAAAGTTTATAGTATACCTCCACATTTTTGATGAATAATATTTTACTTTAACTTGACTGTATTTTTTGACTTTAGTGAGATTGGCAGCTTACACACCCATAAAATGTGTGTGTGTGCGTGTAGGCCTATGTATGTATGTGTGTATATAATGTGTGTGTATATACACAGATCATATATATAATGATGTTATGATTCCAAGTTATTTAAACATTACAGGTTTATTATTAACCTGTGCTACGTAAACCACCGTGTCAGTTTATGTGTTGGAATACTTTGGCAAAACAGACATTTTCAGACATTTATTATAGCGAAGACTTAATTCTGTTAGAAACCTGCCTATCAATAACAAAAAAAAAAACAATGCACAAATGACCCTAAAAGCATTACTCCTGAGTAAATGCGAATGTGACGGCACAGTCTATTCTTTCTGCCTAGTCCGACGAGTGACTCATTGATGCTATTGGTTAAATAAATTCAGTTATTTGTGGCAGCCATCGTAAGGCCGATAGAAGGCGTCATAATATCGTAAGGTTAGTGGGACTACTTAAAACTAAATTCTGAAAGCCGTGTGCACGTGTATGGCTTTGCACTCACCCACTTTGATCTGTCAAAACCAGTGTATAGCTTTAAGACTGATTGTTTGACAATAAAACTGAAACCATTCTCGTGTAGAAAGCATATCCCGATGCGCGTATTTCCATAAGACGGTGAGCCGTTGGTTTGCAGAACGTGGACGTCCAAGCTGATGTTTCCACAACTCAGTCACAACGCGCGAAATCACGAAGACGACTGTCTTCTGTTGTACGATATAGTGAACCCAATTCGCATACTGGGTTGGCACTGAAAACATGTCTGGTTTGGCTACACCAAATGACCCAAATAGAAAAAAATATCAAGATGTGTTAAAACGAAGCAGCATTGCCCGTCTTGTGTCTTCCACTGATACGTGATGTTTCTGTGAGCACGATTTCAGCTCTAAATAGCCATATCCATCAAGGGCTAATTACTATATGCTCAGGCCTTTCGCACACAAAATTATATTTTCCATAAATATTAAAGATAATATTATATCATTAAAATTAATTATTAAATTTAAAATGAAAAGGTGGACGAAAAAGACACAGTCATAAAATCGGTGTGTGACAGTGGGTCTTTGTAGGACTTCCATCTTCACTACTCTAGAATGTTTCAATCTGCCATTACCGCCGTCACGGTCGTTTTCAAATGAATCCCTTTCAAAATGCTTCAAAAAATAAGGAAACAACAATACTTGCTGTTTAAAAAAACGTGTAAGAAAAAAATCGGTGTTTCGGGATCGGTTGTAGTGTTTTCTCGTCGTAAACAGGGCAGAAATCATATAGTGTTGAAATGTAATCCAGGCTAGTTTGATGAACAGTGTTAAACGAGCGTCTTCCAAATAGAAACCCAGTGTCCGGCGTCTATGCGTTGCGCTGTGGCCGACATCTCGATACCAGCCTTTTATTTTTGTAAAACTGATAGCGGATTTAATAAAATACAGTAAAATAAAAAACAAAATCTATATTAATTTCGTCGACCGTTTCGCGCAACGAGGAAGGCGCCATCCGCTGAAACAATACCCCGATGTCAGTCCATCGTGCCCCGGGTAGACTGTAAACAGACTAGCGGAGAAACTTTCCCTCTTCTCATGATAAAAGAAAAACGCGTTTAAATACCACAAAATGCAAGATGCCTCGTTAATGTGCTCAGCTTTTTTTAAAAAAAATAAAAGAAATAAATTCCAGTACAAGAACACAAAATTTTTCATGAAGTTTATGTTTTGAATGGACCACTAAGTAACTTCTTGATTTGCAAACAAATTACTTGACGTTATAATTTATGCTGTGATACTGTTGTTAAGTAATTTACTAATTTCAACATTTTTCCGAAATGTGTGTGTACCGATACATAGTTTGAACGTAAAAATATATCTTTGCTTTTTCCAAATAAATAATCGCGTAAATTTTAATAATATAAAACTAAACACTACAGTCCTCATACACACACACATATATATATATATATATATATATATATATATATATATATATAGATATATATATATATATGAATT
>JAAGVU020000041.1:2934507-2957266 GCA_011763525.2 Mormyrus iriodes
TTATTATTATTATTATTATTATTATTATTATTATTATTAATAATAATAATAATAATAATAATAATAATAACAACAATCAACTAAATTATACTTTATGCTGGGTCTGAATTTCATGATGATACATATTTAAAAGCTTGCATTAATTGCATTTCAAATTCATGACAAATATCTCAGTTTCTCAGCCACCGAGCAGTAAAAAGTCATCAGCCTGTCAAGGATTGCAGGTTGATTAGCAATGCTGTTCGCAGTGAAATAATTTGAAATGGCAATTCCTAAACAAGTAAATACAACGCAGACATTTCATGTGCTGTGAAACAACAAACGATGGAAACAGAATTTTCATCAAACTAACAGATACAATTTTAATTTTGGCATAATCGGGTTAAAAAAAAAGTAAGTCAGTTTCTGAAAGTGATGAATAGTTATTGCTGTTAATTGAATTACATTTATTTAAGAAAATTTCCTTTGTATTTTGTTATGGACGTTTAGATTTACATTATTATAATATACAGTCAATTGAGCTTTAGCAGCAATACGATGGAGAAAAGATGGTGGAAAGGCGAGGATAAAATATGTAAAGTCATTACCTTCTTGGTACTTTTATCAAACGAATGAGCTATATACACAGAGCGAATACATTCTCAGTGCATCATCTTGCAATACGGTGCCAAAAGTGGATTCTGGAGACAGGTAGTTAAATTTCAAAGCGTTTGATTTTATACAGGCATAGGATTAAAATTGTTCGACAGTATAGTACTTTTACATATTTCACAGGAATACAAGGAGTTAAAAACTGGAGAATCACTCAGTGCCGCCGTTGATTGGCTGGAGAGATGCCAGACTATTGTCAATCACAGAGTGTAAACAAGGTTCTGATTGGCTGTTGGCCAGTCCGCACTGGGCTGCCTGAAAAAAGCAATTACTGGACCTGCGGTTTCAAGGCGGCCCACAGTTGGATGATGAAAGGAGATAAGGAGGGGCTGTTTCAAGGCGTCCCCTAGGCGAAACCCGCTGGCCTCAGAGCCAAAGGGGAGTCGGGAGTGACTAAATCAAAGGCAATACAGTAAAAAGGGGGAAATTACACGTTGTATTAAAATAACGAAGCTAGATGTTCGAATTACTCCGATGCAACAACGACGCAGTCGTTAGTATTAGAAGGCAGATCTCCGCGACCAGCACGACCCAGAGCTTGACGTTTACCTAACCCGACGGGATATTAATCTACGAAATACTAAAGTTAGGATTTGGGTAAAAAATGGACGCGTCTGCTGCGAACTGCAGCTAAAGAAAGGTGGGGGTTATGAAGAGAGAAATATACTGCGGAGTTATTTCCTTAACAGGGTTTATGTTGCACAATTATTTTGTGAGGTTAGATGTCGTCGTGATTTATTGGGGAGTTAATATAATGGTCAAAGGCATTATAACTGGGCAGGAGAATACAGTAAAAACACCGTAAGTATTGCATATAGTACCGTGGCTGCAAACAGTGGAGAGTTGGTGGGTTTTTTGTTAACCGCGGTTTCACGGATCTGACCGAATTTGTGCACTGATTGTGATCTACAGTGACTTAGTTTTACTTCTGTTCGTTTCACTCTGATTTTGCAGTTACAGTGTCCTCTTCGGTGCGTTTCTGACCTACTGGCAATAGCTGTCTGTGTGTTATGATAAGTGTTCTCCCCAGTCATTAATACACAGCTAATTTTGCGTTTTTTTTTATTCAGTCAGTCTTTTAAAAGTTACCTTGCTCGCACTTATTGAATTGCATTGGGGCTGCAGCTTGCGACGTGTCCGTATATCTGTTTTATTGTGCATTTTAAATAAACGAATATTTACCCACAGGTGGTTGGCACAGATGTGACATGGGTTTGCCGTTAGTCATCGAGTCTAATTTTTATTATATCATTAAGGAGAAAACTAATATACTGGGAATGTATTTGGATTTGTGACGATCTATTCAGTTGACTTTTTACAATTTTAATAAAATTCATTTAGAAATTGAATGAATTGTACATAATATAAATTATTTCCAGACGTTCTGGATAATGGAGGGGGGAACCGAAGGGGACAATTATGTAATATAGCGATTAACCTCTGCGAGTTTGAAACCTTTAGTGTTTTAGCGGGTTAGGAAAGTGCTTTCTGTGTTCTTGTGCCACCAAAGAAGTTTTACGCTTCAGTGCTCGAGGGGAAAAAACAGTCACTCTTTTCATTCCTTCTTGTACTACTGCGACGCTTACCTTTAGTAACATTTACGCCAGCATAAAATGGTCCTCCCTTTTAAATATTACCTGTACCGGGTGACAAGGCCGGCCGGAATAATGCGGCGGGCATGCATTTAACCGAGCACAACGCAGCACGGAGCGAGAATTAAAAAGAAAATAAGAGATACCTGTAAACTGTAACTCTTTTTCTGCGTTGCGTGTAATTACACTATTGTTACATCATATTACGATCTGCACGCCACTGTGTATTCCGCCAGGGTTGTGACCCCATGACCCAGGACTGACTTGCTTCCCACCAGAACCACCCCCCCCCCACCCCGCACACACACAATCTCGGTGTGGCCTACGTGTCCGGTCCACGTTAATAGCTATCGATATTGTAGTGGGAGATATTGCGTGTGAAAAGCACGCTAATAAATTGAGAATGCGTGCGATACACGTTTCATTAAAAAAAAAACAGTATGCAGGCTCACTTATGTTAATAACGTTACGCATGTGGGTGCTGAATATCTAAGGCTTACATTTGCGTTGTTGAATTATGCAACTTGAGATTCGCCGAAAATTTTTATTAATTATATATCGGGATTGTCATACATTGGCATTGTAAGTTATACATTCACAGCCAACTTCCGCTGCTCCTTTATTAAATTTATTGTGTCAAACATCTGACTAAGGACGTTAGAACAATAACGGAAAATAAAGTACCTTCTTGGCATCTTACAAAAGGTCTTGCATTTAAACCGGCAGTCCACGTTGAATTTAGCTCCCGGTGAAGAGGAAAGCCTTTATTACTTGATTTTATCGGATCTTTTTCTTAACTTGAAAGGTGGGATGTGGGGCTCTTTGTGTAGAAAGCACAACAAACACACACATGGACAGAGGCGCGCGCACAGAGGAGCTTTTCTCCCTTCCCCCCCTTCGCTGCCCCACAGACGGACGCGGGGATAATTAATGCAGAGTGACTGATTGCTCTTGAAACAGACCAGTCCTGGGAAGGAGATTGTCCCTGATCAATGGAGCGTCTCTGACTGACATTTTTCTCCCGGCCCTGCACCCGCATCCAACAACTGGAAAGGGACATTTCGTCGCCAGCTTAGACTGGAGGGCCGCAATAGCCAGTTTACAGGCCGTCGCTTAATTCTCATCTAAAAGCAGGAATAACTCTCATATATTCCACCGAATCCACCTCTGAAGTGTGTTACTTTAAAGAGTGCCCGGAATCTCGAGGCGACTACTGACTGTTGGGGGCGGGGGAGGGGGGGTGTAGTTCCCAGGTCTTCTAAATAATTGACATGTCGAATTCTAGATATTCGGTGCTGAACTAAGCGACTGGGGTTTGCGAGTGATAATATGTAACATACTCAGGAAACGTTAACGGAGAAGTGCGTGGGACCACCGGAGATCTCTGCGCCCAGAGCCCCTCTCCAAGGGAACCCCCAGCCCAGCCCGCCAACGAGTCTCTTTCCTTTAAAATATCTAAGAAGTCTGTTGACACGGAGTGGCATTTTTTGTGGATTCACCTTGGGAATCGCATAAGGAAACAAGACGGTTATTGTAATTCCTCTTTGGCCGCAATGAGAATATCACGGCGATTTTTAAATACGCACGTTTAAGCCAGGTTTATTCAATAGTCCATTAGTGGGTGTCTGCCTCTGTGACAGTTTTAGACAATTACACATATTTAAGGCTTAAAAACGGATGGTTGGCTGCGCTGTTGTCCTCATCTTTTATTCATGTGACAGTTTTTGATTGTGTGATTCTTATGAACGATGAAGATTCCTATATATATGCACACACATACACAGCAGGAATCTTGTAACATTGCATCGATATCAAATTAGGGAGACATTATTAGTTTCATACCTTCCGAAATTATTTACGATACACACACTAGACGTTTCCCGGCTCTTCTTTTTCCCAGATTTCCGAAGAAAATTGCGACCATGGACAATTTAATGTATTAAAAATTTGACCCCGTGATCTCGGCTTGTACTCAAACTATTTGCAATTATTTTCCGCCCACCACGTGACAGTGCTAAGGCAGTAACCACACGATAGACACTTGGATTAATTAAATTAGGTATATAGATTAAAGATGCGCAGTTTGACCTGAACGTCATGTTTGTATGCATGGGTCTATCTCAAAGAAGGACGCTTTACATGAATATTTTGGAAGGTCTGAAGTTCCGCACGTCACCATTTAGTTATCTGAATTTATTACCCTAAATGTTTCAGTGTGGGATGGAAGTAAGTATATTCGACGAATCGTGCGGGCCGTTTAGGCAGAACAACAACAGCAAGACAGTGTAAGTCTCTGGTATTTGTTAATCAAGTGCACTGTTTTGACTTCGTCTTTAGTTTTCCAAATTTCACGACGATGGATTGAGACTGTTAGGCCTGCAGTATACCTTACCGTGAAAGAGCCGGCAACTGTGGGCCTAACACGTGAAACATGCTTAGTGAACAGCGAATCTCGGTGACATACTGTGAACATAGTGTTACGTCGTATTTCCCAGTATAAACTAGGGCTATTCCTAAACTTAGGCTATTTTCCGGAAGACAGTCTAAAAGTACGAAAGAAGGCAATCATTGAGTCTGTGCTTCAGTCTGATAGGTTTCAGACAAATGAATATATCTTAATGAATAATGAAGTTCGACCTTGTTTATTTTCACCCTCTAGAAAAATAAAACGGAGACACCTTTGTTGCTGCTATAAACAGTACAATATTAATTACGCACCAAGAAGCGCACGGGGTCTTTCGGTGACGGTTCGTATTGTGTAACAATTTATAGAAGCACTGTTGTCTCGTAGAGCTTTTTTACACAGTCAGCATTATCGAATTCATCACTGACACGTGTGGACTACTTGTATATATTTCGAAAAGGATTCTCTTCCACCTCAAAGGTAAAAATACAACTGTTATGTACTCATATCCCAGGACTAAATATATTCCTCTGACAGGCTAAATTTATTCAATGTCTAAATTAATTTTAACATCTTGTCCGGTGTCCATTGCATTGCTTTCATTTAGAATACTGCAGGACAGAGGGCCTTCCAGTTTTAAGAGCGAAAATGCGTCTTTATTCCTTAAATTGAGATACCAATAAATTTTATGATAACTAAGGTTTTGACTTTCGTTGAACCCGGATACTCACCTGCAGTATTTCAGCAGTATTAATGTTTTCTGTGGAAGGATGCGACATAAGTCTAATAACAGGAAGGAAAAATGCGGGAGAAACATTTAAAAATGTGACTGGGAGCGTTCATGGGGAAACCATGTCGCTTGGATTCATGATGCAAAAAGTCCATGATGTGTACGTTGCTGGAACGCAATCTATTCATCAAGTCAATAAATGCTTATAAATAAAGTTTTGTAAGAGCCATGACACGTAATTAAATAAACACACACACACGCATACACACACATATACATATACATATATATATATATATATATATATATATAAATGAATGAATGAATGAATGAATAAAGATAAGCGTCCATGTGCAATGCAGTGGCCAAAACAGGCCTGCGTGTTTACACCGACAACTGGATTCCGGTCCGGTATTGTGTTGGGTTATCAATAGGAAAACCCATCTGGATTCAATTATGGGGTTTGAGCTCGACTCATAAATGGCACAAGACTTCTCGGAGCTCCCTTTGTTATGAACTGTTTTATCAGATGAGATACATTCGAAAAAAACACGAGATTTAAATGGCCTATACCACCATGAAATAAAACGAAGAATGTGAACTTTAATTTTCACGTACAATTTTATGTATCAGGTTTTACGTGTCAATTTTATGTCATTTGTACGTAGTTAAGATCACAGTGCGGTTTGAGAACAGTTGTGTTGTTCAAAAATATATAATTAAAATTAATAATTTTAGCCTACAATTGTCGTATCAGTCATAATTAAATGGCGAAAATTCGCGCAAACTCATATAGGATATTATTTGGAGAATGCAGCGGTATGTATTAAACATGCTGTGTCGTAATTTGAAGTCACTCATAGCCGCTTACAAGAAGAATTTTAAAAAGCAGCGTGATGGTAAAAGTAACGTTATTTGGTCTACAAAACACCGGAGGTCTTCAGATTTATACTTTCGTAGAATGTTGTCAAAATAAAAATTACTTGATTCTATAGGCTACAATATAATATTTTACAGTCGCACAAATGCACATAAAGCAGAAAAATGAATGTATTGAAAGAAACAAACGTGAAAATTAATATCTAGCGTGCTCAGCGGACTGTGTCCTTCAAATGTCAAATTTCGAAACGGCCATTGAGAACCCCCTTTCAGGCCAGTGTCCGCAATGACGCCACGTCGTATTTACGTCGCCGTTGCCTATGAGCAAGAAATAATTTATTTAATTTCCAGGTAATCTCTATAAATCGCAAGGTTTCCCAGCCATTAATTTACTTTAAGAAATTTTAGCATTAAAAAAATTCAAGAATTGTGGAGTCTGTAGATTTCTCACTGAAAGCGGCAAATTTTTAAAAGTTGAAAGTGACGTTTAGTTGCACTGCCAAACATCAAAATTTGGTTCAAAATAAAATTTATCGTGTACCTTTATAAAGATATCTACGATTATTCCACTTGCCCTGTAAGAAATCTACCTGTTGTAACAACATGGTTGTGAAGTATTGGCGGCATGAGACAGACCCCATAGTCTCGGTTGGTTCTCGGGCAAATCAAAAAACAAGTCAAACAAATTAATTAATTAATTAGAATTGTTTGGACCGTGTTTCTGCTGACCGAACCACGTCGTCGCCGCCTAGAAAACAGCAAAAATGTCTCATGATTTTTTTTCTCAAGAGATCAAAGGGCGGTCATGTAGTATCACCAGTGGAAAGTGCTAGTCTGGTTAATGTTTTAGGTAAAATAGGTATGTTTTTTAAGACTTCTAATACAGCTGTTAATTATTAATTATTTGAGCAGACAGAAAGGCTATAGAGATCCGAGCAGGCAATCAATCCTGCACATATACAACGGCATATTTAATGCAGGTGTCATCTGAATTGTTGTGAATTTGATTGTATTGTGGGATATACTGAGCACACCAAAACGTCCATACTTTGTCAGGAATCAAAGAAACTGCGCTTGCTAAGTTTGACAGTTGATATTGGGTATGGGTCGTAAATGGAAGATAGATACATTTGTACTGCTGATTGCCTAAAAGTAGCCGGTTGAGTTAATTGAAACCACTTAAATTTATGGGGAAAATGCGCTCTATTACAGAAGTACAATCATTTTAAACACGGCATTCAAGCAACAAAGCCGCCGTACCCCGAATTCCTAAATTACAAAACACAGTTTGCATACATAGAAACGCCGGAGCTCTTCGGCTCCGAGACTCGGATGGGGGGCTGTACATAAAATGCACACTGAAAAAAACGGCGAAAGGGGGTGCCTATAAAGTCCACCTGAAATCTGTCTCCATGAACGTAATTGATTTTAGATACAATAGCAATGCATTTAAACGTGATGACAAGCTACACGGATTGATTATCGATATTACAATACCCGGCGATATTACAACTGCAGTCATAATTATGCAAATCTTTGAGTAACGATCACATTTACAGTGTGCGCCCGAATAAGCGCCGCGACTTCTGATGCGCCTCGATTAAATTCTGTATGGTGAATTACCACGTTTCAAACCAACGACCAAATATTTAAAACAACAAGAAAAGTCTGCCCTTAATAATGTGATTCCGGTCTCGTCGCAAAAGTATATAGTTATGCAAAGCCGTATTTTTTTCACTGTTGGGGGAAGAAATGTAAAACTGAGTTAGTTTTAAAGAAATCATTTAGAACAGTTACTACCAGCACTGCAACAAAAATCAGCAGAGACTACGTGTTACAACGTGTCTATGTCATGTAATGTAACTCTATTGCAAAGCAAGAAGAATCCAAAATGCAGTGGCCCAGTTCTTCCAGTCCTTGGTGGCATTGTAGGCCAGTAATGAGACGGCACCGGCCTTGGGAATCAGTGACCCTACAATTAAATATATCAGCCTGCGAATCGTTTACGTTACAACGAAGAGGCAGTACGACTTTCATTCAAACTAGCAAATGCAAAACACACAAGTAAGTCCCATATAATTAATTTGCAAAGGCCTGTATACGCAGGCAAATTCGGCTGTTACACTGATAAATATGTGCATGTCGGCAGCACAAAATGACCTCGCCGAGCTTTTAACCTTGCAGTCTCTCGGTTCCATTGTTTCTCATCAGTAGTTTCTACCGTTTTCTGCTAAAAGAAGCGCAAAGCAGAGCTACGAAATCTAGTAAAAAAAAAAAGTCACGGAGTTAATACAAGAAACTGCTGTGGAAGTTACAACCCGCAGATAATTCACGGCCCCCATACTGAGCAAATAAATAATAAAGGCAGGCAATATTCGCGGCTAAAACAAATTTAGCTTCCCGAAATTAATAAATATGGCGTGTCCACATTTGTAACTGAACTCCACCCTACAAGGATAAACCGTAATACGGAATAAAATACATTACGAGATACTGCAGTAACAAATGTTACATTTAGTGAATACATACAATACATAATTATGTTAATGTAGATAGATAATTAATGTATTGTTATGCTTTTCTAATAACATGGCATTGTATAATAATATATAAAATAATTAATGGTCATTATAGAAAATGCAAAACTGCAGGAAAATGCCAATTAATTGTCGCTGATGTTGGAGTGCTCTTGTTTTTCCTAGTTAAAACTAATCCTTTCATCCATTGCACAGAATGTATACTAAATTTTCTTGTTACGCCGAAATCGTCGGGTAGGCTGCCGATTTGATTTGTGAAGTAAAACCAACTCGTTTACCTGCTATTCCAATGTGAATTACACATTATCGTGTGAATTGTCTCTAGGTATTGCTTTGTCAAATGAGGCGTGGAAATTCAAAATTAATAAGGGTTCTGTAAAAACTAAACCGGCATCAAAGGTTCGCAAATAGGTCTAGCCATAGTAATTGCAGAGAATTATAAACTGCTTGTGAAAGCTCCAAATTAAACAACATTACAAACTGCTTTACATCTATATTTACACACGACGGAGGTCGACTTTCAGTGTGCACATTTTCAGCAAAGTAAACCACGAAAGTTTAATAAAAATGTGCTTTGCGTGACAAAGTATCATAAAATATCAACAAAGACCCTTAAATAATAGGTACAATCTGCTACACGTGCTTCGCAGTTTTAGTGCGTTTAACTGCAGAGGCGGTGATTAATTGGTAAGAATACAGTGTTTACTTTTCAAATTTGTTTAGGATAATAGTTACATATTTTGTCGTCGCAATTCGGTAAATAACAACAACAATGATAAATGCAGTTGTGGGAAACAGAAAGCACCTACCTAGATAAACGAGGGTCCATGGAGGAAAAAGAGAAACCGGCATACCGACAATCTGTAATTCAACTTACACATAACCAAAAAATGTAAAAAAAAAAAAACATCCAGGAAATCCCGTTTTTAAAAAGAGGGAGAGCACTCTAAACTTTCGTTCAATTACGGCTCAATAAGAGACGAAAAAAAACCTCTGGAATTCAATAAAACAACAAATGATTGTTATAAGACGGTGTCTATATTTTTCTTATTTATGATGTAGTAACGGCAGACGGCGGTTTTATTTTCCTTCCCGGATATCTAGCAAATAAGAATGGCTGTTGTTTCTACCTCGATCTCTCCCTTTCGCTCTCTCTCTTCCACTTGAACTGATCTTTAGCTCTACGCGCGAAGCAAATCCGTCCGAATAGGACCAACAGTGTCTTCGAGCCTCTATAATCACAAATTTATGGCAGGATGACGCGTCCTCTTCTCCTACAATGGAGCTCAGTGACATTAAACAGAAAATTGATGGAGAGACGAACGAAATCTAATCTCTTTTCCAAATACAGGCCATTGCTTCTTGATTTTATTAATTGGGGGAGGGTGCACACTGATCATGAACGCACAGTCCCCCTCCCCTCCTTTCTCGTGTCATTATTTTGTTTATGTATTTGATTGTTGTCATGAACCGGACTTTTGCAGGGATTGTTGGGAAAAACCCTACCCCCCCCCCCCCACCTTTGCTGCTTGGTGCCGCCACAGAGCTTCCATTTTTGGTACCTCCATCCCCCATTTCTAAGACACCCATTTATCAAAGTACTCCCGGTGATAATCCTTAAGAGATCGCGATTAAAAACAGCGCTTTCTTCGCCGCTCACGCGTGAAAGTGCATTGCAGGACTTCGTTATAACCAGGAAAACTGCTCCGATAAACACACACGAAGCGGACCGCCGGACAAACACGCTCGCACACGTCGCCACCACCAAACACAGAACTTTAATCCACTTTACTGGCTGTTTTTGTAATGCCCTCCCTTCTTTTTCAATATCAGCTTTTCGCCCGTTTTAAAATAGATGTGCTCAAATATATAGGCACGGATAAATAGACGCGTATCATATCGCCGTCGCCCTTGTTATGAAGAATCCAGCGGTCACACTTTTCCGCGACGACTCGGCGCTTCAAGATAAGGAAAGATTAATGAAGAATTACACACACACACACACATTCGATTCCATCGATCGTTTACTTGAAAAACGTCGAGTTACCTTGGCGTAAAATTATATCCAGGAACAAAAAGAAAATAATTCCCTAATTTCCCTTGTCAAATTGTTCTTAAAACAGTTACCAAAGCGATTAGTGCCAAAGTTTGCAGTCTTAAAGGGGGATTTAAGCCTTAAAGGCGATGAGTAATTTCCCACACATCCCCGGAGCAAATCTGTGTCCCCCTACCTTTAAGGTCACCGCCCCGGGAAAGGTGACGTCACGATGTTAACCCTTACTTCACCCCGCAGTGGGCCAGGCGCGCAGTTTCCTTACCATCAGTCTCAGCGTGCCCTGGTTTTCAGCTGCAACCGCCACGTTACGCTGCAGAAGCCCTAATTCCCACGCATTTTGATGTCAAGAGAAGAGAAATGTTACGTAATTCCCTCAGTACACATGACTGACGAGTGTTTTTCTTTTAAAATATAATATATATTATAATATATATACATATATTATCTATTGAGCTCATGTTATATCACAGTATGATCATGAGAAATACACTTTTGGTAGCCCACCTCTGTATCCTTACCGGAGCAATTCAGGTGAAGCAGGGCTGCTACAGGAAATTGAACCAGTAATCTTCTGGTTAAAAGTCTTTAACCAGCCATAGAAGTTTATGTGTGTGTGTGTATATATATATATATATTCTTCTGCTGTGGTGATAAGAGAACTATGCGAGGGATTTCATGACCTGTGCCAGAACAGGTGTCAGAAATGTGCTAGGATGCTGCATAAAATCAGTAAAATTCAACTGTAATTCTGAGGGCATCGTGCTCATTTCTGCCAAACAGCTCTCCTCAGGGATTCCAAGAGTACAAAGTTATTTGTTGCATGGCTGATACATTGATCTCAAGAAATTTACACTATTTTAACCCTTCATGTGTCCCGAATGTTTGAATTGACAGTCGAGTTGGTCCAGGGGTGTTTGAGTGGAGAGCCTTCTGGGTTGGGGGGGTCTGTATCCTGAGTCCCTTCACAGAGACAGAACGGGCCGGCTGTGGGCCGTCTGTGGTGGAAGGAGCACGGCCACACCGCCTGCCGTCGTCAGCGTGCGGGCATTACTGGGTAACGACACACACCGCGCTTCATCGTCCCTGCAGACACACTCCACTGTCCCCGGGATGCGTGCGTACGTCTCACTAATTATGGGATGGACCTTAAGTTTGTTGCTGGTTTTGCTGGTTTCTGCCACAATTACAGGGAGAAACCAGAGTGGAGTAACTGCAGATTAAAATGTACAATGGCTCCGTCGGACCAGCATTAAACAAACCACCCCCCTCCCAACACACACACACACACACATACACACACACGCCCCGACCCTGTCGCTTCAAGTATTTATTTTAAACCAGTCTATATCCCATTCTACTTCTGATCTCTGGCATCATTTAAAACATCATGTAAAGCGCTTTGGGGCGACTCTGTTGTGAAAGGCGCTATATAAAAATAAATTGAATTGAATTGAATTGAAAAATGAGCTGCTGGTCTCCTCTCCAAAGAAGCCAAGCACACGAAGGCTACGACTCTTCAGTTAGGGCTATGGGAGCTTGCTGGGGTGGCATTACAATGTTAGGTGATATTTGCATCTGCTTTGGTTTCGAACGTGAACATGTGCTCACGAATGCAGCCCAAGAACGTGTTTCTGCAGAGCGAAAGAGCGTCCTATAAGGACAAAGACGAGGGAATGGGGGGCAGATCAAACGGCGAATGGTCGATAAATCTGCCTGTGATCGCGGCATCCATCAGACAGCTGCCATTCTCAGAACGGGCATGGAGACAGGCTCGTATTTTTGGGGGGGGGGGGGGGGGGGACATGATCTTATTTCTGTGACATTGATCAGTTTCAAAGAATGCCAGAAGGGGATGGGAGGGGCAGGAGGCGGGAGGAGGTGGGAGGAGGCGGGAGGAAAGAGGTAAACAAACCGAAAGCAACTTATTTACGTTGGTTTGGAGCAGGGAGAGCAGGCATTGGGAATTCCAGGGCTGCCTGTACTTTTAAAATTTACTAATACTTGTAGGTCTGTACAACTCAGCCCATTTCTCTCTGCCCCACCCTTTTATGGCCCTCCCCCACTGCCAATCTCAGATACCCCCTCAAGTAACACTAGACACGTTTCATAGTTAACCATCTCCCCCCAGATGAACACCCCCCCCAGTGTGTTTTGCCTTCATTTACCAAAGAGACCAAGACACAAAAGGTTACATCGCGAAATCTCCGTTGCACTTCTACCAGGCCTCCTGACGGAGTCTTTTGCTAGTGTTTCAAACTCAGTCTAAGCAGGGGCATCTACTGTTCTGTGACTGTAGTTTAAATGACATTCAAGAAATGGACACCGCGTTCAAACTGCAGAGTAGGAAGACAGACAGGTAGATACTCTATGCATCCCAAAGGAAATTGCAGGTTTACAGTGGCACAACAAACACTTTTAGACAATAAAACAGACATTTAGACAGTAATAAACAGTCACAATAAACAGCATGCGGCAATAAGCAGTAACCGTACAAAGAATGTCAGGGAATGTATCACACGGAATTCCACAGAAGCGGCTCGTGTCAGGGAACGTATCACACGGAATTCTGTATAAGCGGCTCGGAAATAATAGTATTGCACGGTGGGTTGTACAGTGAACAAGTGGATGTTCTGTGAATGTGTCTAAGTGGTTCTGGTCCATCCAGACAGTTTGTCCCCCCTGCCCACACTAGGACTTCACCCTCTATCCACGACGGGACCTCTACCGTCCTGTAATGTAACTTCCAGCCTATCGGCAGGATGGCCCTCTGCATAATTAGAACCCCCCCCCCAATTATAATGACAACAAAAAAAGTTTACATTTGTTAAGCATGTGAAAAAGCAAATGTGTTGAGGTTGGATGAAATCTGGCCCCAGAAATAAGAAAAAAAAAGAGCATGTCTGAGACCCTCACTTTGACGGAGATGGGCGTTGACAGGTTGTGGGGCCTCTAGAGACGGGGCCTTTTCAAACTGAAGAATAAGCTGTAAATGTATTTGCTTCAAAAGACACGACAGACACTCCTTCCTGGTCTTAACCTCAAGCCAAAAAAAAAAAAAAAAAACATTTAAACATGCAAAGATACAACGGCTTTATAGAGATCCACTCAAAGCATGCCACGACTCGTCTGGATGGAGCGAGAGCAGCGATAAGGTCGGCTTTGGGCTAATGAAGCCCTCTGTCGAGGTTGGTGTCATTTCCAGCCAAAAGTACAGTCAATAATCTACAGTGATTGCCCAAGGGAGGGGTATTCATGTCCGCTTCTTGTCTGAAGAGCAATTAAATGAGGCATGGGAGACGGTTCCTCAGTTCCCGGGGACTCAAAAAGCGTGGTGAGAAAGTAGGAGAATGACCTGGTCCCAAGCTGCGCTCTTTATTAGAGCCCTTTCTGCAGGACCCAGGAAGTCAGCAGAAGGTCGCATTCGCACATATATATGTGCATGCTGCAGAAAAAGCAGCGTACGGGGGCCAAACAGAGAGCTCTCTTAAAACCAGCCCCCCCCATACTGTGCTGTGGAGAAGTTCCTTTATTGCAGCTGTTATATACAGCTGCTGGGGGCACAGACAAGGATTGTATTGTGACACTACAGTCTGACGCAAATTGCTCCAAAACGCCTCCTTACTCATGATAGTTACACTTCAACCCCCCCCCCCCACCCCCACCCCCACAGTTTTGCTGCTTCCCATCAGGAGGACTGTCACATGATGGAGGGAATGGACGCTGGGATGGTCATGTGACTCTAGTCAACTATGGCCATATCCCTTGTTCTCAAGAAGAAAGAAAGTTTGTCCCAGCTGCCTGGGTAAGGGGGGGGTCATGAACGTGTTGGGCGGGGAAGTGGCCATGCCAACAAAGCCAACTCTCTCTGGAACTATCGCCCATCTTTGCCCCCATTTGCGTCCCGTCCCCTCCTCACCCCGTATTTTTATCCGAGTCTCCATCTTGGAGCCCTGGGCGTTTTCCTTTACGGTCTCCGGTACATGATATGACCCCATCTTCAAAAGCTTCCAAAAGTCCCAAGACTGATTCTTCAGTTTCAGGGGTCAGCCCTGGAACACAATGAACTTCTCAACATGGAGGAGTGAGCGGATCGACGGGGTGATGGGGCTGTCCAGCAGACACAGAACAGGCACCCCCGAGCATGACGGATGTAGGCCGGCCATGTGCTGGAAGACAAACCTAGATAAACCTTGTAATCATGGACCCCATGGGAACAGAATCCTGGAACCTGGAGAGCGAATGTAGAGGGACAGATGCCATCATGACTTTACCTAAATCCTTCAAAATAGAAAAAAGTAATTAGCAAACAAATGAAATCAAGAAACAGTTTTAGTTCTCTGGGTTAATGCATCTGTCCATGCACTGAAACATGCACAAGTCTCCATATCACGGTGACTACATACACTGGATCAGCAGACCATGTTGACCTGATGGACAACACTCCTTCCCTCACACACAGAGGGATTGCTTACCCTGTCCTACACATCTTCCTGATTGTTGCTAGGAAACAGATGTCCTTGGCGTCCGCTTGCAGCACAAGGAGACCCAGTCTTCGCCAGTTCCATATGCCAAGGTCCCAGGATGGCTGATTCAATTTTCCGGAAGTTGAATCTGAGAACAACGGACTTTTAACATGGACCCAAGACAAAAGGATTCATTTGCCTGGTCAGTCATTCTAGGAAAAGACGAGGGAAACCAAGCTATGATGTTTGTGACATTAAGCTCTTTATGGCTTTTCTGATTCGCTGGGGGAAGGATGGAGAACACAGGAGAGATACTGTGGGCACTTTGACTTTATTAATAAAGTTTGGTATGAAAGGAGCCGTTTTTGTTATTTGAAAAAATGAAGTTGTGTTATAATAAAAGTATTTGGCTAATGGTTTGGTGGGAGGGAGGATCTCCTTTTGTGGAAACTGTGGATGAATCAAAGCATGAATGTTTGAGCCACTCAGTCTGCATAGCCTCCCGCTGGCGAGGCTGAGGACCCTCCCGGTGAACTCGCCTGCTTCCAGTCACCGGGTGGTTAAAATGCCGCTAACCGAGGAAGCCGCAGCAGCACTGCCGTCAACAGGAGGCGCTCACGCTTTTGCCCTCGCGGCACGGCCACCTTCTTAGTGCATTCCTTACAAAATCAGGCTTTTAGAAAAGGTCCCACAAGCTACAGCAGATGCTGCCATTCATTGGCACCCCCTACCCCTATCGCGCAGTACAACACTTTAACATAGCCTCGGCAACATGAGCCACATGGAAGTGAGGTGCCTTGCCTCCCCCAACCCATGCTGAGGGGGGGGGGAGGGGAGGGAGATCAAAAGCCCCAGGTGTCCTGGAGAGTTCTGAGGGACATCCTAACCTCACCCACAAATCCATCACTGGGAGGGGGGCTCAAGGACCTAGGAGAAAGGACAGACAAGTGGCCCCACCCTCCCCCAGGCTGACTCCACCCTGCACATCATAAGCACTTTTTCAGCCCCCCCTCAACTTCTGTAGGTCTTCTGTGTGGGAGTCACAAGACAGGCCATCGCTGATTCCTTATTAATATCCATTGCAATGCCTTAGGGGGGGGGAGAGCCTCGGCTTACACTTGGAGCGGGTATGCTTGCACCTGCAGACTCACCCACCCCCGGTTACATATCGGGGCTCTGACGTGGCCCCTGGACTCCCGCTCGTAATTCCCACCGTCGGCAAGCGTGTTGTTTTTACAGGGAGGGTTTAATATGACATGTTTAGATATGTCACATGAATCATCCCATTAAAAGATCCTATGATGGGGTGTGATTGTCATATCAGCCCGGCAATCCCTCCTGTCTCCACCCCATGCTGTGATTGACACCATTGTGTAGTTCCCCAAAAAGGTGGGGGGGGGGCAGTCCCCCCTGCCATGTGAGCTTCACAGAGTTTCCAAGGTGCCTGGGGCTTGGACTGCCATGATCCCCCCCCATTTCTCTTTTCGCCCTGGCAACGCCTGCTGGGTATAAAATCATAGGCATCAGGGCTAAAATTCAGCCATAAGGACACACCCCTGTGCTACCCATGGCTGTAATTCCTGCTGTATTTATGTATGTGTTATATATAAATCGATTTGATAGGTATGAATGGCGGTCTAGGGGCTGGCACTGCTCTCCTACCTCTGGAGATCAGCGTTCGAGTCTCTACATGTGTGGAGTTTGTGTGTACTCCCTTGTCATCATGGAGATTCCTCCCACAGACCAAAAACATGCTAATACAAAATGAAATTGCTGTATTGCCCGTAGGGGTGAATAGTTCCAGACTCACCATGACCCGGCATGGGACAAGCTGGTTTGGAAGATGGGTGAATACCTGTCTATTTAGCCATGAGAATGCAGTATCAGTCTTTGCATGCCCAGAGCCTTACACAGGTATTTATGGGGCTGATGTGGCATCTGAGGGAGCCCAGAGTCTCACTGGGAAAACATGGAGATCCGTCCCTGGATATGCCGGATGTGGTTGAGTTCCTCAGCATTTACTTTTAGGGCCCATCCTTCATATTTAGGCTTTTTCTGCTGTACCTCAAAGACAACGTACTGCCCTGCATACATCTGGACTGCAGGAAGAAACTGCAGGACAACCAGAGCGTGCAGATTCCCACCGGGCCAGCCTGCGACCTGCATTTCCTGCAACCCTGCACCTAACGAGCAGCTGAGTAAGGGAGAGACGCATCATCATCATTAATTGTTATTATTATTACTACTGTATTAGACCGATATTCATGCGCTGGAATAGGCTGCAGGATCCCAGTAACCCTTTCCAGGTTAACCAGTTGTAAGATGAATGGATGGAAGGATTAATATTACTAAACATATATTTATTTACTAAAGATCAAGTTCTGTTGCAAAGCGATACATTTTTACATTTTCAGTGAGTGAAAACATTCTCAGGATCACTTCCACGTCTTCGCCTTACAACCGATTTAACTATAAATGGAAGTGCATCGCGTGATGTTTTTGCACCTTTTTAAACCCATGTACGTGCGCATGCGCCCCCCCTCACAGGAGTCTGCGAGTCCAAGGCGATTAGTAATAAAACAACGACGGGAATAAATCCTCCTACTCGTGTCAAAGTAGCAATCGGCGTGTGATTGCGAGCGCGCAAGGTCTCATAAGCCGGCTTTTTTAAAAAACAAGAGGATAATGACGCGATGATCTCCGGCGTCAAATCATCAGCTTTTTTTGCCTTTCTTACTGCGCTGCCCATTCATCTAGGTTTTAAAGCTATTTGCATCAAGACAAAGCGAAATCGTTCACCCATCTTTGGTATATACGGATTGGGGGCGGGGAATATTTTGCTTGCAAATAAATCTGTTGTCCTCCAGGGTGTGTTTAGATAGGTGTGAACGGTGTCTGTTCGCTATCCATGAGTGATTAAGCTGATACGCCTCTTTTACAACCCCCAACCCACCACCACCACCACCACCTCCCAACCCCCGAGTAGATGCCTTCTCGATGGGTTGATCTGATTAAAGTCTACAGTCGGCTGGGTTAGACGGTCCCTATCCGAAAAGTAACAACTGCTCAGCCCAGCATTTGTCCAATTCACTTCACATCTAACCCAATGTTACGTTCGCCGGCATATGAAACGCACTTCAGTCCTAAGGTTTTTACCACTTAAAAGGAGAGGAGCTGCTCCGATTGGGTGAAATGCGTAGGGGGCGTGGCCTGTAGTTAAGGTGGACGCATTTTCTGCAGTCGTAAAGATCCTGTTCTGGCGTCCTTATATTTACTGAGAAGAAACCTCAGACTGCAATATTTTTCCATAGCGAACCGTATTATTTCACTGTTTGCAGTAGTTCGGCCAACTGTTTATAATGTTTCACGGCGGCGTGTTATTGACTTTTAAGTATTTTCAAATAAATCAAACCCAATTGTCGCGTATGTAAAGCCATACCTCTTTAATTTCCACTCATAAACACGTGTAGGCTTGGATTCTGCCGACACCTGCTTTTATGAATATGTAGATCCTCCTTAAATACCGGGCATGTTTTGTGGGATTTTCTGGTAAAGACCTCACTTATGTGGACCCGGGGATCCCTCCTGCTCCATCAGAGGCGCCCCCTTCCCCTCCCCCTACTCGAGCGGCTGCTTGCGGAGGGGAGGGGGGTGGTTCCCCCTTCTGCACGGTTCTCCTGTAAGCCAGCTGCCTCGCAGACTACGCGAATCCACGCGAAGGAGAGTGTTCTTTACAGCGGCTCGGGCTGATGCTAAATAATAACCAGAAAATGCCGGATGTTCAAAGAAGAGGCTGCGACCGTCGGCGGGGGAGCGCTGATGTCTCCTGTGCGCCGATTCCCGAAGATACCGCTTCATCCTTCGTGGAGGAAAGACGTCTTTCAGGGGACCTGGTCGATCATTAGAGGAGGGGGAGGGGAAAGGGGAGATTACGCCCTTGTTGCTTGGAGGCTAAACTTAAAGAGTATTTAATTAACAAAAATATCCCCATAACATGATACATGATCTATGTTTGCACATTTTGACAGTAAGTCAGGAAGCGCTATTATTATAAACTGCTTTTCACGTATAAAATGTGGTCTGTGGGCCGTTTGTGATCTGAGATTCAGCCCTTGGACGACGGGGAGCGCGTCTGACACCATATTTAAATTATTCAGTCTCACCCAGGCCGACGCTGCAGGGGCGCGAGTTTTGAACGGTGTTTTGCATACAATTATTAATGCTCTGCTTATCTGCGTGTGCGCTTCTGCTGAAGATGGGAAGGACCCCGAAAGTGGCTGAGAATACGCCGAGCCGAACGAAGAATGGTTATCGGAGCAGATAGTTTTCTGTTTATGTTTCTCAAATGGAAACACATCCGTCCTGCGCTTTGCGGTGGCATAACGTTTCTTCACATGTCGCTCGCTTTGCGGCGTCCAACGGCGAGACACCGCTAGGCACTCGGCGATGCAAAGGGATTTCTTTAAAAAGGCACCAGAAGCGAAAAACGATGAGGTTTGCGCAAAAAGGTGGGCGAGAGACATGTCTTTTCTCCATGACTGTAGTGCTCTATTCTGCTTGCCAAGATCTTTACAACCTAGTTGAAATGAATCACAAGCATTTATTTTCAACGCAATTAACCATGTCTTAGGCCTATAACCATTTAAAAGGTAACTGCAAAAATTGAATAAACAGGCTGAGCGGTCAGAGTCGCACATCTAATGTAAGCTGCGAGCGAAAACGTTTTGGTGAAATATTAACGGTATAAGAAAATGTGTTTTGTATAGTCGATCGCATCTTTTACTGCATAGGCCAAACGACATTTTGTTCGTCCATCAATATCTCAAAATATGTTTATTTGCAAATTAAATTAGAAAGGCCGCCTAAAATAATTAATATTGAGTTCTGTAGAAATATATTATCGCACACGTAATGTATGCAGAATTGGCCCAAGAGCACTTAAATATCTTCTAGTATCTATTTTACTGTAGGGGAACAAAATTCTTGAGCGACTATTCCCATTTCTAGGTTAGAACTAAAGCCCTTTTCTAATTCTCGACGGCCAAACGGCGCTTTATTTCCTCTGGGGGTAACAAAATTAACAGCACTTGCTTTCCCGGTATTCGCTTTGTGCGCTGTCCTTTTTAAAATCCACGCCAACAAATAAGGACGTATCTGGTAAATAAAACAGCTGCAATGTCAAATGTTTCACAGACCAGTTCCGTGCTTCAAAACATATTACAAGCTAAAAGTTTTGTAACCATGTATTTTAAATGGAAATGTATTTTTTCCCATATAAAATTAGGCCTCTCTGAACGCAACTACAGATATGAAGCCAATGAAATGTTCTAAAAAACTTGAACGCATTTCTGTTCATATTATAAAAGACGTCTTGGCATTTGTGGACTCGAATTCAACAAATCTAGCGACGATTTTTGTGACGATTTCAATTTTGCCTTTATTATTAAAAAATGAACCTTACGCGTCGTTGATGTAATACAAATATTTGTAAGCAAAATATTTTCAGTATTTATATTAGGCTTATAAGTCACGTTGATTAGAAATATATAAAATTGTACTCAATATCATATAAATACTCAAGCAAAGAAATGATCCAGTTAAGCTCATACGAACTGGCCTGTGAGTATTGCAAAGGGCTTGCACGCAAATAGACGGTATGTATGTGCTATTGCTTGCTTTCAATGTTTGTAAATGAAATAAAAATAAAGGCATGCCATTGTATTTACGCTGTACGGACGGCTTTGTTGCTTTCGGGCATTTTTTATTTTTTGAGTCTTTGGGTGTCGAACTGTGTCATGTGAAGGATACGTTAATGTGGAGGTTAGGGGCACGACGTCTGCACGGCAGCATGGGCACGCGCGAGTTTCTACTTTTGCATGACAAACGATAAAATGCGGTTTCAGTCACCTGCACAACATCTTGTACCGCCTGCGAGATAGTGCACTTAAAATGTTACGCTTAGATTGGATGCTTCGCGAAACAGGCGGCTCAGAAACAGTGTGAGCTTGACATGCAATTTATTTAGGCCTGCCCAACCACCTACATTTATGTTTGTTATTTAAATAAAATGCAATACACGAATTCACGAGTATCAGCTTTTAGGAATTAATGTTGAATTATGGAATGTTTATTTTGTCAATATTTAGACTTAATAACCAGCGAATAACCAGATATATTAAAAATTAAAGTACTACTTTAAAGTATTATTATTCATAATAAATAGAAAAAATATTGTTAATTTTACTATATGTGATTTTATGGTAAGTAGGAAGTTAAAGTAAGAGCTAAGTGTTATAATATCTCGCTAAAATAAGTCAGATGTCGACTGAACAAAACATGCATGTTATATTCCGAGAACAAAATAAATATTTGGAAGCATATATCGAATATAGCATATATGCAATATGCCTTAAAACCTGTTATTTACTGTCAATAATTTCAGCTGACTTTCAACGTATGTACATATAAACAAGCTTATTGGTCGGCTTAACGTAATTGAGATGGAATGCGTGGCCTGTCTTCAGTAAAGTTTATGCCGTTTCATTTGGGCGGAATTTTAAGCTAGGCTACTTTATTCTTTGTTTTAAGCAAAATTTCCCTTTTTTACAGGAACGTGCTACTGTTACGCCCCGAACTTATTTCATTTACCATCATTTTTTCACACATCTTATTGACCCAAAAGTTTCCCCGCGCCGGTTCCTCGGCCCCGCATACGGGACGTTTCCAATGCGAGGGCCCAGGGCAGAGCGCTGAGCGTCTGCATTTAGGATACCTCCGACCATTTATCCTGAAAAACGATCGTGGCTTTAACCCTAATTGGTGGCCGCCAAACACTGTACGAAGTGTACATTTACGATGTTTACATAGGCCTCTACAGGGTTTATAACATTTCAACACGCGTGCATTTATTAAGATAATATTTGAACAGACGGCAGGCTCTTTCGTCTATAGGCCTACGTTTTCCTTGGGATGTCGGAGAACTACTGAAAGGCGTTTTTCAGAGCGAGGTGCCCCCTTTTGCAGAAGTTAAATCAAATTGGCTTGGACAGGAGGGGGGAGCATTTGGGAATGACAATAATGACGGTGATAACAACAGTAACAATAATAGTAGTGTTTCCCGAAAACCTGAAATGTGAAATATATTAGTGCTGAGATCAGTCATTTAGTTGAGGTGCACGTTACGTTTAGGTCACTCCTTTGTAACCTCCGAGGCAGAAATTCACTTCTTTAGGGGGTCAAGTAGGAACATTTAGGTAAAAACGGCTTCTACCTTTTTATTTTTAACATTTAACCAAATCTCAGTGGAATATCCCAACGCTTTTATATATGTATATATATATATATATACATACACACACACACATTCAGCGTTCACTTCCACGACGCCACGTGTTCGCCAATAAAAATTATTTGAGACTTATTGGCGTAACTTACAAAAAAAACGAGT
>JAAGVU020000041.1:2966130-2985984 GCA_011763525.2 Mormyrus iriodes
GGACAGGGGGGGGGGGGGGGTGTTTTGGGTGTGTGGGGGGGGGTGGGCCTCTTCGGGGGGTTATAGGGGGGGGGGGGGGGCTGTTTAATCAGCAGGCATTTAATTGGCTCCCGGACTCCTGGAGATTCCGCATTTCAATGAAACAGAGTGAGACCCTCGATCGGCACCTTTTCTAATTAAAATCGTTATAAATCCCCAGCGTTGCATCACACTGCATTAACTGCGTCGCTTTAACAGAAAAAGAAAGGCGCAAAAATCCAATCGCAATAAAAAAAACTGCCGATTTTAACCCCTCTGGGCTGGGCCTGTGTGAGAGTACAATGATGCTCTCCTTCCCGTGCCTCTCTCAAATACAGAGGGGGGCTAGCGGGGCCGTGGAACAATAGTGGGACGTTCAATTAACAGATGACTCGAACCGTGGGACTGGAGCCCCACTGTCACCGTGGAGACAAGCAGGCTGAGGGAGCCAGGGGGGCGGGATTATTTGGGCCCTTTATCCAGGATCCTCTGGTGGGGGCAGCATTTGGGATGGAGGGGGTTGCATTTCTGTAGATGACCTGCATGCCCCCCCCTTCAGTTTGGGGAGACAGAGGAGCTGCGCTCGGAGCATGGGAGACTGTGAGACTCACACCCTCATGGGGGGGTGTCTCACCTCTCAGAGCTGGCAGCCACCATGTGCCCAGTCAGATGGGTCACCTGAGCTGGCGGTCACCATCGCTGGGACCAGGCCAAGGACCAGCTGTGTGTTAGCCAAGTGAAGTGGGCAGCTGAATTAATACAATAAGATAGGCACCCCCACAAAAGGCTGGAGGTGTGGACCTCGAGTGCCTCAGAGTGCAGCTCAATGGAGGCATCTGCAGGTCATAACACTGGGGCTGGCCTGACCTTCCCATGATGCCGAGCTGCATGATCACTGGGGGACTGCCGTACATGCCAAAGAGTGACCCACGCTGGCCACAGCTCGTGGTGGTCCGGTCCATGACAATGGTCCAAGCCTGTTTGTCTAACTCCCCTCCCCCTACCTCTCCACTGGATTTCACCGTCCCCTCGTGAAAGGGGCAGAAAATGCAGATGGATGGCTGAGGTCGGCCGCGGCGCTTCGAGGCTCCACCGGGGGGCAGCGTGAGTACAGTGGCCCCCTCCAAATCACAGGTCCAGGCGAATGCAATAAGGGGATAAAAAATACGTGTCTGGTGAATGGCAGGAATTGGCGGGGGTATAGAGGCGGGATTTGATGAAAGAAATAAAAGATGTGTGTAGTGGGGGGTGGGGGGGCAGAGGGTAGGGGGCTCCGTAGGCACCGTTTCCTATTGGGAATAGCCCATGCATCATTTTCACATCTTTGGCTGGCTTTGCCAATAACAGAGAGTGGGACTGATGACACACAGGATTAATGAGATTGGGGCAGGCGAGCGCGGGGGGGGGGCGGCGGCAGGGAGGAGATGGTCAAACCAGATGTCGAGCGAGAGGGAGTTCGGTAGAAGGTCATGACGGTATCGCGGTCCTTCACACCGCTGATTCTGCAGTGCCACCCCCTCTTCCGGACCAAGACCAGGTACACAGTGCTGGGGGGGGACGCAACTTTGTGTTTTTGTTCTGATTTATTCCTCCCTGTTGCATGTGACAATCACATTGAGCGAGGAACAGTGTCTAAGTGACCTGAAGATTAGCAGTCATGAGCACAGAATCAAAAGAGCCGAGGCTGTGAGAACACAGTCCAGGTGCGGGTGGTGGTGTGTGAGAAGGTTCCAGAAAAACTGAAAAGAGCAGTGTCCCAGAACGCGCTGTTATGCTGTGTCTTACTCCTGCTGTCTCATTTGCCCCTGTGGTGATGCCTTCTTGACCCTAATCATTACTGACATCTGCTGTTCAGAGAAATTCTTCTTGCTGACTTGCAAAAACAGATACTCAGGTTCCGTCAAATGTCGCTGTCATTGGACATACCTTGTCCTACTCCTGTACTGAGACTACCTTTCCCAGAATTCCAATGTTATTTTCCCAGAATTCCATCCATGGGGCCTGAATTTTTCTGACGGGATGGCTACAAGTGAAAGATAACATATTTCTTAACATATAAATAAAACATATTTCTTTGGATCACAATTTAATACTTGAAATCAGATTATGATATTTTGTTAATTGTCTGTCAATAATTTCCTTATTTCGGTCACTTAAATTTTTCAGTTTCATTCATGGCTGTAAGAATGCTTATACACGCATAGACATTCTCCATAAAGTGCCATAAAGGCTGTACAGAAGTCAGCATTTTGAGGCTCACGGCCTCCCCTGACAAAGGCACATTTTTCGCCCTGATGTCATGTAGTCCCGGGTCACAGCCGTGCCGTGAGTGGATTGGCCAGGTCATCGACCGGTCAGGTGAAAGAAGGGTTAAGAGCAGAACTGTACGTAAAGTGCTCCTCGTATGAAAACAAAGGAACATGGAAAGAATTATTTCTGCCTGTGAGTTTAGCAACAAGAGCTTAATCAAAGTGGTGTTTCGTCGATGTGGCCACACTCCCCCTATTGGGCAATTATGGGACTGCAAGCAGAGACAAAAAAAAAGACGTGTCCCCGGGGGAATCAGGCCTATCGGGATGAGTAATAGAGGTGCGGTACAGCAGGGCCCAACATGCACCCTGAATGCCTCGCTCCTAATTTGTTAATAATCGCGTCTCTAGCGGGCAAACGCCGTTCGCCTGCGTGAATGACAGCACTGACGGCTCCAGAGCGAGGGGGAAGCCGATAAAATGAGTTAATAAAAAGGAGAGCGTGCGTTTGTGAATGTCTCTGCATGGGTGCAGGGTGCGGCCACGTCCCTGGGGAGGGTTTCACAGCCACAGCCAGTCCCACCGGTACTGGTTTCCTGCACTGCGGGAAGGGTTCTCGATGGACCTGGAACCAAGATGGTGACATGTGAGCTGCCCTAGGTTTGGATGGGGGATTAGGGTTGGCCTGAGATGCCTTTGCGGGGGCCTGCTCAGACTGTTCTTTTTAGGGTCAGGGGTGACATCTTTAAGGGCCCTGCACACAGTCTGGAGCACCCTCAGCCAGCAAGGTGTGCTGTCCTATCTTCCTTCCTTCCTTCCTTCCTTCCTTCCTTTCTTTCTTTCTTTCTTTCTTTGTGCTGCATCCCCTCTCTAGGTGCCCCAGGGAAGGTCAGATGTCCCCCGAGGTCTTAGCGGCCTGTGAAATAACACCATACAGTGTCACAGAAATGTTCCTGATTCCACGTTTCTCAGCAGAAACATACCATATCTAAAAGCCAAGACACTTCCTATTATGAGAGCTTCAGTTTTCAAAACTCTGCGTGCCACCGCGGGTTGGAACCGCATATCCTGCTGGGCCGGGCAGGTATGTTCAAAGACCCCCAGGCACACACACATACACTTGCAGGGAAATAGCTAGACATTGTGGGCCACTTGACAAAATGTCACCTTGGGGCCCCCTGCCCCCTTCACATTATATAATTTATAATTTAATCATCAGTCAAGGGCCGCTGTAAAGAGCTGGGTCCCCTGAACCTGTAAGGGTATCCATATCCATACCCCTCCAATGCCCCTGCACACACAAACACGCAGACACATATACACAGACACATATACACGCACACACATGCAGAATTGTACGAGAAGCCGTGAGCAGACATCTGTTCGGCATGTGAGCAGCAAAACGCCGTCCAGTAATAAATAACACGAGTGATGGAGGCGCGCTTCCCGGCACCTGGCAGCAGCGATGCAGCGGGGGCGGCGCGGTGTAAATGAGGGGGGGCTGACTGACTTAAATTGAAATGGGAGGTGATGTTTATTGGGGTGCTTATTTGTTGAGAAGAAGTGAGCCCATTGGGGCTGATGGGGAGGTGGGGGCGATGTTTTCAGTGACGAGGGACGCGGAGGAGTGATTATCCTTTCCAGAGGGCTGGGCCGCATGGGGGAGACGGTCTGATCCGAGGGGGCGCTGCCATCCGATGGAGGGTTTGTGTATTGCAGGGTATCCAAAATGAAGGGGGTGCTAGGATTGGGAGGCAGTGCAGAGTCCAGTGTTTCCTGCCCCCTGAGTGCAAACAGGAACAGACACCCACACCTGCATGTCAACAGGGAGAGAACACAGAAACTCCTCCGTGGGGGGGGGTGTAGATCCCTCCACCTTCCTCAACTGTCATGTTTATTTATTTGTAACTAATTTTGCCTGTCAAGGTGAGGGCTTCCTTCGCCCTGTAGTGGAACCTGCACTGTCCTGTCAGAACCGGCCTCTACTGGGTCAGATACTGATCACCTGCCTCCTTAGGGTGATACCAGGTACACCGACCTTAGTTGATCTGACCCGTTTTCCTCACAGAGTTTGGGTTCAGTGCTTTACTGACCCATCGGGACGGTGAGTTTAAATCCTTCGGATCAAAGGCCCATGGAGGAATGGACTGGAGCTATGGGGGTTCTCCCCTCCCCCTACTGCCCCAGGATTTTGGTTCTGGTTTTGGTCGCTGGTCCCATGTGGGAAGACTCAGGCCATTGCTGTCCTTCCAGCTCAGTCAGCTTTAAACTTTCTGACAGAGTGCATGTTAAGCCGAATCCTCCTGGAAGACACAGAGGGGAGTTCCTCTTAAAAAATGAGGATGAAGAAGTGGGGGGGAGACCCACACATGTTCCCCATCAGGTCCTCCTGGCTGCAGCCAGCCCATCCCAGGTGCTCCTCATTACCGCAGGCAGTGAGGGGGGTGGGGCACTCTGACCGACATCAGGCACTACAGTCCAAACCTGCCCTCCCCCCAGGCAGCTCCACCTGCGAGACCCCCCCCTACCCCAGTACCAGCGTTCATGCACGCGGGGGCCCAACCGGAAAGCCAGGCTGAATGGGATTCAGTAGCACCCAAAATGCCTTCTTACCAATCTCCATATGAGGACACGGCTAAGGCCTGTTTAGGGGACCTGCGGGGACCAGCTGGGATGTGGCTGGATCTGAGGGACTGGCCTGTGGGGACTGGCTAGGATGTGGCTAGGCCTCGGAGACTAGCTGGGATGTGGCTAGGCCTTGGGGACTGGCCCACGGGGACTGCCTGGGATGTGGCTAGGCCTTGGGGACTGGCTGGGATGTGGCTGGACTTTGGGGACTGGCCCACAGGGACTGGCTGGGATGTGGCTACGCCTCAGGGACCACCCCACAGGGCCTGGCTGGGATGTGGCTAGACCTCGGGGATGTGTCACAGGGGCATGGCCAACCCCACAGAGTCGTGCTGTATTGTTCACATTTTCTCAGACCACTTCACCCATCCCTCTTTCTCATCCTCATCTCCCCTTCTCTATTTCCCCAGCTTACTCACCTTTCATTCTTTACCTTTTGTTCACTGACCTTCTGTGTATATCTCCCTCTCTAACACCACTGCCACTTGCCACATTCACTTTCCCCTCTCCCTCCCTCTCTCTCTCTCTCCTCCCTTGTCCTCTGGCTCCACCTCCCCCCCGCCCTGCCACCCCCCCCCCAACATCTCGGTAGCTGATTAGTTCCAGGAGGACGAGCATGTGCTTCTTATTTGAACAGGACTTAAACGGGCAGAATGAAATCCAAATGTACAACCTGTAGCCGATTCCTGGAACACGGAGAAGCCGTGGGAGGGAGAGAGGAAGAGAGAGCAAGATGAGAGAGAGTGAGAACACTTCAGATTTACTGTTTGGAAATGAAATAATTGCCCATGCAGCAAATTGCTCGCACGAGGGACAGTCTCCTCAAAGGAACCACGTGGGGGGGGGGGGGGGTCTGTTTCTTCCCGCACAGGACTGCCAGGGATGGGAGACGTGGGAGAGACGGAGGCCAGATTTTGGGGTCAGGCTCCTCGGGAACTGACAGTTATCAGACAACCTTGCTAAGTCGGCGATGGCCAATCGGCTTTGACCTTAGAGCAGGAAGCTTCAGATTGGCTGACGGAAACGACGCAAACAGCAGCATCGGTTAGCAGGTGCGCAAAGACGCCCATATTCACGACTTAGGCGACTAGTAACCATAGCAATGGAATACATACATGTCACATGACAAGCCAGGCTCCACAGCTGGTGGGTCTGTGGTCTCCCCCACCCAGTTTCCAAGCAGGTGGGCTCCTCAGTCCCCACAGACACGTAGACGGGAACCACTGGGGTGCCCCAAACCTTGTTAAATTGCCTCAAGTTCAGAAATTATCAATTGTTTTAGCCCACAAGGGGGCAATAGTTGCCTCTGTTTTGATTGGCTGGAGTGATCCCTGAGGTCAGTGCCTAATTTCATAATGGCTAATTATCTGGTAATGGGCCTTGGATGGGGGGGAAGACTAGAGCTGGGATCTCAGAAGGAGGGGCTCCCCATGCCACAGAGCGCTTATGGCAGTGCCCCGCCCCCTCCCCCCACAGTCCCACCCCTGTCCCTACCGGGGCATTGAAGCAGCCCCATCTTCTAAACCTGCCGGTTAAATATTTACAAATGCATCCCTTTCTTTTTGCGTTCTCTGTTTGGATTCCGGGGGCCGACTGCACTGAAATAACTCCACAGACAGAGAGTTCACAGCAAAATAAACAGCGGAGTGCAGTCCCATTCTCCCCACTTCAAAAACATAAGGGGGGGCAATTACAAAGGATTTTCCTTTCATTCCGTCTTCCTCGGCCCAGAAACACCCCTCCCAGTAGGCTCCGTCCAGTAAGCGCTGCCGAACACAAACACCTGCGGCGCTAATGTTTTCCGAGTTGGCTGGGAGGGGTCAGTGGAGCGCCTCATTTCATCTCCGCTAAAAAACAAGGGACATAAAAAACAGGAGGAGAAGAAGAAGAAGAAAAGCGGGCTTCTGAAAGCCCGTCCAGACCCGAGTGGGGAGCCCACAAAATGCCTCCCCACCCCCTGCCAGACTTGGGAGCAGAACAAAGGAGTGGTTGTGACTGGGGTCTGCATGCGTCCCCTGGGCACCCACATTGCGGTCAACAGTCACAAGGGGGCGCAAGTGAGCAGGTCGGACTCCTCACCCAAGACAGCCCCCCAGGCCCTCCTGAGTTCCCGTTTGACCCTTCACTCATTCTGCATGTTTATGTTGCCACTGTGAGCAGCTGTTAATTGCTAACAGGAAGGCGGAGAACACACACTTCCTATTTACACCCTTTCAGTGCAATTAATGAGTCTTAACCTCTACTAAAAACACACGCAGAACAGAACGGCTGCAAGGGAACGAGAAACAAAAATATCCGGCACTTCTATCTAATATCTGGCAGATGTAGGGGGCTTGCTTCGTGGGCCCTCCCCCCGCAACATCTGTTTGCGGGAGTTTGGTAAACCCCCCGCATTGCACACATGTGATTGGTGATGCAACCCCCCTTCGTCCATTACTGGATCCTCTTCATGAAAGGAGCTCGCCCTGCAGCACAAGTGGCACCCCCAGCCTAGACTGGACAGTGCAGGGGCTTGAAGGTGTGGCATCAGGATATTGGGGGGTGGGGGGCAGATTCCGAAGGCATGGAGTGACCAGAACGGAAGCGGGGGGTGGGTTATACGGGATTGGTGCTTTGTGGTTGGCAACTGGCACAGTGTATATTTTGTCCTGTGAATGCTGCTTTTGGGAGGGGGAGGCACACCACACACCAAAAGACAGAGGACAGGAGGAAGGGTATGGGGGATGATGGTGGTGGGGCTTGGCGATCGAGCGGCCCGGACGTGTCCCCGCCTGTAATTAGGTCAGCTGGAATGCCTGTCGTCCCCGGCCAGCGGGAGTGGCCGCTCGCATGCTCAGAGAGCAAACCGCTGTCAGCCTCGCTGTGATCTTTTTGGGCTCGTTGTTTTTTAAACCTTGCTGCTGTATCTTTTCACAGTTATTTAAAGTATTTATTAATCACACAGAAGAACGCAGGAAATTCCAGCCATGTCTTATATTTTCAATATCCACTCTCTGGGGCTCTGATAAACTCTGCCCACTGGGCGTGGAGGGGTGGTGTCCATTAAAAGATAGGCAGACTGACAGACCCCCACGTCACTCACTGCTAGTCATACCATGCTGGGCTGTGTCTTCTTCAGCTTTCAGTCCAACTCTGTGTGTGTGTCTCTCTCTCTCTTTCCTTCTTTCTGTCTGTCTGTCAGGTGACCATCCAATGAGGCAGGGTAGATCACTTGGGTTTGTCCAATCAGGGTTTGGCATGGCGAGGTTGTGGGATTTCTGGGAGGGAAGCATACAGCGTAAAATGAACCAAAGAAATGCCATTGGCGAGGATGGAGATCTGGTGGAAGTACCAGGCATAGCGGAGAGTCCAGGCTGCTGTGGGAGTGTTAGGCCAATGGGGCGAAGAGCAGGATTCTGGGAATTCCTCATATCCATCTGCTGCCCTCCATCACTCACTGCGGGAGTCCGTAAGAGGATGGATGAAGAGATTGGGGTGTGAGGGGAGTGGGGCAGGGGGGTCAATCAAGGGCCAGTGGCTCCATGCAATGCAGATGCAGACGGGCATGGAAAAGGGGGGAGGGCATGACGGTCCTCAGATATCAGCCCCTCACACCTCAGACAGTAAGGGTGATCATTTTAGTGCCAATTAAGGATGATGTCATGCACCTCGTTGACTGGAGTGCATTGTGGGATGTCAGGTGATGGACAGCAGCTTTCTGTTTCAGTCTCATTCTGTATATGTCTCTGCCTGTCTCTCTCAGTTCCTCTCTCTGTCTGTCTCTCTCAGTTCCTCTCTCTGTCTGTCTCTCTCAGTTCCTCTCTCTGTCTGTCTATCTCTTGCTCTTTTAGTCACACTTTCTGTCTGTCTCTCTCAGTTCCTCTCTCTGTCTGTCTATCCCTGCCTCTTTTAGTCACACTCTCTGTCTGTCTCTCTCAGTTCCTCTCTCTGTCTGTCTCTCTCTGCCTCTTTTAGACACACTCTCTGTCTGTCTCTCTCAGTTCCTCTCTGTCTCGCTCAGTCCCTCTCCGTCTGTCTCTCATATTGATCTCTCTCTGTTTCAGTTCCTCTCCGTCTCTTGATCCTTTTCTTTCTTACTCTCTCTATCTCTGTCAATTTTCTCCATTTGTCGCTCTCTCTCCCTCTTTCGCTCTCTCTCTCTGTCTCCCCCTCCTGGCCATCTAGCAGGTAGCAGTCAGCATCCTTGATGACCCCTGCCGTTTCATGGGAGGTGAGGGGGTGAAGCTGTGTCAATCTGCTGCTTTATGAGAGCAGACATTTAAAAATGATTTATTACCAGTTTTCAAAGCCATCTCATGGCAATTTGAGTGGGGTCTGTTCAGGGCGGCTCAGAACCGGGATCTGGGTCAGGCAGTCAAAACACCTTTTCCAGAGGCTCACTTACCAGTCAGAGCTTTGGGGAAAATGCACAGCGTCGCCCATTCATGAGGCCAGATGACCCTACTGCGGTTAGGCATTTCGCCTCAGTACCATGTCAGCCTGCAGGAAAATGTTGCAGTCACAATGGACGGGCATCATGGTTGGGTTTGTTCCGAGCGCCAGTCTGTCCGATTCCCACCATGCAGTTCAAAGTGCCCAAAGACGTTCTGTGGGTAGAACAGCGAGGAAGAATTCGGAGTGGGGAATTTGGCCGGCACTCCGGAGTCATGCGGCCACTTCTCAGTGTTAATGGGAAAAACCTACAAGGAAGCCAGCCAGCAATTCAGCATCTGTATCATGAGACCACAAGGAACGTTGTGTCTGTCTCGCCGGGACCCACCACCCCCAAACTCTGCTGCTCCATGGGTGGGGCCTGGTCTGGCAGGGGTGGGATAGCATGAGGGTCTCTTCTGCAACGTGTTAATTTTTCGTGTCACTTCCTCTAAGGTATCCTGTATCTTGTAGCCTGTGCTTCCCACAACAGATTCCAGGTGCCCCACAGCCCGGGATTGAATAAGCCATTATGGAAGACGGATGGATAGATGCAAATTCTGCATGACCCAGAACCTGGGTATTAATTAACGAAGTCGAAAAGAATCATTAGAAACAGATCTGGTTATTCTGCATGGGTCTGCCACACCTTCCCACTGGTGTTTCTGGGTGCTTGCGCAGGTGACTTGCGAACAGAGCTCCTTTGTGATCCGACGGGCCGCTGCACATCCAGGCACCCGCTCCGCACATCTCTCGCAATAAATGTACCCGACCCTGGCGGCGCTCTTCCTGCTTTGGGGGACCTTGTTCCATGCATGCATGTGATTGAAGGTAATTAACGTGATTGGGGTGGGGTGCCTTAAAGCGCTGCATTGATAGCAGAGCAGGAAGTGTGGTCAGGCAGAGGTGCCGTGGAGGTTTGGGGACAAAGGTGGCCAATGTTTGGCTGGACAAGAGGACCTGCCCTGCCTTCAATGGGAGACTCTGTTCTGGGGGCTGGATAATGTGTAATTAAATGTGATTATGGAAGCTGTGCTCTCTTTGTCACTCATATGCATACCCCCCACTCTCCCCAAAAGGTGCCCCCTCTGCCTTAGGCTCAGGCTCTGACCTCACAAAAGGTTGCTTTCAGGTCCTGTTTGAGCCCCCACCCCTCCCAGTTTACAGGGTGGGTTTCTTTCCCCCCAGTTGACCCCTGTGCTGACCTGGGGTCACCATGAGGTCAGAGGTCACCCCACAGCTTTGACTCCTCCCCTCCTACCTCCACCCCTCCTCAGATTCCTTCTTTTCTTTCCTAAAATCTGCTCTGATATCTAACCTCCCTGCCCCCCCAGGTCCCACCGCTGACCAGATCCTGCCCCGTCGGCATCAGGCCCATCATTAGGGATTAAGTGCGATGAGAGGGGGCCCCTGCCAGTTGTGGGAGCTGTCAGATTGGTTTTCGGGACCTGGTAGAGCACAAAGCCCAGGCGTTTCCTGCCGGTTATCCCGCGCTTACTAAACCCTGTCCCTGTCCCTGGGGATGGCACTGAGGTCGTAACCCGCCCCAGCCCCAGCCAGCCTGGTCCTGGTGCCCAGCGCCCCTCTCTGCATTCCCTTACTCTCTCCCACCGATCCAGTGTTTCTTCGCATTTATGAAACACACATAGTATGCGCCATCGTTATGAGACCCACACCTCTTCCCCCAAACTCAAAACTGCCGCTAAGCCCGCTGGATCGTATGCAGGACCACTAAGATTTAATCGCGCCGGGACGGTGCCTGGGACCGCAGGGCCCCAGACTAATTAAAAATGGAATAATTGTTCTTGTCTCCGCCGTAAACTCGATAGCACCATTTAATCAGGGAGTTGTGATTCTTTTTTATAGACTTGACTTCACAGGCAGCCACAGATGCTGTATAAGCTGTAAGCTTCACTGCGTGTGACGGTGTCGGCCTGGAAAGCAGCCTGCGTGTAAGGACGTGGCTGTGTGATCCACACGTACTCGCAAACAGCAGGCACCCACTTCTCCCTCTCAGTAGCATCCATCATGGCAGACGGAGGTGATTTAAGGACGTCTTTGTCTTTGTCTTAATGCATGCTGCTCTTTTCGCATGATTTTTATCCCAGTGAATAAAAATTACAGTCCATTTCATTTTCTTTGATGTATTAAAAAAAAACAATTCCATTTATACTGGACAGGGTGGAACACATTTATCAAGCTTTTGTACGTATGGGGTAACACAGTGACTGAGTGTGAGGGGGTGCACTCTGAGGTTCCCATCCAGCTCTATGAGTGTGCAGTCTGCATGTCCTACATGGGTTTCCTCTGGTTTCCAGGTAAGGGAGTGGTTGCTCTGCATTTTTCAGTGCATAACTGTGTGTGTGTGTATGTGTGTGTGCGTGTGTGTGTGAGATGGACTAACCTCTGGTGCATCCTGGGATAGGAATGTTGGGTCAGCAGCATGAGAAAGATATGGATTTCACTTTTGTATTTCTGCTTACAAATTATTATTATTTTTTAATTGTTAATCAATCCAATGTTCCAATGTTCATTTTGCTTTAACTGTACACACAGAGCTTTTACTGTGCAGGGTGAGACAAAGAAAAAACGTAAACGTTGTAAAATAAATAAATTTCGATTATCCAACGCAATAAACATTGAACTAAAAAAAACTACTGTCGTGCTATAAACATCCGGGCCGATAGGGGCAGCAGAGAAAACGGGCCCGGTAGGAGGGCCCGCCCCTCGCGGCGGCGCTGAATTTCATTTCCTGTCGACGTGTGTCTTCGGTTTCCCTTCATACTTCCTGGATACGTACACAGGAAACCGCGAGAGAGATCAACTTAACGTTCCAAAAGCGGATTTTATAACTCTAAGTTCAGTCTTCTATAGAATTAAACTGTCAAGAAAATGTTATCATGCAGTGGGTAAAAGTAGGAGGTCTGCCACTTGGCGCTTTGTAATGTCGCTGTCTGGGGAAGTTCTGCTGTTAGTGTTGGACGGGAAAAGATTCCGCCGAGTTTGACATGCAGATGAGCGTCGGAGATCCCCAGCTGTGCCTGCGTCGTACTTCATAAAAAAAATAAAGAAAAACACAGATAGCGGAGCTCCAGCTGAAAACTCTGTTTGATACAGCACCCCCAAAAGGAAATCCCCTGGACCGCCGCAGAAATGACGGGCTCAAACTGGGGTCTGATCATGAACGTGGTGAACAGCATCGTCGGCGTGAGCGTGCTCACCATGCCCTTCTGCTTCAAGCAGGTGGGTGAGCGCCGCGTTTGGGGAGCAGAGCTTCAGCATGGCCGGGGTGGCAGGGGGAGGCACGGCCGGGCGTAAGTCGGGGAGAAACGTGTCACAGCTGAGCTGCTGCTAATATGACATATTTATGTTTTATCTCAATGTTGCATTTCTTAAACCCCAAAGTAAGGTTGGAACCCACACCCTTGTTTATGCCTGTTGTGCGCGTTAATCCGCTGAAGTTGCATCAGCTCTTTGTTGAAGAAATAATTGAGGAAATAGTGTCGGTGCCGCTCCTCGGTTCTCACCGGACGCCTTGTGTGCGCGCCTGCAGTGCGGGATCGTGCTGGGCACGCTGCTGCTCTTCTTCTGCTCCTGGATGACACACCAGTCCTGTATGTTCCTGGTCCATTCAGCCAGCAGCACCAAGCGTAGGACCTACGCCGGCCTGGGTGAGCTTCGGCAGTAATATGACGCAATTAGAAACCGGCACCGATAGAACATTCCGGCGTTAATAACGAAATGCATTGTGGTCAGGATTTATTAGTAACGCTCTGATGAGTATATCGGCCTGCAATTCCTGTGTTTGTGTATCTGCAGCTTTTCATGCATATGGGAAGGCGGGCAAAACACTAGTGGAGACCAGGTGAGTGTTTACTACTGTCACCCGACGTGGACACACACACATACAGGAGTGTGGGTGCCCGTTCCTGCCAAGCAGGCTGTACAAGGTGCTTCGTTTCAGTCACATGGCGTAATTAGTCTGGCTTGTATTTCGTTTCCACTGCTAATTATTTAAGGAGAGCCAGTGGCAACGCTCTGAAATGATCATCCAACACAGGTGGCAGAAGAGGCTGTATGTACTTGAGTGGGACAGGGTTGGTTATTTAACACAGTATTTCCCAATCTGGTCTTCAGGGACCCCCAAATGGTCCGGGTTGGGAAACACCAGAGGTAGAAAGTTCAGGTTCAGAAAATAAAAATCCAGACCAAGATTTTGCTTCGACCAACCAATTGAGTATAAAGAATCAGTCACAGAGTGCTCAGCTGGTTGGCTGGAACAAAATCTTGGTTTGGATTTGTACTTTCTGGACCTGAACTTTCCACCTCTGCAAAAGAGTGATTTGAGAGAGGGAGCAAAGTGGAGCGCTCCCTGGTGACTGAGTGCTGTTCCTGTCTTTCAGCATGATTGGTCTGATGCTGGGTACCTGCATTGCATTCTATGTCGTCATCGCTGACCTGGGCTCCAATTTCTTTGCCCAGCTGTTGGGGCTTCAGGTGAGAGAGACATTTTGAGTTTTATCCATTGCATGTATGCATCACCCTTTTGTAAGCATACATTCCATTTTTACGCAATTAAATATTTTTAATAGCTACATCTTATACAGGTTTGTTTGCACCTTTTATTTCTGTATACAAGTGTTTTCTTAATCTCCCATGCAGCCTTATTTTCGGCTTCAGCGGTTGTTCAGTCCATGCTGGTGTTTTTTTATTTATTTTTTACTTATCCGCTAATCCTTTTTGAACCCCGTTTCCTAGGTGACGGGCAGCTTCCGCGTGCTGCTCCTCATCGCGGTCTCCCTCTTCATCGTGCTGCCGCTCAGCCTGCAGAGGAACATGATGTCCTCCATCCAGTCCTTCTCCGCCATGGCGCTCATGTTCTACGCGCTCTTCATGTTCGTGGTGAGCTGTGTGCCGCCCGCAGCGAGGGCAGACGGTAGCTGCCAGCAGAATATACTCAGCGACTGTGTTTTTGCTGAAGTTTTAAATGATGAGTATTGTCTGCTGCTGAAGTGCCCCCTGTCCAGAGCCCCGGCTGTACCTGCAGCCAGTAGACTGGACCCAAATTCAAGAGACATGGCTGCCTTTGTAAAGCTGCATGTGACAGTAATAGAGGTCACCCATCGTACACACACACACACACACACACACACACGTCCTGTGAATGTGTGTGAATGATGTGGCCCCTGTCGCTTCAAAGCAGGCTGGCTCTCTGCTTCCTCTCAGAACCAGCACGGTCCATCCCTGCCCCTCCGCCTACCCTCTTGAACCTCTTGAGCACTGTCATCACCATATTCTCTGGTAAAGCGTCTGTCATCATGGATGCCGGCTGCACGCCCCCGTGGCGGACGCTCCTGTGCAGGATGCTGTTGACCTGCCACTGGCCATTAACTCTCTGCAATATTTAATCATGAACTTAATTATGAGCTGCATGATGATTCAGGAATAATCCTGCCCCACCCCCTAACTAACATCCTCTTACTGACTATGGAGCCTCAGCATATTAAAATATTCACAGTACTTGGGTAGAGCATTAATTTTTTCTGATTTAACATTTCTAGGAGTGATTAGTGGTGCTTGGCTACTACGTCACTCGTGCCTGGCTGTTCCCTGTCCTGGCCACTAACCCTCTCCATGATGTGTCTCCTCCACCCCCCCTTCCGTCCCCCGCGGCGTTGGTCCGCTCCTAGATAGTGTTGTCCTCTCTGCGTTACGGCTTTGCGAGCGGCTCGTGGGCGGAGCGTGTGCACCTCTGGCGAGGCTCGGGCATCGTTCAGTGCCTGCCCATAATCGCCAGCACCTTCTGCTGCCATCCGTAAGTAGACCGCAAGCCCCCCCCCCCCCCAGACTATGCCTCCTGCTAGTGCACCAGATTCTCTTTGGTTCCATCCTCTCTCTAGGCATGTGTGTATGTGGGTGCATGTGTGTGGTGGGATGGGGGGGAGGTGTAAACCTGTACCTGGATCCATCCCCCCCACCCCATCTCAGCCCAGGTCCGTGGGGGATGTCACAGGCGGGGGAAATGGGGTTGGCATAATCTTGGTTACCTGGGAAACCCTCACCTGAAGCAGATGCCAATCACAATCATTTCTTTCATTGTGGAGTCCCCCCCCAGAACAGAAACATACCCACCTCATCTTGCTAGATCATGCTTTTCCCCTCTGGTGTCCCTGGGGCCCCTCTTTGTCCCCAGGGGCCCGCTGTGGCCCTTCAGCCCAGGGTGACCTCTAGGTGACCCATCAGCTGTGGTGGTTTGGATGGTGCAGTGCTCTGGCGTGAATAGTACCAGGGCTTGGGGCAGATGTTATAATCCTGGGATCGCTGGCTTGCCCTTCTCTGGTCTCTAGAACCATCCCTTCCTCTGGAGCTCAGACCACCAGTGGTGGAGGGTGGCAGAGGGTGGCAGGCTTGATCTCTGACCTCGCTGCTCTCCCCTCCCTCAAACGCAGATGGTGCTGTCCTCTTTCAAACATGGTCTCATCAGCGGGCAGTGGGTGAAGCTGGTCAGTTATGTGCACTGGGACGGCGTTTTTCGCTGCATCCCTATCTGTGGCATGGCATTCGCCTGTCAGTCGTAAGTACCGCCCCTTCCTCTTGCTGCTCCCAAGTATTAAGGTTGGTGGGGGGGAGGGGGGGGTCAGCTGTCATATGGGGAACGTGTTGCCACACTCTCCCTTTTTGGGCTAAACCCTTTAATCTGTCTTTTAAACCCCACCCCCTGCCTGGGAGAACAGAACACTGATTGGCTAATCCATGTGTGGGCGTGGTCTGTTATATAACTTGCTCTTCAGTCCTACTAGGTGGCTCAGCTGCGCCCCCTGTTGGTCCCCCCCCCAAACCCTCTTCTCTGTTTTGATGCCGTGTGAGGAAGAGATGACAGGGTTAAGCATTATACCAGCAGTGTGTGTTTGTTCATAGCTTGCAAGAAAACCTGGCCTAGAAATGAGCGTGCCCCCCACCCGCACCCCTTCCTCGTGCCAGTTCTTCTTGGCGCTCTCCCCGAACCACTCGCGGCGGGGAGCGGCAGGCCAGAAACTGTTTCCAAGTTCTGGCTCGACTTCAGCGGGGCTCCCTGCCCGCCGTCGTCTCCCTGGCACCACGTCACGGTGTGTGGGGGGAGGGGGCATCGCTCCCCTTCCTGGGAGCAGGACTTCTGCGTGCGATTAGGGGGAAAGGGCGTTCGTCATCCCGTCAGCACGGTCAGGTCGACCTAACCGAGGCCGTCAGAGCAGGAAGTGGCAAACAGCAAGTGTTTTATCTTCAGCCAAGTGAGAGCTGGGTTTTGTTGAGGAGGAGGGGATGTCTAGAAAATAATGGGTAAGCAGATAGGGGGGTCAGAAGCAGTGCTGGGATGGGGGGGACTGGCTCAGTTCCACGAGTAGGCTGGCCGGGAGAGGTACAGTACACTGTTAGGGTAGTGATTCTCAACCTGGTTCTCGGGGAGCCCCAGACACTCCACATTTTTGTCTGGTTAGAGAAACACTGTTTTAGGGGTCAGAAAGGGCCCTGGGAGGGGGGTATTTTCAGCCTTGCTCCCTCCTCTTTTTTTCTGCATCTGCCAGACTGCCCCTCATCATCCTGCCCTGCACCTCCCTCGTCTCACCCTAACCGGTCTCTCCTTGTCCTGCCCTGTCCCACCCCGCCCTGTCTCTTCCTGTCCCGCCCCACCCTTTCCTGTTTTCCACTCCTTGTCTTTTGGGTATCTGGGGTGGGGGGTAAGTTCATGTCACTGTTCTTGCTCATCGTTGATTTGTTTCCATCAGTACCTTTAATTAGCACTTTTTAATTGCTATTGTCCACCAAGAGGCGTCTGGCTGGTTTGCGAACTGCTCCGCTCCCCGGTACAGAGGACGCTCCTTGAGGTCCACATCGTGCGGGTGGCTAAAAGAGCTGAATTGGCTAATTAGCTGGAACGTGCCGTTATTACGGTTATGTGTGATTACTGCACATCCTCTGTAGTCAGATGCAGGACTGCTATGGAGGCTTGAAGATGGCGAAAGATCCTGGAGTTGTTAAGCGGCTCCATATTTCAGTGGGATGCTGCGATGTGGTCGTTCCCTGAGCCGTGAAATTGTCCAGTACGATGACGCGTGAAACACACAGCCAATCAATAACCCCCCCAGCTTCACTCCCCTGAACCTCGGTCACTAGTGGGAGGTGGGGCGTGGGGGGTGGGGGCTAACCCCTGCCGATAGCTCACCTGTCTTGGGCATCCTCTCAGAGCTATTTTCACGTGGTGTGCGGGATTGAGTGGCCCTTGGATTGACTGAGGGTGTTTAAGGGCTCCTGTAAAGGCCTATAAAAATAAGAGGGGCTATTTTGGGTTTCCCTCCCTCTCAGAGGGGAGGCGCAGCAAAAACCGCCTGCCAAGAAACTTTATAAGGTTTTAAAATGTGATTGGCGGCTCAGCTCAGATAGACAGCAGTGGTAAATCCCATGGCCTGTGGCTCCCGCTCTCATGGGTTGCTGCGGCGACAGCCCATCATTTCTGTCACTCTTCGATTCCAGAATAACAACCCACTTTTAACTGCCCCCCCCACCCACGTCGCTGGCACATGTTCCCGTTCCCGTTCCCCTTCACTGTGGCGCCGGCTCCCCGCTTTACCAAGCCCTCTCTTGCCGTGTCAAGCTCCGTGCACCCTGGCTGTGTGCTTCCCTGTCCTGGGCCAGGGGTGTCATGTGACCTGAGGGGGCGTGGCTTCCAGCCTGACGTCTTTTGGAAACGTGGATGTCACTCCTGTGGTCGGGGAGTCTGTTTCCTGTGTTTGCTGATGTCCACGGCAGTTTGAGTTCCTTCATCTTATCATGTCTTTGCATTTCTCTCCTCTCATATGTAGGTTTGACTCAATCCACATTATTACATTCTTGCAGATGACTGTCCCTGACCTAAGACGACTTGCAAAAGCATCCAATGTTTTTTTTTTTAAATAAGTTAATGTATGTAAAAAATCATATTTTTGCGGCTCTATGCTTGGCAGCGCTCTGCTACCTAGTACGTGCTGTACGCCATACGATGGTTGCAATGGGAAACTAGTATACTGTGTGGCTGTGTGACCATCCCAGCCTGACACATACAAGTCAGTGCCATTTTCCTATTCGGACATGCGTCCATTCGATGTACAACCTGTCTGTCCTACGTTGAGGACAGTCTATGCTGTGAATCTCACTGTCGTTTTTGAGTGTGAGAGCGAGGAGGTATGTGTGTGTGTATGTGGGTGTGTGAGTCTCTCTGTCTCTCTGAGACACACACACACGCAGGCCTGTGTCTTGTCCCCCTCTGCAGGCAGGTCCTGCCCACATACGACAGCCTGGACGAGCCCTCCGTCAAGCGGATGAGCACCATCTTCACCTACTCCCTCAACGTGGTCACTACCTTCTACATCACAGTGAGTGTCGGTGGGCTTAACTGATCCCAAGCCAATGCTTGCATGATACAGCGCCTCCTGGAGACCAATGCTGTCCTCAGCTCGGGCTGAGACAGTTTGTAAGGTGAATTGCCCCCAAGCCTTTGGGGGAGGTGAAACAGCGGTTTTCATTGGGCTACTGCGGGTCGCCTAAGTAGTTAAGGCAGTGGGGGCTGACAGCTGAGCAGTAGTAACAATCATTATAACAGTAATAGTAGTAATAATGAAAATAGTGTAATAATAGTAGCTGTGCTAGTAAGGGTTAGGGTAATAAGTAATGCCAGCGGGGTGATGCATGCCACTCGCTCACTCACCCGGGAACGCCAGTCGTGATTAGCCAGGCTGGCGACAGAGCAGCCAATGAGGGATTGTTGTAATAATAACAGCATCAGGCGTAACCAATCCCGCCCCGCCGCGGGGCCCGGTGTCAGGCGGCACGGCGTGTAATTATAGGCTTTGGGGACGATTCCTTAAAGAATGTTTTGGTGGTGGCGGGTGGGGGGGGGGGAGCTGGGAGAGGAGCGAATCAATTAGTCTTGTAGCTTCTGACGGAGCCCAAGGCGTCTTAATCCAGGTCTGAAAATAGAGAATGGAGCGTGTGCATCTCTGCGTCTCTGCTGGAGATTTTGTACCCTCCCGAAGCCTCGGGCGAACTTCAGACAGTGATGTTTTAGATGGAGCTCCCAAAGTGTCATGCCACCTGCTGGCCTGGGGGACCTCTAGCACGTGGGGGGCAACCGAGGTGCAGGTTTGCCTCATGCGTCAGTCCCAACTCGCCCGATTTATTTACCCTGGTCCACGTAGCTCCCCACACTGCATGGGTGTTCATAAAATCCAGTAGCGTGAGACACTGGGAGTGATGTGAGTGATTATGAAAGCACTACTTCTTAACCGGCGTGGTTCATTCCCGTGACGCGTCTCTGTTGTTTAAATGCCGGGTGATTCGAGTTTGAATCTTGAACTGATCTGGATCCCTGTAAACAGTGGCCGGGGCAGGAGCTTCCGGGACCTATCTGCGAGATTGTGACTGGGACTGAGTGTGATTTGTCCACTCAGCACAAACATATTACCCCCGCCCCCGCCCCCCCCCCCCCCCCCCCCCCAACCCCCCCCGCACCACCGCCCCGCTCGCTGCCGCCTCGCGT
>JAAGVU020000041.1:2985994-3024986 GCA_011763525.2 Mormyrus iriodes
TAAACCGTCGCCGGGGCAGGGTCTTCCCGGACCTGTCCTCGAAGTTTTGACTGGGTCTGGGTTGGATTTGTCCCCCCAAAACAAAAAAATTTCCCCCCCCCCCCCCCCCCATGGAGACCCACAAGGAGCAGACTGAATCCTGTGGTTGTCCATCCCAGTCTGGGCTGACAGTATCGTGGGGTTGTCGGTGTTTAGGAAACTGAACAGAAGGCTCTGGAACGCCCCCCCCCCCCCCCCCCCCCCCCCCCCCCACCTGCCGGTACAGGGCCCGTAGTGGTCTCCGCCCTCCCCCTCTCCCCCCCGTCCCTGCCTCCGCGCCGCCCGCCTGCGCCCAGAAAGATGGCGTTAATAGCATTGTAAGTGTCTCTCTGACTCTCGCCCACTCCAGGTCGGCTTCTTCGGATACGCGAGCTTCACTGACACCATCGCCGGCAACGTGCTCATGAACTTCCCGTCCAACCTGGTGACGGAGATGATCCGTGTGGGCTTTATGATGTCGGTGGCTGTCGGCTTCCCCATGATGATCCTGCCCTGTCGGCAGGCCGTTAACACCATGCTCTTTGAGCAGCAGGTTAGCGCCCCCCAGAGGTAGCGCAGGCATACTGCACTCAGCTGGGATCCTGGGCCTGCTTTGTTAGTAAAAACGTCATCGGACGACGACGACATACAAAATGAGCTTTAATAATCCCTCTAGCAGAGAAACTTTGAGCTGTTCAGCTTCCCAACCTTGTGTAAAGTATTCTGTAAAAACCAGTCATGATGTGGTTAGTAGGAGAGAGAACAGGAACAATGAGCGGGTTTCTAGCTTATTGTGTAGCTTTGTCAGCCCCCCCAGCTGAATGGGGGCAGAGGTGTCCAAGCTGGGGACTGTCCCACTTTTGCGAAGTGTGCTCCAATTGCCAACATCTGAATTCCGGAAAGTTCTCCTGTGTGAGGCCCCGCCCTGTTGTCTGTGATCTCGCTCCTTTTTTTTTTTTTTTTTTTTTAAAACCCCCTACCAATCTTTTTTCTTCCCCCTCCCCCAGCAAAAGGATGGCACTTTCGCTGCTGGGGGCTACATACCACCCCTGCGTTTCAAAATGATCACCCTTTCCATTGTGTTTGGCACCATGCTGGGTGGCATTCTCATTCCCAATGGTGAGTCCTTTGGTGGAAAAAAGCAGCAGGCACTAGTCCCTGCCCCCTGCTGGTGGTGTGGTTCATTGCAGCGTTTAGCCACAGAGGGCTGTGTGTTTAGCTGTCCTACCTCAGGTCTCACTGTGATGCTCCCCCCTCCCCCCCCCAGTGGAGACCATTCTGGGTCTGACCGGAGCCACCATGGGAAGCCTCATCTGCTTTATCTGTCCCGCCCTCATCTTCAAGAAGATCCAGAAAAACAGCCTCAGCGCCCAGGTAACCCCCCAGGACCAACAGCGAGCTGCTCACCTCGGGTTTGCTGGTTGTGCTGTCTGTTTGATAAAGTTCCAGTAAAATACCCAGCTGTGGTTTTAGTGCTGGGGGTCATGAGGTGTTTCAGTGATCCCTCCGTTTTGGGATGGGTCCTTAATTAAGAGGGAGCTCTTTATGCTCACTACTGTAAGTGAGAACTTTAGGGCCCCACTCAAAAGAATCACTCCCCCCGCCACCCCCCAGTGTAGTGACTCTTTGTGGCCAAAAGGGGGCCGCCATTCCTGGGCTGGTTTGAGTGGTATTACATACCGCCGCTAACTGGTATACAGAGCTCACTGGTGAGTAGAGGGGACCCAAGCTTGGGGGGCAGGGCATGGGGGGGGTGGCGATGCTCTCGGCTTTCACAAGCCGTCTCTGCCCGTCCCGCCAGTGGTCCCGCCAGGCAGGAGTGACCCGCCGTCCTCGACAGGATGTAATTACAGCGTGGGGCCGGGCAGGATAGGCTGTGGACTGGCTGGCGCTGGGACTCAGGCCATGAGGTGGGTTATTTACACAGCGCCGGTGCCAGCCGGAATGGTCGGCCAGTGGCAGCAATCACGATGGGTAGTACTGCTGGACCAGAGTCTGGCAGGGTGGGGTGTGTGGTTGAGATCACAGAGTGCGAATGGCGCTTGGTGTGGGATTTGTTTGGCCCAGATGAGCATTAGGCCCCCGCACCCCGTCCTCCCCCCGTCAGCCCCCTGCTGGGTGATCCGGGAACCGCAGGCGACCGTGATCATGTGTCTGTCGCCCGTCGCCCCCTGCCTGTTGACTTTGGCCCATGGAGGTGGTCTTGTTCTTTGGTGTGGGGAGGGGGGCAGATTCAGGGTATTGTATATCTGTGGGACATGCTCTGGATCCCCACCGCTCAGAGGCAGATTAAAGCCTTTATGTGTCCCCCACACCCCCCCAGTCAAGGCTGTCTGTTAAAGAACCACAGACTCCTTAAAGTCACGTCCCAGCTAAGCTTGTGGTCTTTCCCTGTTACGCCCACCCCAGAGGCTTGCTCTGAACGGTGAGGTGGAAACCCCCCCTGCTGCCCTCGGAGCCCCCTGGTGGGTAGGCAGAAGGGAGTGTTGCTGTGATGAGGCTGGCTCCACTGGCCTCGCCCACTTGGGGGGGCGGGGGGTGGAGCAGATGTGGGTCACTGGAGACTGTGCCCAACCACTAGGCTCAGTGCGTACCCCCCCCACAGAAGTTCTGATTGGAAAGAAACAAAAAGCAAAGACCCCCCTTACTTGTCCTGAGCAGTTAGATAATCGCTCTTGAAACTGTCTCTCCCCTCCCCCACCAGAGTTTTCCATGTCTTCTCCACGTTTTCTGATTAGCAGGTTTCTTATAGGTACGTGTCTCTCTCTGTCCCCCCCCCTCCCCAGCTGGTGCTCTGGGTTGGCCTGGGCATCCTCCTCATCAGCACCTTCACCACAGTCTCTGTGTCGACGGAGCCAAGTCCGAGATTGCCGCCCCCTCCAGCTCCTGTAGCCGGGGGCAATGGCAAGCCTGACCCGGGACAGGCCGTGCTGCCACTGCTGCAAACAGGTTAGGGGGGCAGGGCGGGGCGGGGGCTGACCCGGGACAGGCGGAGCTGCTGCTGCTTATGCAGACAGGGTAGGGACATGGGGGGTGTCACTCCGGCGGCTCTTGGTTTCATCCCGGGGTTCATGGAGGAGGGTAAACGGTGGCCTGGGGGGATCAGCGAGACTGTATCGTGCTCGCTGTATTAGAGAAGTGTAAATTTGAGTCTCTGTGTTCCATGGGAGGGGCAATTCAGCAGCTTCTCTCTGTCTGCTGGACTGACAAGCAGTTTGCCATGACGCGAGCGTCTGTGTGTGGCGTTGTATTTACCAAATGTCCCCACAATGTGGTAAAACCTGTTACTTTTTAGCTTTTGGGGACATTCTTCAGGTCCCCCCAATATAAACCTCAATTTCAGAGAAATCTGTGAGTGCAATCAAAAAATTAAAAATTCCAAGAGTCTTGTATTTTGTTTGGTTAGTTACGGTTAAGATTAGGGCTGGATAGGGGTTAAGGCTGTCATTGTTATGGTTATACCCATAGAAACGAATGGAGATGGATATACCTTGTGTGTGTGTGTGTGTGAGAGAGAGAGAGAGAGAGAGAGAGAGAGAGAGAGAGAGAGAGAGTGGGTTTGCATTTCTGTAATTATTCACATGCTCCCTGTAATGGGAACCAGCTGAGGAGCCCCCCCACCCCCCGCTGCCGCCTGAAACGTATAAATAAACAGCAGGGTGAGAATCAAGCCACAATATGGTACCTGTCAGCCAAACCTAATTAAACGTTGTTTCGAATTAAATGATAATTAGAGCAACAAAAGCCAGCAGCCGCTTAAGCTTTTATAAACATCGCATTCCGGCATGATGGGAATCGACAGCGCTCGGGAGGGGGCATCCACTTTTATCCTGCCTCCGATAATGTCTGACACTCCTCCTTCTGGATAAACAAAGGTGTGCCTCCCACTCCCCAAAATCGGCATGGAGACAGCTGTGCCCTGTGTGCCGACTGGCTGGCCTGTTGGGAGTGGCTCATGTTTAATGATGTTTGGGGTTTTGGGGCAGCAAGTCTGGACCAGGACCCCCTGAAGGGGGCAGCACGCTGTACGAGTGCCGGTTGAACACAGAATCGAGGTGGCTGTGACGAAGCCGGTCATTAGCATTTGTCAGACTGCGCTGGCATGTGATAAAAAGTGTGGCTATATATGAAATGTCCCTTTGATCTCAGGGTACTTCGGGGTGCTCCTGTGTCAGGGCCTTGCTGGGAGGGTGCTGCCATCTAGTGGCCATACTCTGCAGGTGGCTTCTGTCTGAGCCCAAACGTTCAGCTTGGCTAGCTGTTCACCCCTGCTTTGGAAATGCTTGTCAGCTAGTCATTAGTCTGTTCATCATAAATGATTCTGGCACTTGTTGCTTAATGACAGTGTAACCTGGAAGTAGTTATAAATCAATATCTGGTGTAGTAAACAGAAGGCTACTTTTTCTCTTTTTTTTTTTTTTTTTGGTGCCTTTGTTCTGCTTCCAGTGTTGCGACTGGCCCCACTCCATGATCATAAGCTCCGCCCCTTTTGTGAGTGGCCCCGCCCCTTTCACAAGTGATTTCCCCCTCCATATGTGTATTTTGTACTCAGACAAAAGTGTGGTTGTGGACAAGCTGCTGCAGAAGCAGGACCAGATGAACCCTGCACGGCCGGCCAAACGCGAGCCCCCGGAACCCCCCCAGATCAAAGTTCCCATGGAGATTCCAGAAGGAAAGAAGGGGCAGGAGGTACAGCTGGACAGGCCAGACGCAGGTCAGTCCCAGCTGCGGACACCATAACGGAGCTAGCAGTATTCCCACGTTAATATAGTATAATACGACGATGTTTCATAATGGCTCCGATTAGCATTAGCGTTCGAGATACGGGCTAAAATGGATCCTTTACTGAGATACCCTGCATTTGTTCAGTCTTTTAACTCTTCTGTGGTTGCGGGCTTTTGTCCTTTATGCATATGGACCCTCTCCCCCAAATCGCATCCCTGCATGTAGGTATAGCCATGCCGGAGGGAGAGGCCCATCGCCACGAGCCCCCAATCCCTCACGATAAGGTGATGGTGGATGAGAAGAAAGACAAGGATGAGCTTGAGGAGGAAGTCAAGCAGCTAGCAGATGGAGGGGAGGACTCTGAGCGGGGGGCTGGGCTGGCACAGGGGATGGAGCTTGCCCAGGAGGTGAGGCATGTCCAGGGGGTGGAGCTAGAGAAGCAACTTGCAGAGGTCCCAAAGCCAAACGACAAGGCCAATGCCGCCATGGAGAAACGAGAGTATGACGCACCACCCTACAAGGACTTGGACAGAGTGAATGAGGGGAACAAAGTGCATGCTGGGAAGGATGGTGCACAGGACGGGAGCAGAGGAGTAGAGGAGAGGGCCCCGGCAGTGTTGTCTGAGGAACGTGAGTGTGGTGGGCCCATCGTCTTTTTCTCAGGGGTGGCTCTGCACAGCCCGGGGTGGTCTGGTGGTCCTCTGGCTGATCTTTCCATTGCTTTCCTTTCAGGTGACCGTCACGCTCCCCCTGCTGCAGAAGACGACCCCCATATCCTGGTAGAAGAGCCCAAGGATAAGGAGCACAAGGAGGAAGGGAAGGAGACTGCTGTGGAGGGTGAGCGGGCAAGGAGGCGATATTTATGTGAAGCAGGCAGTGAGGTGGTGGTAATGAAAGCCTAGTTGGTCTCCAGAGTTCTGCAGAAGATGGTTTGCTGGAGCATGGCAGAGTTACATGGTCAGAGAGGTTAGGCTGTGATACAGAGTGGTCAGGTGTGTGTGTGCCCCAGCCTTGTGTTTGCATCTGTGCACAGGGGCAGTGTATAACACGCTCTCTGTCACCGGAGGCGTTTCTAACCCGCCCTTCGTTTGGCTCATGTCTCTTTGATGGTGTTAGAGGGCTGCTGGGTACGGAGAGAGCAGCCCAGTTTTCCTGGGGTGGGAATTCTCCCTTGGTTTATCTGAGGAATCATACAGGTCACTCCTGTTTATTTCAGGCGTCAACAAAATGCTTCAAGGCCGTTTTAAGCTCACTTCGAGGCATTTCCCCGGCGCTTTACATGCCCTCGCCGACCCCATGGCATATTTTTTGTCTTGACCACATGATGCATCTGCGGCCTGACAAGCGGGCTGGCTGGGAAAGTTCGTTATTGGGCCTCCCTGGCTATGACAGCCCCGTGGGACTTCACACATGTTTTTGGTGGTCTCATGATATTTGTCCTAGAGCTCCAAGATGTGAAACCAGAACTCGGGCTCCAAAACTTGTGTAAAAATATCCTGGACCTGAAGTTATCCGACCAGGCCTCTTGGATCACTGTTATTCTGGAGCAGATTGAAAGGATGGTTCAGGAGACCGTATAACCCAAACAGAAAGCAATGGAAAAGCCACAGGCCATCTCGAATAGCTCTGACCGTATAATTCTAATGTGGCTGGGTTGCTCCCCACTTCTGTGAAAGCATACAGATTCTATACGAGCATTTCATACAGCCTGTTCCATTTTATTTTACCACTAATTCTTGAGACACACAGGAAATTCACAGGGCTAACACACAGGCACCATGTATCACTGCACGCAGGGTCTGCTCCCTCACCCTTTGCCTGCGTTGTAAGAGCGTGAGTGATGTGAGTCTCACTTTTCTCTCTGATCTCTGCAGATGTCTTTTCACTCCTACTTTTTCCTGCTCACCTCTCTCCTTCTGATCTCTCTTCTCTCTGCCTGCTTTGCTCCGGAACTCCGCCACAGTGAATAAACGGCAGGGTGCAAGTACGGACTTTTCTATCTGCTTATGCTGCCTGGCAAAGGCCTTGGTTAGCTTTGTTTTGGAAGCTGCCCTGTCCCGCGATTTTCTTGTCTACCGATGATTGTGTCAGTCTGTGACAGGATGGTATTCTCCATGATTTCCCACTGCTGTTGAGTTCAGCTGTTATGAAGCGACCCTCTCAATGTGGTCGTCTTACTGCGGCGTTTCCCCAACCTAATCCTCCAAGTTCACATTTTTGCTCCCTCCAAACTCCCAGCCAATCAAGAACACTGAAAACCTGTTACAGGTGTGTTGAGAGCTGGGAGGGAGCAAAAATGTGGACTGTGGGGGGTCCTCAAGGACTGGGTTCAGAAATATTGCCCTAGAGTAACTAAACATGCAAAACATGATGCAGTAAAAATTTCTAATGTCAGTGTTGGGGGAGGGGGAGCCGGTTTATGAGAGAAGAGGAGAATGAATGCTAGGTGTGGCTTGTGGATGTGTGGGGCTGGGCCTCCGTTGGTGTGACCTTCACATTGGCTCTTATGCCCCCCTCCTGTCATCCAGAGGGTCAGCTGGACCATGCCGAGCTCCTGCAGGTTATCAAGGAGCAGCAGCAGAAGCTGTTGGACCAGCAGGAGAAGCTGCTGGCCGCCATTGAGGAGCAACACAAGGAGAAGCAGCAGCAGCAGCAGCAGCAGAGGGGGGCAGGTGAGCAGATGCACCCCCCCACACACACACACGAGTGCCTGCCTATCCACATGTGTAACTTTTAAGAGGACAGGGCTACAGTCAAAGAGCTATGTTTAGGCACTGAGATCCATGTTTGCTCCCCACCCTCCCAGAAGGACAGCCAGGCCCGGAGGCAGAGCAGGGCCTGAAGGAGAAGCCACAGCCTGTGGATGTAGGAGCCAAAGTCAAAGAGATCGGCCCAGATACCCAGGAGCGTGTGGAGGAGGCTGTCGCTCAGCCAGCCAATAAGGTGGCAAAGGAAGGGGCAGCTGATCCTCCAGGGGGCGCCGTGCACCCTGATCCCCAGGTGCCCAGTCCCAGGCCAGTGAAGGATTTACCCCCCCTCAAAATGGGAGGGGACCCTGTCAAGCTGGAGGTGATTGTAGACAGGGCTGTGGAACAGGCACAAAAGGAGACAGGGGCCAGGGGGGTACCGCTGGTACAGAAGCCCCCCCCAGGAGACGGCCAGTCCGACGCCCAATCAAAAATCAAACAGGGGGCTGCGGTCGGCGGGGCTGGAGTAAAACAGGGGGCTGTGGACCATCAGGAGGAGGAGAGGATTAACAAGGAGCCAGAGAGGCAGGAGAAGGAGCTGGAGAGGGGCCAAAAGGATGTGGTGGGGGGAGAGCAGGGGCCAGGGCCAAGGTTGGAGTTCCACGGGGGGGCTGCCCCACAGCAGCCTATTGTCGAGGCTCCAGACGGTGCTGCCAAGGATGGGGGCGGAGTCCAAGAAGGGGAAGAGCAGCCAGTCAAAAAGGGCGGAAGAGACCTGAAGCAAAGCGTTCAATTGTATGCAGAGGTGGAGGGGAGGGAGACGCCCATCGAGCAGGGTCCCCCTGTGGCTAAGGAGGCCCAGGAGGGCGATAGCCATCACCTGGAGGAGGAGCTAGACCTGAAGCGGAAGCGACGTGAGATTGGGCCTGGGGGAGTCCCGGGGCTTGAGCCCCTGCTGAAGCTGGGGGGGTCTGATCTTCATGCCGCTCTGGAGGGACAGCTCCTGGGGGGGGCACTGGTCCACACCCGGCAGATCAAAGAGGCCACACACACTGAAAAGGAGAGATAACGCCTCCTCCTGCTTCTCTACCTCCTCCTCACGCACACAGGCGTTTTTAATATTCATTCCTTCAGAACAGAGCACACACAGCCCATCGGCAGGAGGAGTTGTTGAGCGGGCCTGCGTGTGGCCACATGGCTCAGAGGGACTTTGGGTTCCCTGTTCCTGCTGGTGGGTCTCACTTCCTGTCTGAGCTGTGCTCCTTCTGCCCATTCCCTCTAAAGGTCGGCTGAGGTGTAGGTGGCAGCTCGCAGGAGATCAGCAGCTCTGCTCCATGCTTTGTTCTTTGGAGCCTGACGCCTGATATCTCCTGCCTGGTCTTCGTCCAGTCAGTGCCTCGAATCTGTGGCGTCACACGCCACTAGCCACTTCTCCGTAGCTCATTAGCTGAACCCTAATGTGACTTTGCCTTAAGTTGTGGAACTTACCCATAAACAGGCCCGCCCTACGAGGTTGGTTCACCATTGACCTCATTCCCGTTACGTCACCTGACGCGGTATGACTGTGTCCTGTATTTCTGAGCCCTGGGTGCCCCCACACACCTGGACGTCTCCAATTCATCCAAAGACCTTCAATCACTGATGTTTTTATGGCGTGTATCTTGCTTTATAGTGGATCTGTGTCTTTTACACCCGGGAGCAATTTAGGACCAAAGGCTTTGCTGAAACTTTTATTCAAAGTGTAGATTGCTTTAAAGGAGGGGAGTTGCTTTCATTTGTTATGCGTCGGTTTATTGTGTCTGGCATCGGTCCACTTGAGTTAATAGGTCAGTTTAAGAAGTTACATATTCTCATTATTGTTGTTGGCTTGTTTTGTCTGACTCTTCACATTTAAATGTTACTCCTGTCATTTATCAATGGATCATAGACCTTTTGAAAAGGTCTTTTGGGGCCATTGTTGAATTTTACATGCACTCCCCCAGAGAGTAATTGTTTCCAATGCAATGTTGCAATATTCCAGTATAAATACAGAAGCAACTGAGTACTTTTGATTCACACCTACACTGTCGGAAAGTTGGATGCATCTCCAGATGAAGATGAGGCTGAACAGAAGATTAGTCACTTAACATGGGGGGTTCTATAGAAAGTGCGTTTTCCATTGAGCTGTACAATGCAGCCCCTCCTGTATCTCAGCATTCCACATTCTGAATGTTCTTCCGTCTCGTGCCTTAATATAAATGTATATTTATACACCGTGCTGCAGGGGCTTGTGTAACAGGGGCTGTTTCCCATGTCTTATTGTTTCGGTATTTGGAGGGGGGTGTGCCGTTACGTGCCTGTGTCTGGGTGATGACGTCAACTTAAATGTCAGTGTTCTCCTTTGTTGTGTATATGCACACAATAGAAAGTGTAAGACATTCCAAGGGGTCGAAATAGATTTCATAAGGTCCTAATTACCCCCCTCCCCAAGAATGGCTGACTAGGGAAAAACTGTAAGCACATGTACTGTTTAGTCTCTGTGACTGTTTCTTCTGTGTGTTTCCCACGCCTGTTAGTGTCCCGGTATTTGGGGGGTTTATGGCGCTAAGATTGTTTCGTAGAAAACCAAATGATCCGCACAAAGTTACCAAAACAAAAAAAGATGTTTGCAAATGGAGGAGGAAGCCCTGTGATTAAGTGGTAAATCCTATTCAAGTCCTGCAGCATTGAAAAACTAATTTAAAACCAAGATCTCAATAAAGAATGTTCTTCAGAAATGCTTGATGCTGACAATATTCTATGTGAGATTGTAGTTGTATCGGTGATTCTCATTTTCTCACTGAGGGTTTTTCTTAAAAGGATGATTTTTTTTTTCCTGCGATATAGCCTTTCGTATAGTGTGCGAGGAAATCCCGCTGGAAGAAAGATGGAAAGCACGTGAGGATTTCTTCTTGTGGGCAAAATGTGGGTCATTAAAAAGAGACAAAAAAACCCTCGTCGAAAGGTATAAGCGGGAATGGGCAGAATCCATCCCCTGGTAGACCGCAAAGCATCATTAGCGAGTCTGTGAGACAGAAAATGATTAAAAACAACCCGTCCCAGGGTAGCGCCTTTCAAAGGCAGAATCTGACATTAAAAAAAACAACAAACATCCAGTTATTTCCAAGCTCTCTGAGCTGGACTCCTGTCACAAGCCATTAGTGCGGCGTTTTAGGGCCGCGCCGGCTAACGAGGGAGTGCGGGGCCGCGCACTGGTGCGCCTAATCAGCCCGGCTGCGGTCGCGGGCGCAGGTCGCGTCCCGGATCCATTAGGCTGGTTTTCATGTCTCCGTTCCGAACGCGTCAGGTCATATCTCCCGGCGTCGGGCCGCCGCGGCGCGCCCCCGAGGCTTGCGACGGGGCCGCGCATTCGACCGCACCGCCCGCGTTGCTGCCGCGGCGCTGTACTGTAAGCCCTATCTTTCTATAATGACTTTACCTATGATAATGACCACCAATAATAGAATATTTAAAGTTAGACCAGTTTTAACCAGCAAGCAGTGACGTCTTTCTTGTTTAATCAGAGAGAGAGAGAGAGAGAGAGCGCCTGAAAGATACTGTACTTCACCTAATGCTCTGTTAGTTTATCATCATAATCTAATTATAGCCTGAACTCGCGGTTTCTGCTCTATACGGGACACATGTAGCCTCCACTTTCTCCTTTAATAACATGAAATTACCGAGATGGTTAAAATAATTTTTCATGTCTATGATACATACCTAGACATTGAAAGTATAGCGAAAGGTGTCAGTTACGTAAATATTGCTGGTGTGATATCAGTCTCGCGCCAAAATGAAAAGCAAAACTTTCCGCAGCCAGGACGCACACGCCACGCATCCGGAGCGTCCCGGGCCTAATTCAAAGCAGGAATCAGGCGTAAACTCCACGATTTATTCCACTTTGCCGACCATTTCAAATGCACGTCTTGAGGGTGCTTTCGCTTTACAACTGGAACAATCTTTCATTCACACAGTACATTATATTTACGTTTTACACCTGTACAGAAATGCTGTCCCACGTGGAAGCTGGGATTTCTCCCTATAATGTCCTTTGGGAATGTCGGTGCGTCACGTGCAGCAGCTGATCCGGTGCCATGACGCTGACATCCAGTGGGAAGCGCTCCTTTCATGATAGGGGACAATGGCTTTAGCCGGCATCTACTTCACAGTATTCTTAACCTGTCAGAAAATGACAGATGTAAACCAGGTGCTGTGTTTGGAAAGAATCTGTGAAAGACGCTGTACAAAAACGTATATAAAAATCTGCACCTAGCGCAGAATGTTACTGCACGCAGCCTCATCTTAACCTAACCTTCTGTAAGTGTGCAAAAATAGATACAAGTACACTGCAGGGACATCCTCTATACTGAGCTTTATAAAATCCTCTCGCCTACGGTGTCTTACCTGAGAAATTACAAGATCGTTTTTCTAAGCATTTGATTAAATCAAAGCTCAAAATGATGATTCCTATGTGTTTTTTACCTGATTATTTACTGAAAGCCGTTACATAAACTGCATAAATTATTTCAGACCCCAGAGATGAATATTTGGTGGAATTGCATCTGACAACATTCAGCTATATTTGCTTAATCTTTCAAGGTACATAGTCACTTCTTACACTTACAGATTACAGCTCTTGTTGAAGTGTTGCGCTGGGTAATTGGTGCCCTTGTTCATATACCTGTCCTAAATTACAGTTCCACAGCTCCAGCTCAGCACCAAACAGACGATCGAGGATCAGGCACCCAGCCACATTTTCTTTAGCTGCCTGATCACAGAGCAATGATGACAGAACAGTTGAAGGTAGCATAACTGCTTACCGCAGAAAGCACACACGCTTTCAGCGCCTCAAATTCTCTAATGCAAAGGTCCTTTCTCAGCTCCTGTTTACTTGTGGTGGTTGCAGTCACGCATTTCCCGTAAGCTGTTGCCTGGGACAGAAATGTATTGGTACGCTATTAGGACTTTTATTCTGACAGCTTCAGATAGTCTCATGTCAAACGCTAGCAATTTTAGGAGCTCGTACTGGCAGAACCCAGAAGTCGACTCACCTCTGGGCCACATTGGGAAAATAGTTCCGGGAATCGTTTCATTCTCTCCCGACTTCGCCTCCATACGTTCGTGCCTGACATTTGTGCTATGCCAGTTAGCTTTTGACCTGTGCGTTTTCGATTAAATTTAAGGAAACGAATAGTTTGCTTGGATGTACATTTATCAGGTTTAAATCATGCATATATGAAAAACTTTTTTTTTGTTTTAACCACCGGGGGCCGCCTGGTTCGTGCGGAAGAGCGCGCTAACTGTTTACATACCGTTCGTCCTCTATGGACGTCGCCATGATATTGGGCTGCAGTTTGAAGTCCCGCCTTCCGGAACAAAATGACGTGTTCGGATAGGTAAAGCGGACGTCAATCAGTGAGGCGGGTTTAATGTCTCTTAATCCCATAGGCCTCTATAACAATTCCGACACCCCATATACCCAATTACAGTCGAGGGGGCACCGACGTTCTGACCTTTGATTGGCTGTTTGTTAATACTGGTCCTGCCCACGGGCCATGGGCGATCGGACGGTTCTGACAGTGCAACATCATGGCAACCCTTATGGAACGCCTGGCTTTCCTTCAAAAAGTACGTTCGCTGACTGTTTATTATAATTACAATGATAGTTTTGTGCAAGCCGCATTGGTTTTTTTTCCACATGTAAAGGTGTCAATTAATTAACGATCTTAACGCTCTTATAACTAACCAGCGAGATTACAGATCCATCCCAGTAAGTCCTCCGTGCGGATAATTGCTCGCTGATCTTAACTACGTTCCGCGGCTTGGTCGCCACGTTTAGACGGTGTAATTAAGCGCTCATTTCAAACTTCCCGATTGACCCTCCGACGCGGCGTATTGTAGCGCTCTGTGTTAGTCCGGACGCTTCGTTTTGACTCGTAATGTCAGTGTGTCTGGAGGCTTTGCTCGGGCCCCCCCCGGGTCACGCCAGGGTGGAGATCCGGGACGGCCGCCCAGGTCTGACTGCGCGATGCATGTTATAGGTGCCCACTTTGATGAAGGCAACGGCAGATGACGAAACGCCCTGCCCCGGTTATCTGTTCGAAGAAATCGGAAGTATCCTTTGCAAATGTCTAATAGTATAATATCTCATAATGTAGCCCATATTTTCCGGCGTGAAAGTGCCAGTCTTAATGTGTCTGCACTTATTGGACCTTTCTGCCAAAATGCAAAGCTGCTATAATTACAAGTATTTAAAGAGAGAGCTGGCAGTGTTTTTAATTTGACCTCAAGTGCTGACCTGCATCTTGACCAGCATGGCAGAGATTTCCCATGAATCCGTGGGCTGCTGTCAGTGCCTCCTGGAGTACCTGTTGGAGCGGCTGCAGACCGAGTCCTGTCACGTGAAGCTCAAGGTGAGCCTAGCAAACATCTGGGCTTCAGGGAAAAGGGGCTCTCCGTGTCCGGAAATGAGTTCTGGATCTTGACTGGTTTCTGGCCGGCTCTCCTCGAATGTTTCAGGTGCTGAAGATCCTGCAACATCTCTGTGTTACTGGGTCTCTTCACTTCCTGACTGAACTCCGACGGAACGCCACCTTCATCCAGGAAGTGACAGGTGGGACGGGGCTGTCCGTGACTATAACACATGCTGCCCTGCTGACATGACGGTTAGCACAAAACATTACACATCGTGGCCGTAGACTTTAAAGGTACTATATTGTTGCATTTTATGCGTCTGTGTGCAGTTGCATTAACAGCTGTGTGTCCTCTGGGTTCTCCAGTTCCTCCTACGGTCCATGTGAACTCGTAACAGAGTTGTCTGAACCGTGTGATTATTTTCATACCCGTCTGAGTGCCCCATGATGGACTGGCACCCCATTCAGGCTATTCCCTGTCCCCTGGGAGAAACTCTGTTACATCTGCACTAAACACATAGATGGTTAGCTAAAAGCAGAGGTCAAGACCTTCTGAATGTATTGGTCTGCCTCCCCCAGTGTTCAGTGGGCCCTCAGACCCCATCCACGGCACCGCGCCGTACCAGAGAGTACGACTCGCTGCACAGGTGAGCCCCCCCCCCACCAACTCCATATGTGTTTCTCATCGTCTGACATATTAAGATCGCCTGCAGACCTTGAATGTCCTCCTTAAAGGTATGTTGAATATTGAAGCATGTCTGTGGCTGTAGTGTGTCAGTGTCCTCCCTGCCGTTCGCTCTTGCCTCTCCTCACTCAGTCGCTCTCTCCCTCTTTCTCTCTCTCACACACACACGCTCTACCCCATGTCTCTCCTACGCCTCCTCCTCCAGGAGCTGGCCAGCCAGCTCTTCACGGACACCGTGTCCCCGCAGGCCGCTCCGTCTCTGCGGAGAGTCGCCACGCCCCCGATGGGTGAGTCAGCCCATGCCACTCCACTCCGTAGGGACTGTGAAGTGAAGCTGGTCACACCGGTTGTCCCAGCAGCCGGGAATTCCTTGAGGTTACCAAGGCTAGAAAACTGCAATTCAGAACCTACCAGCAAGCGAGCCGGCTTTTATGCACAGTGGATGGTGTAGATGACGCTGACTTCAGTCCCCACCCTCTCCTCAGGCATGGGCTCAGAGTCAGCGATAACGTCAGGAATGCAGGGATTTGGGTACAGCCCTGGAAAGCAGCCCTCAGGTACATAGCTGCCTGTCCGCCTGGCTGTCTGTGTGTCTCTGTCCGCCTGGCTGTCTGTGTGTCTCTGTCCGCCTGGCTGTCTGTGTCTCTCTGTCTGCCTGGCTGTCTGCCTCGTGGTATTTGGAGTGTCTGCCTGCCCATCTCTCCTTCTGCTTCGTCTGCCTGTCTGCCTGTCTACCTGTCTGCCTGTCTACCTGTCTGCCTGTCTACCTGTCTGCCTGTCTACCTGTCTGCCTGTCTATCAGTCCAATGCCATACAAACTGAATCTGCTCGTCTTTTAAACACAACCAGAATGGTCAGTCCAATCACAGTTAGCTGGGTCTCATAAGAAATTTATAAATGAGAGGAGGCCATTCGGCCCATCAAGCTTGTTTCAGGAGAATTTGACTAACAGCTTAAAGTTGCTAAAATCTTATGTAGCTCTGATTTAAAGGAACCTAAAGTTGTAGCTTGTACTACACGCCATACTCAAGGCCTCTGCATGCACTGGGCTGGGGATTGATCACCATTGCAACACCTTACGTCTCCCTGTCACTGTCTCCTGCAGAATCCCAGCGTGTGTTATGTTAAATGACTTGCATGTCTGTGTATCTGCCACAATCATGTGACCCATGCTGGTGTCACTTCGTGCTTCTGGTAGGTGGGGGGTTCCTGGACAAGATCCAGAAGGCTGCTGAGGTGGTGGCCAGCGCCGTGCTCCCGCCGGCCGAGCATCCCGGCATTCGGCTTCGTGACAACCGCTACCGGGCGGTGGCAGCACCTTCTGTTGCGGTGGAGGTGGCTGTCCCAGCGTGCGCCTACAGCCTGTCCTCCCACGGCCTGAAAGGTGAGTGTGTGTGTGTGTGTGTGGGAGGGGGGGGGTCGGCCAAGTTAATGAGACTGTAACGTGCACCTTTATTTCTGTATAGACCCCTTCCAGCTTGAGGTGTAACAGCATTACACAACCTCAAACTAATGATAGTAAGGGCATGGTGGCAGAATCGGCTGCGGTTATCATGTGGCATCATGCAGCATCATGCGGTACAGAGGGCCCATGTGGGAACACGCTTCTTTTCCATGTGCCCATCACCCCCTAACAAAACCTCGATTAAACACTCGGCACAGACAGACACCGGCGTCTGGGCTCAGCTTACAGCTGGACACCACATTCACGTTCATTAATTCAACAGATGATCTTACCTTAAGTAACAATGCGAGCATTATAATGAATAAAAGATGTTCTCAATACTCATTAAAACATGGTGGGTACATGGTTTTACCCTACGTGGTGTATCAAGGGGCCCACGGTAAGTTTAACATGCTTAGTAAGATGCTGGGATGTATACAGATGAAAGCTGATGGGGCCCCTCCCCTATTACTCACCAAAACATATCAAAACATATCATTGGCTAATGGGCCCATGTATAAATTATGGCCCCTCTGATCCCCCCCCCCCCAAAAAAAAACTCCTAGAATCGCTGGTAAGATAGCATCTATCGCACATATATGTACAGTTAGCTTGTGTACAGTTGTCATACCAACCTGTGCGGTTACCTAGACAACATGGCCGCCGGCAACGGCGAGCTTTTTCCTCCACAGCAGCTCAGAGGCGTCCTGGCCTGGCAGGAGGTGGCTGGGAGGACGCCGACAGTGGCCACAGCTCCCGCGACTCCTCCCAGGAGAACGGCGATGCCAGCCAGGCATCGCTGGCGGGCAGCAGCGGCCGGTCTGGGACGGACAGCCAGTCGGGGGCCAGCCGGGAGAGTGGGGACCTGTCAGAGCGGTACGGAGACCCATTTCAAAGCCCGCCAATGTGACTGTATCCAACGTGCATGCCTCTCATTCTGCCCCGTCTGTATCGGCAGGGCAGAGGCCATGCACCTGGGGGACTGTGGCCAGGAGGTGGCGCTCATTAGCACCCTGACCGAAGGCTCCAAGGCCTTCCTGTCCAGGGAGGAGACCCAGCACTTCATCAAAGAGTCAGTCTCTTTGGGGGGGGTCATGTCATTTAGTTTGCTTGGTTGTTCTGTTAATGTTTCAAGTCATGGTTAAGTTCTTTTCCCATCATGCATCTGTGCTGACCCAGGTGTGCCATACTGAACTGCGAGGTGGTGCTGGAGCTGCTGTGCCGTAGGCTGCAGGAGCCCGTGCACTCTGTCCAAATGGTACAGTGCCAGAGCACCAGGCTCCCCATTGGATACATGTTAGTTTTATTCTACAAAATGAATGAAACATTACAGGAACACCATTATTGTAACACAGTTAAAATTTTGATGATTGTCCTCAGATAATGAATTTTGGTAGATGAAGAGATATTCAATTGCTGTACACAATAAGCATTTAAACATTGCAGAAGGAAGCCCTTGAGCTCTGGAGTCGGAATACAGTATGTCGCTTGTTTGGCATGAGTTGCATTGACTTGCGCATTGCTGCTCTGACCACCAGAGGGCGCTGTGTGCTATCACCTGCTTGATGTCCTCCGACCTACTGTCCCTGGACCATATGTTTGGTGCCACCCACAAGTGGCTGGTTCAGTTGAGTGAGGGTCCACCAGGCCCCGTCAGCACCAAGGCAACAAAGGTGAGACTGAGCAGAAGATGGACGAGCACTTTGGGTACATCTGTAGTTTTGCAGGAAATGCTACATTTTCTCAAGTAGGCTATCAGTAATGTTTTAGTTTGCATTACTTAGTCCAGCCACTTTATGTAGAGAAAGCTGAATATGTCAGACCTTTTATTGAATGAAAAGTTTCAAAAATTTAATGAACTGCAGTTAAGATGCTGAAAAGCACCGTTACCGTACCCAAAGTTATTTACATGTGTCTGTGCTGGTGACCTCTGACATGGATGTGTTTCTCAGCTCCTCAGGCAATTTGAGGCTCTGATGGGTGGGCTCAGACTGGACTCTGTGTCCTGCCCTACCGCCACAGGCTCGTCCCTGCTGGACAGTGCCTCCAAGCTCCCTGGAGCTCTCATGTTCCCCCCAGGCAGAACCATGGGCAGCCAGCTGGGGGCGCCAGATTTGGCGGTTGGGGACAGCCAAAATGATTCTGCCTCAGCAGCTGGGAGGGGGAAGCCGGAGACGGACAGCAAGGGCCGCGAGGCCCTGAACGAGATGCTGTCAGAACCTGACCTATGGCGGCCCGCTGGTTTTGAGGGCCATGATGAACGGGCAGGCCCTCGCCCCACCACTCCTACAGGAAGGCCTTCTCTCTTCAGCGGCATGGAGCTTGTGACCAGGGGCAAACACGTGTGCCCCCCAGCTCGGGTGATGGGGGGCAGCGGAGACCGGGCGTCACCCGAGTGCCGATCGGGCAGGTCCACTCCACCCCAGGATTCCCAGGTCGGCACTCAGCGCCTCTCTGCCTTTCCCTTCCTGAACACGTAGACCCCCAGGATGGAAGAAACCCACGTTCCTGCTGTGTTAATGAAAGCAGAATGCACTGTACCTCAACACTAATACATAGTATATCAGGGTTTGTTTAATTTTTTGCGTTTTTTGCACCACGGAAATGTTTGTCAGAGTGCAGGCAGACATGGAAACCAGTAAACATCTCACATGGCTGCTATTAGCTGGTTGGCTGCATAATCCACCACGTCGTGTCCTGCACTGTGTGGATCACGCCTCTGGAGGCACCTTGTCCACTGTATTACCCTCTTTATCTTTCTGTTCTGTTATTATTTTTTTAGCCTTTTTACTGTAATAATTCTAATTCACAAAGCCTGCCTTTCTCTGAAGGTGACACCAAACTGTGGGGCAGTTTTTTTCTTACTTTGTCGTTCCTCAGTGGGTTGGGCGCCGTCGTCTCTGCGCGTGTTTCCTCAGTGTTTCTGCCTGGATGGAAATACCCCTACAAGCAGCACCTGGGGGTCTTCCACGAAGTAGGATTTCTTGCTTAGCTGGATAACTTGTTGGATTAAAGGGAGTCTGGGTTTTGTGGACACCCCCCTTCTCTGTGCCAGAAATGCCAGGGTATATAATGCTCATGCACATTACCCCACAGCAATGCAGAGGCGAGGGGTGGTGGCTTTCAAGCCAGGCAGCCTGATTACCACAGGTTCACCACTAAGGGGCGCCAGCCAAGTTAACATCGGTTGTCTGCTGAAATAGGGAAGCTGCTCAGAAGGGACCTGTCGATATGCTCTCCTCCACGTGTCCTGGCAACCATAAGGTTTCATCGGTTACAGGTTACATGGTGTGAAATGCGTCCTTTCTCTATCTTAGTCTTCCACTGTTTATCTTTCCTGCCTGTGTATAAGACCTAACAGCATTTCCTCTCACTGAAGAAATCCTTGTTTGTGGATACTGAAGTTGACAATTATTTTGCTTGCAGAGACTTCGGTAAAGGAAATATTTTGTAGAATAAATTATTTGGAAAGACATTTCTGGTCTCAAATGATATCCCTTCCAATCAAATGAACAAACATGCTGGCCTCACAAACAGCTAGGGGGCAGGAGAGAGCTGTGGTGTGTTTATATATAACGTATGCTGGTCCATGCGCGCAACTGCAATATGCTGAAGAAGGGTTTTTAAACAGGCAGAATGTGGCTTCATCAAGTCCCACAGACACCCCCCCCCCCCCCCCACTGCAACATACTGGGATCTAAGTGTAAAAACTAGCTGCACTAAAATCTTACATAAAAAAGTGTGTGTGTGTGTATATGTATAAGTATTTATACATATATATATGCACATGCAGGAGACAGACTTGGGTTCATCCAGTTACAAAAGAGGCAAGATTTTAAAAACCAAAAATTTAAATTTTATTTTCAAATGTAAGAGATGGATTTAAAAAAAATCCCAAACTTCAATGTAGGCCAAAAGGCAATGTACAATTGTAAATACAAAACATGAATAATAATCAAATGCTGCTTTTAAAATTTCTTAACCCCACCCCCACCAAGTATATAGAACACAGTGACAGGGAAGGACAGCACAGAGTGCTGACAAGGGGAGGGGGCGGAGCCTGTGTGAGCACCTTGTTAAATGTGATTGGTCATGGGATAAGGGTTCTATCAATGCTGCATGGGCAGACATGCTGATCTGAATATCCACTAGATGGACAAATGCTTATCTCGCATGACTGGTGCCAGCCCATCCAGTCAACATCAGCATCAATGGCTCTGCACAATACAGTTTTCAGTAGCCACGCTTCCCTCAGTCATAATCCCATCTGGGTTGCTTAATTCCTGGGGGACTGTTGGACTTCAGTGGAAACATGCAAGCCACTGGTATTCAGCAGCACGAGTGCTACAACTTTTGTGTGTGTGGCCAGGCAGAGAACCCCCGTCTCCTCAGTCAGCTGACATGTTTACCATCCTCTCACAATCATCTCTGCCTGGCTGCCCTATAATAGACAAACCAACAGCCCCAGTGCACCCTGGGTCCTTCTGCTTCTCCAAAATTGGGGAGAGGTGCATGGCTGGGGTACATCAGCTTTCAGCATCAGCACCACAGCGCCCTCTACTGGTACATTATGGCTGAGGCGCTATGGGGAAGCGATGGGGGGTGCAAATCCCAGCTGAAAACGTGCAACTGCCCCACATGACTCACCTTGCCATGTTCCCCCCCAAACAGGAACCGGGCCAGAGGCAAAGAGCCATCAGGGTCTGCCTCCGCATCACACTCACAGATACTCAAGAGTGCCTCCTGAAGGACAGATGCTCAAAGCCCACACCAAGTCCTCCAAAGCCTTATTTTAACTTGTGCTGATGTGGGACCCTAATATCCGAAGTTTTTTTTTTTTTTGTTTTTTTTTTAAATTTTTATCATTTTAAACTGCTGACCACTATACAGTACTCTAAGCTAAAGGCAAACAACTTTGGCTAGAATTCACTAAAATGAGAAGCATTACGTGCAGAGCCAGTGGGCAGAGTTTTAAAGTGTCCCCACCCCTTCCATATAAGGCCCACCCACTCCTTTCCCATCGGCCTATAAGCGTTTGGCTGTCTGACTGATATTCGCACACGAAACAAGAGACCTATCAAACAAAACTTTCTTCACCTGTCCGGAAAAGCTCACCAACCCGCCACCAACCCTTAACCACTCTCACTGTACTTGACAAATGCAAAAAATGGCCCAAACACATTTCAGTATCTGTTATTATTGCGAACAATGGTCACGTTAATTTTTTCCTAGAGTTAGCACCCATGTTGAGATATTACACCAGATATAGCACAATCCCCACTCACGCATGGGAAAAGAAAGCCAATCGAGACAAAAACAAACCAGTAAGTGCTGAATAGAGACTAAATTAGCTGAAAAACAGGAAGTTGCTAGGCTGAGCACAGGAAGTCGTGCGAGGTTCAGGTACACTCTGCCCCAGGTCTGGTTCTCTCCAGCAGGGTGTGTGTGGGGGGCGGGGGCAGGGGGAATCGTCATGAGGCCCCTTGGTGGCCACGGGTCTGCAAGCTGCTGAAATGGGCCTCCCTCAGGATACGATTGATGTGGTGGTAGGGCCCCAGACTCACGGATGGCTCTTCCGCATGGTGGACGGGGCCAGCCGGGCTACAGGGCCCTGGAGTGGACTGGCTCCCCCTGCTGTCCATGGGGCACTGGACGCTTGCGCCCGCGATGCTGGCGCTGGTGACGCCGGTGGCCTGCTCGGGACTGCTGAGCACGCTACTGTCACTGCTGCACGACTGCACACATGGAGAGACGGGGAAATATGAGGAAACACGGTGAAGCATGGGATGGATCTCAAGAGCAGGTCGGCGAGGAACACGTCGGAGCAGGATCTAAGGCCAGCGACCACAGTTTGAGTCCCAGGAGGGGAACTCTTGCTGGATCAAAAAAAAAAAACACCTCATAAACATCAATATTTATCCTTTATCCTGCAACTACAAGACCTGGTATGACAATAAGGTAGCGAAAGTTAAAGGTTCTCCACAAGTCAAGGCACAGACCAGAGCAGATACTCTTAAATCCAAATCTGATTAAATACTGCACCAAGGACTATCATTTTAAATAAATAAAAACCCTTGCATTTAGAATCATACCTGTCCAAACGACAGGGGTAGTAGTGCTAAGAATATTTCTGAATTATTCCTACGCTCTCTTAAGCGTAATCAAGCCCCGAAATGAGACCTGATGACCCAGTCAAGTCGGGACACGTCTGCCCTGTCCTGAGAGAGATGTCAGGGGCCAGCTTTCCAAACAGGGACACCCCAGCTGTCCTGCCATTGCTCAAAACTCAGCACTATAAAGTGAGGCTCTTTGGGAACGCCTGCAGGGGGGTTCTGATACATCTGCACTGTCCATGAACCTCTCAAAGAAGCCAAGAGTCCCTCCGCATGCAACAGGGAGAGTGCGTGTGTGTGCGCGTGTGTGTGTGTGGGCAGGGGGGGGTGCAGCAGCTCACCTCAGAGTCCCAGGCATCATGACCCAATTCTGTGAACAGGGGGTGAGCCCCCCCTGACCTCTTGGCCTGTGGTACAGTCTGGCTGTCATCGCTGCCACAGCTGCGCCGCCGTTTCCTGCAACAGGCACACAAGCGTGAAGGATGGGGGATGGGGGAGGGGGGACACTCAGGTAAGCACTGCATACCAGCCGGGCACTGGCATGCACCCGTGCCAGACACAGCGAGGCGTCCCTGTGAGGCTGTCAGCAGGGCACTCAAAACACACAGCACTATCGGGTGAGTTATTACAGACTGGATACTCGTTATGAGCCCTGGTGCGGCACAGGGAGCCAGCTGACAGTCCCGATCAGGCCCCGCCACCTGGCCGGTGACTCCGCAGAAGGCGCGGATGAGTCACGGCACGGGGCGTCCGCTCTTATTTATACATACAGGGGCGCGGGGTGAGCAAAGCGGGCGACCAGGCAGCAAAACGCAGGGCGCCCAGGCGGCAGGGAAGGCACTCCACAGTCTGCCATCAGACGAGCGTGCAAACGGCATATATAAATGGTTATGTAGAATAGGGCAAACCCTGGGCCCTAAAGGACCGCACAGGTCCGATGGTCTCCTGGCAGTAAAACGACCACTCGCCACCGCACACGTGCGCCCCCCAGCAAAAGCCAATTAAAAGCGAATTTACCTGTTTTCTGTTAACATCTAAATCGCTGGCCAGCCGACGCCGGCCTCCCGTCCGAGCCCTACGAGGAAGAGCTTCCCTGCCGCCCACGGAAGACCTCTGTCACGGCCCGCTGGGTAAAGCTGGTCCCGGGATCGACCTACAGCCGGCCGGCGCCGTCCTTCATCACGGATCTCCCCGAGGTGCGCTCGCCGCCCGGCCCGGCGCAGGTTAACCCCAGAAGGGAGCTTTTTTTCCGGCGTCAGCGAGGCAAGGCGATGGCCGGCCGTCGGCGTCTGAGTGTCGGCTTCCTTGAGACTGTCACTCCGCTAGGCCTAGATCCGCCCTCCCCGCACGTCCGGGCTTAAATATGACAACAGCGATACTAATAATAACCGAAACGGCGGCGGCAGCTCACGGCACGCGGGCTTAAGGCTCGTGCCTCCCCCCGAAGTCTTCACCTCCGGAAAACGCCGAAGATCCCCGGAAAACGGGTGACGGCGAAGGCGACCGAGCTCCCCGTCCGGCCGGCCGAGCGTAAAAAGAGAGGGTATATAACGACACAAGAGCCGATCTGCGTTTAAACGTATCTGATCGGCATTAGCAGAGCAGAAAAGTGAAACAGTAAAATACGACGAAGGGCCCCCTCAACAAAAAAAAGCGCTCCTGTCCCCGGCTTAATAAATCCCCCAAGCTTGGTCGCAGATGTCCATGGCTAAGCAGAAGAAGGACCCCCTATTCAAAAAAGCAGCCGTTCTGCGGGAAAGCGGCGCTTTTTGTGCCGGCTCCTCCACGCCCCAATGCGCCCCCAGCCCGATCGGCCCCGGACTGCCGTCTGTCCACACAGCTGCTGCTGTTTACATGACGTCACGACTGCGCAACCAGGAAGGGGGCGTGCGGGGGCACGGCGCAATCCACACGACGCGGGCACGGGCACGGCGGCGGCGACACCGTTACCCGCAGCCTGCCTTATGATAAATAAAGCCGCTCTGTTAAAGAAAGGAAACAAATGAGCTCAACTGCTGTATTTGCGTTTCATATAAATATCTGAGAGTTATTCTGGTGTTACATAAAGATTCGTGTTGCGATTCAGTCTGGCATTGGCTAGCGACACCCTCGGGGTCTTTCAATGACGTCCATTTCCAGAAGCCAGTTAGTGCGCACCATGGTGCACGCAGGCAGGCGTGTGTTTTAGGTTATGTCAACAGTTAACTTTACACGCAGCTATGAAGACAGGATCGATAAATTTAATACCCTTTAATAATGTCTGGCACGCTGTTATCCGCCCAGTAAAGAATAACTTCGGTTTCCCTTAGTAAATGCATTTTAAGTGGTAGAAGTTTACAAATGAAATTTGAAATAATTTTCAAATTTAGGACTAATGAATGAATGGAGACATGACTTCAGGTAGGTAGCAAATTTTAATATGTTTTACTCCAGTGCTTAAAATATGACATCCATTTACTATTCATAAGATTAATGTGCCGAGTACTTATACTGAATTTAGGGCCTAGACTATAAATTATTCACCACTAAAAGTGCTATTCTTAAATAACCGTTTTAATTAATGATGTTTTTAAAGAGGCTTTTAAAAACAGGACTGTAATATTCTGCACACACTGTATTTTGAATTAACCTTTAAAATCCTATAACCTTCTTGTACTTATTACAATAATAATATTTCACACTATTGTGTTTATTTAACACTTTTTATAAAATATACTGTGACAATTCACATTTTTCAGGCAATTAAAATGTATTTAAAAGTTTGATTAATCAAATATTCATGCTGTAACAAATATATTCCTATTCATACTAGATTGTATTTTACAATACAAAATGCACAATTTTATACCTGTTTTTACTGTGCTTGTAAAATAGATCAGCAGTCACAGACAGCTCAAAGGCAGCTGTGTCCATATTGCGGCAGGCCGTTCAAACGGCTGAAAACCCACCTTCCTCACTGCAAAATGGCTCCTGTCGCCAAGAAACCGGACAGCTGCACAACTTCGTCTTCACCTCACGGTGGTGCTCTTCTTGAACACACTGCTACCATGGGGCAGACCGTGACAACCGCACTGGAGAGGCTCCCTGACTTAACCCTGCCCAAAGACGCCCGTCCTTCACTGAAGGCCAAGTCTCCAAAGGTGAGAACAGACAAAGAAGCTTGCCGAAAGAAGTCTGAGAAATCCAGCGCGTCTAATGGCAGTCTGAAGGTGATGGATTCAGAGCGTGGAAAGGGCGGAATGGAAGCAGTCAGCCCTGACTGGAAAAATTCACTTGGTGACAACAGAAATCTGCTTCGGTCTGCACACAGGGGGAAAGAAGTATCGGGCAAAGCTGCAGACGGCCCAAGGGGCACGCAGACAAAAGCCAAGCCGAAAGAGAAAGATGCAAAGAACAAGACAAAACAGACCGTGGCTCGTGATTTCCCACCGAGCTCATCAAAGCCGAATGTGGTGGAAACAGAAAGGAAATGCAGGGCCACACAGACAGAGCCCCACGCTCGTAGCCATGCCAGCAGCGTCTTAGGCTCTGAAGGTCCAAGTGGGTCACATTCCTCTGTGGGGGGTGATGCTGAAGGCACCGGAGCTTTAAAGACCAGTGACCGTCTTGTGACAACTGATCTTGGCAGAGGGGCCCTGAATGTCGAACCTGCTGTCCTTGGCATTAAACCTCTTGATCCTTTAGCCTTGGCTACAAAGTCTGCCCTTCTCCATAAGCCGAGACCTCTGCCTGCTGTTGCTAATATGTGTGAAGGCCCCATGCCCAAGGTCTCATCTCTTCCAGCGTGCACACAGACCCCACCTCTGAACCCCTCCAAAGCTCCAGCGGGCCCCCAAAGGGGCCCAGGCAAGAGGTGGAGCTGTCCCGCCGGCCTGGAGTGGACGCCCGAGCTGGCTCTGGCCTACCGTGGTATAGGCTTCTCCATGGTTCCTCGATTGCCCAGCCGAACTGAGCATGTGCAGAAATACTCGCCTCAGAACCAGCCAGTAGCGGCAGAGATTAAAGGTACGGTACGAATGGTGCTTATACAGAATTGGATGGCAGGCTCGATTCAGGGATAAAAACAAATAGCACAAGGAGGGCTCCTTAGGTTCTAGGCTGAGAGAACAGTTCTGGGCATAGCAGGGCCCTCTGGCTCCTGGCTTCAGGGTTCATCTAGTTCAGATTCTACAATGAAGGCCTAGGCTTATGCTGAAACCCAACAAATGCTCATCAGTGACCTGTGGTGTTCTTCGTATTTGCATTTTTTAATAGATTTCAGTTACTTTCAAACCTGTTATTTCATCTGATACTGAAACAGTTGTGTGCCCTCTTGTTATCTATCGTCCTTTGCAAGACCTCCACGGTGATGACCATCTAAAAACATCATTACTTTTGATGTAGTTTGTGCTGTGCGTTACAGCACAGTGCATTACATCACAGTGCATGGCTAAATGCTAGTGGGTGGATGGATGTGTGTTTCTGAGCAGCGTGCAGCTTGGTGCTGACTGTCTGTTTTACATGCGCTTCCCTGCTAAAAGGCGGTCTCTGTGTGTAGGGTGTCTGGCGGAGCGAGCCTTTATGGATGTACGTCTTGCAGAGCTGCCCTCATGGCTGATGTCACGACCCCTGCCGACCCCCAGGGTGGGCATGGCTTATCTGCAGAGAGGTAAGCTTCTACTTTTACTGTGTTCTGCATGTCTGTCCACCCGTCACTGTGAGACAGTAATGTAGCATCTTGCCCCCCTGCAGGATGGAAGTGGTATTACAGCCGGTACATCGACGTCCGAAAGGGTGGGGTCAGTGGGGTGGCCATGCTGCTGACCAGCTACTGTGTCCTGAGCTACGTGTGGAGTTACCCCCGCCTCAGTGAGAACACCTCCATCTCTGACACCTTTTCTCTAGCCCCATTCATTGTGTTAATTACGTAGCGCCTGGGCGCTGTGGTCATTCAGTGATGTTCAGCCCTGACTGCTGGACCACACACTAGCCCAAACCATGTGTGGTCTCTTAAAGGGACTTCCTCTTTCTGCCTGGATAAGACCCCCAAACTGCAGCTAATATCACCTCCTTGGTTGAAGTATCTTCTTCTTCATGGCTCTTACTGACTCGATTTTAAAATTTTGTCGCTTTTTCACCCATATATATACAAGGATGAATCTGAAGTGCAGCTCAACTGAAATGTGTTTGTTACGCATCAGATGCTTGTGTCTAAACTTACTGTAAATGTATAATTATACTTTCTAATTATCCCTAGACTTACTAATGTAAAACTCTCTCCCTTTTCCCTGCAAGTGGAGGAGCGTTGGAGGAAGTACCACTGAAACACCAGGAAGCTACTGACCTCTGACCTCTCACCCAGGAAGCTGCTGACCTCTGACCCAGGAAGCAGTCGTTTAGAAAGAGGCTCTCATCATCTGTTACTGCCTTCTGTGCTGTATTTCATTCTTCTTCCTGTATCTAAACTGGTCCAGTTATTGTCGAATATATGTCGTCAATCTGTGGGTGGGGACTGAAATATCAAATTGACTGTAGTATTTTAGTGTTTAGGCAGATAAATTGAAATACCAGCAGACTTTTTAGAAATCCTTTCCAGGACTGCATTTGAGACCATGGCTGACGATCTCGCTTTCGAACGATGGTTTGCTTTGTGAAGCATGGAGACACTTTCTTTTCCACTGCTGGCCCAAGTGGCTTTTGTGCACTGGTATATGCTAAGCTAATGATATTATGAAATGTACTGAAAGCGCAGAGAAGGCCATGTAGTGCCTCTTTACCTCAGAAAGAAAAGGATGGCTGTGAACCAATGAAACATTGTGGCCGTATGTGACGTGAAAACAGCTCAGTGTGGCCAGTGCTGAAGTGCCTTCTGTATCCAATTTGATGGTGTACATGTGTATGAAATCATTTTACTTTACCTGTTTGTGATGAAGGATTTAAGTGAATAGGTCATGTGACCTGACTTAGCTGACTGGGGCATATCCATAGTAGATCTACACATTTACGTTGTACACATGGTATCATATTTTCTGACATAACCCTAACCCGGTATGACAGTGTCAGTCGGAGAATGGTAAGCCCGTATTTACCGTCTCCTAAATCTGATTGGCCATTGCCAGCAAGGGTGGGGTCATGAGAATACGGACATTTGCAGTGTGAGCTCGTGATGAATCACTCTGGTCTTACTTTGATTTGAGGTGGTGCAACAGAGGATCACCATCGATACGTAGGGAGATTGCCATCATGTCTTTATGTTGTTTGCTTTTCTCATCAAGGTGTCATACAGAATCTATGCACTGGGAAGCTTTATATTTCTACATTAGATGTTCTGAAATTCAAAGTGCCTACTTTTTAAATTAATTACTATTAATTATTGTATTGCAGCCGGAGTTGTTTGGCCTTTTTTGCATTAGCGAAAGACCGCGTGGATAGAAGGCCAGTGTTTATATGTTTTATTGTATCCTACTTGCAAGTACACGGTCCTTCCAATACGAGAAAACCAGCTTAAAATTCCTCACGTTTTACCTGTAATTTCCAGCAGGTGTCACTGCCTGACCAATAAAGAATTTCTTTAAGACCACAGTACTGTGCATTTGCTGTATTTATTAACATGTAACGATTGTCTGAACGTGGAAACCGATACGGGATTAGAATACGTTTTTTCCCGTTTGGTTTGTTGCATTATTTGCTCTGTTACAAAATAAGTCTTTGTGTAATTACTACTTAATATTACTTGATAAAGTTTGCATCGGCTTTGACAATAAACGTAAGTCTTATTAAAATAAATTTTGGTTTTATAAGAATAATTAGAAATTAATTTTTATTGACTTGGAGGGGTTCTAAGGGGGTAAACGGGTGATTTTATTTCTTCACTCTGACCGTAATAAGTGTGGCGCTGAAGCGGAAGTGGCTGATCCTGGATCCTGCTTTGCGCTCCGGCCGTCGCCTCCGCCGGGGCGGCACACGCGGGGGGGGAGCTGGATGTGAGCGATCAGCGAGGGAGGAGGAGAAACGCGCACACACGCAAAATGGGGAGCGCAGACTCCAAGCTCAACTTTAGGAAGGCAGTGATACAGCTGACGACGAAAACGCAGGTTGGTGTGTTTTTTTGACATTATGATCTTGGTGATTAAATCATTGGCGTGATGAAGGCGCTGGATCGTGCGCCCGGCTCCGCTGCGCCGGGGCAAGGCGATAAAAATAGCAACGGAGGCGCACCAGATGGTACGGCAACATCAGTGATGGGATGGAAACCAGCGGATTTAGATGTTTCTACTCCCACAACAGCGTTATACGTATGGTGAAGGGTGGTGTTTTGTAACAAAGCCAGATTTTATAGGATTAAATATCGTGGTAATTTTATAGATAGTAATTGTTCGGTGTAACTGTAAGTGACTGATAACGGACCGTAATTCCCCTATTTTATAATAAATGCACATTTTTTTTTTCCACGCGACGGGTCTGTATTTTTATTATACCGATCCCAGCCTCAATTTACTCACCAGCAAACCGAATCGCCCTTTTCCGACCAAAATCTCGGCAGGTGATTGTAGCACGATCGAGATGTTTCTACTTTTTTAATCGATGAAGCGAGATGTATTGTTTTATGGTTCGCCCTCTTTTGAAGCATTTTCCGGCAATTAGTAAATGGTTTTATCCAAAGCGGTTATATAATTAAACTTAAGCGGTGAAGTCATTTTTAAGGTGGACCGCCGGTTATAATAAGTATATCGAGCTTTGGGTGTTGTTGATGTGCTTTAAATGGGATTCTTAGCTTACATATAAACTTTGACCGAAGCGTTAATTTGTTAATGTATTTTACGTTGATTGAATAATTACAGCGTTTGGTTAAAAAAAATAAAAACATGCGAGCTGTCGATGTTCGAAGGATGGATGGATGACGTGATTATAAGGACTATTCTCTCCAGATGCGGCAGGTGCCTTAAGGTGGACTGGCGTCGATGCGTGAAAGGTTCGGGATAATGTCTAAAGAGCTCGCCATCGGCTGTGAGACGCTTCATTTTGTTGTATCAGCTATATATAAATCAGCAATATTACATATAAATATTGTGAATGTCTGACTGTCGCGATCAGCTGTCACGTTCAGGTAAAAAATCGTATACGGCCGTTTGTCTTCTGTTTAAATATGTAAATATGCAATTGAATTGATTCAGAGATGAAGCATCTAGATTTTTTGAGCAGGATATATAATCACCGCTTTATATGCTGTATCTTTCGTAATAATGACGTACTTTCCCGCAGCCTGTGGAGGCCACGGACGATGCTTTCTGGGACCAGTTCTGGGCTGATACGACCACCACCGTCCAGGATGTGTTTGCCCTGGTCCCTGCTGCTGAAATACGGGCAGTCCGTGAAGAGTCCCCCACCAATTTGGCTACACTGTGCTATAAGGTACGCCTGGGGATGGGGGATTGACTTTTTATGATTATATGTAGAGAATCAGGTGCTATAGTAGTGGTCGTGTGGTGAAGTGCTCCGAGCGCTGTGGGATCTGGGTGTGAGCCCTGATCTGCTGACTGCCCTCTGTTGGGTGGGTAGGTATAGCGTTCCCAGTTCCTCTTGGGGTTCCTGCAAGGTTGTGGGCTGAAATGGAAGAATGATACCCTCCTGCCATGCCACTGAAGCCCGAGGCTCGCACGGTGAAAGTGCAGACTAAGAAAGAGCCTGATGTATTATGCAAAACACATTCATCTGTCATGGCTGTTGTGTCGATGTTAAAATTGCCCCGTGTCCTGTGTGCTTCAGATGCTGTTCTGTTCTATTAACTCTGTCATTGGTGGTTTCAAATTTTTGTTTTGTCATAAAATGCCATTGATCTTTTGGCAGGTTCCTAATAAATAATTTATTGTTGCAAATGTCCTATGGTACTTTGTTTCCATGATAGTAAGGGGGGGGTGGGGGGCATGGGGCGGTGTTTCTGGGACGACGAGGGAGCGCACAGCTGGCAACAGAGATTGGGGGGGCTGGCACATTCCTGCTTCCCGATTGGCCTGTTGGTAGGAAAACAAAGGGATTCGGGGGGGGGGGTAAAAAGGAAGGATGAGCCACACCCTGTGGGGGGGGGGATTTGATTGGGTCAGGGTTTGCTCAGAGAAGGTTTCTGAGTCCCCAGTGAAGACTGATGTTTAATTTGCTGGCTCTGTGCGACCCGCTGGCCTGCTCACAGCGGTAGGCAGGACCCAACGTGGCTCTTGGCGTTGTCAGTCCTTGGTTACGGTCTGGCCGTCAGGAATGCAGTCCCCGCTCACTCCGTAATGCACGTCACTCTGCTTACTGTTACGTTTGGGGTCAGGGGTCTCTACTCTGCAGCAGATGGTCTATTGTGTTTTTTCTCCAGTCATTTTTAACCCCCTTACTAGGCAAAGTCCTTCTGTTCTGAGGTTTGACTGTGGGCTTTGCTATGAAAAGATGTTGCTTCAGAATAAGAATTGTGTGTATGTGCGTGTGTGCCAGCTTAGTGTACACAAAGCTTCCTGTTCACTTGTATGGGTGCATCATACACGTGACCGTGAGGACTTGTGCGCTGTGTGTCCCCCGCAGGCCGTGGAGAAGCTGGTCCAAGGGGCGGAATCCGGCTGTCCCTCGGAGAAGGAGAAGCAGATCATGTTGAACTGCACCCGGCTGCTCACACGCATCCTACCCTACATTTTCGAGGACCCTGATTGGAGGGGCTTCTTCTGGTCCACAGTGCCTGGAGCTGGCCGGGCCGGGGTGAGCAGGAGGGAGGCTGGCGTGATATCAGAGCGCTCCCATTGCTCCGTGTCTCCCTCAGAAGTGCACCCTGAGTGTGGAGCATTTAGTGTGGAGGTCATCAGTCCATCCTGGAGAGCCCTCACTCGGTGGGCTCTGCTGCCCTCTGATTTCTGGTTTTCGGAGAATTAACTAGATGAATGACCACCCAAAATAGTGGAGCAGGCATTTAAAAGTAACGTAGGCGTCCTGATTTTAAAGAACAATGAATCTCTATCCAAAAGACGTTAGGGAGGAACCAAACTGATTATTTCAAGGAAACAGTCACTGGTTTATCAGCAGTTGATGTGCGTTTAATCAGAAGATGGGTTGGAGATTGCAGGAAGTATTTAAGGGTCGAGAGAAGTTTCTAGATCAGCACACAAGGTTTATGGAATCATGCTGAAGGTGCAGCTGGAACTACCTGTGATGTCTGGCTTTTCCTGCTTACAAGACATCAGATTCCCACCTGGTGCCTTTAAGGGCGGTGAAGTGTTTCAGCATTATTTACATAGTGGACACTCCTAATCCAGTAAAACGGCCGTGGCTTGCTGGCACAGTACAGGAAGTGGAGTGAAGTGAGTGGAGAGGCAGTCGTGCATCAACACTGACACGTGGACAAAAAGCACTGTGACGCTTTAACAAACTATTTTATTGGGTATTCACAATACTGCTTTATTAAGAATAATCAATTATAGTTTTGACAAGGTCACGTTTTTAAGATTCCTAAACATTTAAATTAGGGCTGCATATCACATTGCAATATAATCGCGATGACATGGTGCATGTGCAGTAATGTCCGGATGGCGGCTTTTAGTTACTGTGCGGACGTTCACGTATGCCCACAGTTTGGTAAGCAGATTAGTAGTACACCTAGGATATAAATGAGAGGTGTATTGCGATGTCCAGAACTTACTACTCGGTATAAATTCAGCGTATCCTTATGTTTATTAAGTATGGTTGGCGGAGCTCGCCACATGCTACTGTTCTGGGAAATCATAGAAGCGATAAACACTGAAGTGGCGGTGAAGAAAGGGACAGCTCAGCAGCATCTTTTTAAAGGGTAAAAAACGACATTGGTGATGTGGTGGTACTTTTTGCAGTTTATTAAACAAAAGGATATGCCAAATTTATACAGATCAGTAACTTTTGGGGCGTTACAAAATGCCTCATTAATATTTTAGGCATACTACTAATCTGTTTACTAATTTGTGGGCGTAAGTAAACGCCTGTATGAAACCAAAATGCTGGCGGTCGGACAAATGTTTAATCCCGCCTAAAGCCCCGGTGATTATTGTGAGGCTTGGTCAGAGATGTGTACAAGGATGTGACTCTGTGTTTGAATGTGAGCGGGTGACCGCTATGAGAGCAGATAGCCACAAAGCGTTTTCTAATGTCCTCCATTACACTGATTTATTTATTCCTCCTCTCTTCTGTGTATGTCGCTCTGGAGGAGCCTGAAGTATCACAGTAGATGTAAATTAAAGAAATGAAAAAGAAACGACTGCCTCAGGTCGATTGGCCAGCAGGAATTCACGCATATCCTTTGGTTTTGCGGGCCAGACCGCAGGGAGACGGCGGCGTGGCGTTCCTTGGGGGCGGGAGTCTTGGTTATTCATTAATGCTAGATGTCATGTCTGGTTGGCTGGTGTTACGGTGCTGTTAACCAAGTGTAACTGAATGTCTCGCCGCGTTAAAGGGTTTTGGTTTTTTTAATGGTGTGAGGAGTAGCTGTGAGGGACTGATCCGTCCTCTTGGTGGGGGACATTTTGGGTCCCCGGTGTGGGCTGTGGCCTACACGCCCTGGCCCCTGTGTAACCGGAGTGGTGTGCCATACTTTGCTGGACCCTCCTATGTTTGGAGAATCTAACCAAACAGAGCTATTGCTTCAGGTGGGATCCAGCACCCAGGCCTTGATGAAACAGCCTGCTCGCCTAGGAGGCCCCCCAATGCCGGGTATTATTACCGTACCAAAGGAGCTTCTACAGTGACCCCCCCCCCCCCCCCCCACCGGGACAAAGGGGGGTCATTGTTTCACTCTCACTGCCCGTATTCGCCTTCACCGTTTCACGTGGCCGATGGCTTCAGGATCAGACGCCAGTAACAAGTGGCCCTTATATCCGGACACAATCGCCTTCTGTGAGCGTAGAATATTTCTGGAAAATGCTGCCATCCTTTTCAGCGTCCACAATCTGCCAGGTCCTCAGTCTGGGGCTCGTTACCACGGACACTGGGAAGACATCCGACGCAGGTGACTCCTGTTCCCTCCTGCGGTTCCCTCTCCTTGCCATGCGCTGCTGGGATGATCGGCTGACAGCCATCCCAGCATGCATTGCATGTCGGCAGACATTCTGGATCTGTTTCGGTGTGGTCGCTGCCTTCCCAGCTCCTGTGCTCTTGCAGTGGATGATGATGCACGAGACTGTTGTAGGGCTGGAGCAGCCGGCATGGACCTGGGGTCTTATGTTACCGCGCATTCCGAGTCACGCCTGTCTGTCCGTGCGTGTCCCAGGCCCCCAACACCGCCACCATTGTTTGTCCCTTATTCTGGTTTTGCAGAGAACTAGCTTACCTTTAATGAAACATGGGCGGTGAGTGGCTCAGGGGGTTCGGTCTGTAATCGGCAGGTCCTTCACCCCCCAAGCACTCATCAGGCACTGTCTGACCCTGCCTTCTCAAAAATTGTACATCGCTTTAGATAAACGGGTCTGCTGAATAAATAAACTATAAATGTTAAGCTGCCATGTGACTGGAGGGGATGTCACCTTTCTGGGGTCTATCTGTGTGGATCACAGGTGCACAGAGGAGATTGAAGGGGAGATGTGATTGTTTTTCAGATTTGGTGACTTCTGTCATGCTGCTTAACCCCGAAAGCTGCCCCACGTTCTATTGTACTGTGTAGTCCTGCTGTTGTGGCGTTCCTCTTGAATCATTTAAGCATTTTGTATCAGTCTTTTTGAATGTGTAAGGAGATATCACCCCCGATGTGTGTTTGGTACAGGCGGAGGGTGACCCCAAGGCCGACGGGGCCCGAACGCTCGCCGAGCTGCTGCTCCTGGCCGTCGCCGACCTGCTGTTCTGCCCCGACTTCACAGTGCAGAGCCACAGGAGGGGGGCGCCGGTGAGTCACTGCCATTCGGGATTGGCGGAGTGGTCTGGCGATAACAGGAATGTTGACAAAAGACAAGGAACTGCTTGAAGGCGTGTGTTTAAGTTCACGTAGAATATTAACTGGAAGGGCTCGCCAGTGCAGGGGGTGGGTGTGGGGGTGGGGTTCCCTCAAGCTGAAGCTGTCTAGCACACCTGAGGCAGGTATAATGATCATTACTAACGGACTCAAGGTAATTACGTAATTGAGGTGTGTTGCTGATGGGATGCAGTAATTATCTGGACCGGGGGAAGTCCCTGACCAGGCTTGGAGATTTCCGTCGTCGTCATCGTACGATGCAAATCTGAAAAGCAGGGACGCCAGAGCAGGCGTCACTGAAAGTGTCCTTCTATCTGTGCTGCCATGGTGACTGAGCATCTGCGCCCGGTCCCAGGAGAGGCTCCAGTAATCCTGCGATTGTCAGGGTCACCGTAATGGGAGGCCCTGCCTTTAACCGCTGAGCCAGCCTGCAGAGGCGAAAGGGCGCCGGGCAGCCTGACTCTGTTTATCTATCTGCCTGACTGTTTGTCTAATAAAACCTACAAAAAGATGAAAAACAGAAAATATTCACCTACTGTTTGTTGTGGCAGTTTCATTAAACACTTTCTCTCATAAATGGGAAAGGCACCTGATAGACCTCTTTTTAAGGTTACACGGCAAACACACACACACACACACACCCTCCCCCCACACTATTAATAACCTTAGATTAACATTAGATAGAGCCGTAAGCCTGATAGCAGCCCTGGATTTCTCCCGTGTTTGGTGTGGGCCAGATTTGGCCAGGGTCCCAGGCAGGGAGGGGGGGGTGTGTGTTATTTGCTCCTTCCTCTTCATTGGGGGTGATGGAGGATTTTCCCCAGAGCCCTGACAGCACTGAGGTGGTGGCACTTTGGCTGCCTCCTCCTCCAACCACACACCTCCTAATGAGGGCACGGTGAGACGTGTGAGACACGTTAAGAGCTTCCCCAAACGGACCCTCCGTGTGACTCGATCACTTGCACGGTTTCTGCATGCTCTAAGCGGCAGATAATGCAGACAGACAGGCGTGAGATGAGGAAGAGGATCCCCGGTGACGTGGTCACATGGTCTATCCCTCCCGCAGGACACTACAGAGGACATTCAGTCCCTGGACAGCTGTGAGTACATCTGGGAGGCTGGGGTGGGCTTCGCTCAGTCACCTCCCCTCAACTACATCCACGACCTCAACAGGTGAGATCACAGCATGGACTGGATGGGGTCTTACGCAAGTCTGAACCCAACAAAACCTCAGGGTTCTGACCCACTCAGTGGCACATGGCTCAGTGGGTTAGGCCTCCATTCCTGTGATTGAAAGCTCATTGGTTTGAAATGTATGTATTATATGAATGTATTCTAATAACTATATTGCAGTTGGGCTCTTGAGCAAGGCCCTTAACCCCCAAAAATGCCCCAGGGGTACAGGGTAAATGGCTGACCCTGCACTTTGGCCCCACGCTTCACTCTCAGCTGTGTATGTCTCAAGAAGACATGGACGGCTTTTGTGAAAACTAAAGAATTCCTATATACATGTTCTCATACTCAGAGGTAGAAAGTTAAGATCCAGAAAGTACAAATCCAGACCAAGATTTTGTGTTGGTCAATCGGTTGAGTATAAAGAGTCACCGTCACAGAGTACTCAGCTGGTTAGTTGAAACACAATCTTGGTCTGAATTTGTACTTTCTTGACCTGAACTTTTTACTTCTGCTCATACTTACATAAATGGCGAATAAAACATTTTGAAAGCTAATTGCTAATTGCTGACGAGACTGCTAACTGCTGAGTCTGGTGCACTCCTTCCTGCCCTCATTCAGGACAGAGCTGCTGAAGTTACTGCTCACCTGCTTCTCCGAGGCCATGTATCTCCCTCCGTCGTCCGAAAACGACATCCTCAACCCCTGGGTGACCTTTTTTTGCTCCACGGACAATAGGTGAGAAGGTGACATGGCTGCGTGCACCCATGTATGCATTCCTGCTGAGTGCAGCACTAATGCCCCTTTCTGCCCCCTCCCGACCAGGCACGCCCTACCCCTCTTCACCTCCCTCCTCAATGTGGTGTGCGCCTACGACCCCGTGGGTTATGGCATCCCCTACAACCACCTGCTCTTCTCTGATTACCGTGAGCAGCTGGTGGAGCACGCCGTGCAGATCCTTATCGTGACCCTGGAGCATGAGGGCGGGCCCCCCCCAGGCCACAGTCAGGCCCTGGACTCTTCAGGCTCGCCTTCCGGCCTAGACGACCAGGACGTAAGACCCCGCCCCTCACCACTGCGGTTCACTCGCGCTGTCATCGGGGTGATGCATATTTCACACAGCTTTCTCTTGTATGCAGTTTGTGGGCCCAGACAACCTATTTGTGAACTACCTGTCCAGGATCCACAGGGAGGAGGTGAGATCCAGTCCGCATGCAGAGCTTTCAGTCTTACATTTTTGACTCGTTACTCTCCGCTCAACCTCATTATTTATTATCCTAGTGATTCTGTGTCACTGGGGCTCAGTAAGCTGTGTTTTCCTGTTCCACCCCTGCCCCCCACCACAGGATTTTGGCTTCATCCTGAAGGGTCTAGCCCGCCTGCTGACCAACCCACTGATCCAGACCTACCTGCCCAACTCCACCAAAAAGATCCAGTTCCATCAGGAGCTCCTGGTGCTCTTCTGGAAGCTGTGTGACTTCAACAAGGTGCGAGGCTGAGGGCACCGGAGATGTTCCTTACTGTGGAGGAGGGGAGAGTCTGTCCTCAGGAGCTCTGAGATTCCAGATATGTGGTTCACAGCCTGCTGGCTAGTCTTCCAGACCGAGGGTATCTCTCTTCCCAGCAGTGGTGTTGTGCATCCCACCATCCCAGTCATTTCACAGCTGGCGTAACCCCTCCCACAACTTCATTAAGTGGTTTCCGAAGCCAAACAAAGGTTCCTTAACCACTGTAGAGCTCGCTCTCTCCTCTCCCCACCCCTTGTGAATTTACACAGGGGCACAGGTCCTTTGAACAGGGGTAGACGAATCTTATCTGCAAACGGCTAGTGTGTATGCAGGCTCACACCCAGGTGTGAGGACTCTTCAGCCAATCAGGCCTCTAATTAGTCATCTAATTATGTTGTGTAAATCTGCACACACAGTGGCCCTTTGTGGATAAAATTGGCCATCCCTGCCTTAGAACTGTTAATTCTCAAGGCATGTTAAGGGGGTGTTTTTGTTATAATAGCAGTGTTTTAATGCTCTACAGGCCTACTGTTGATAAATGCAGGGGCGGACTTACCATAAGGCAAGGGTAGGCAGTCACCTGGGGCCCCATGAACACAATTTCCAGAAGTTACATTTAAGGATATAACATAATATGGCCATTTAAATGATAGCAACATGTATGTTAATTACATTTTTTAGCGACAGTTTTCAGGATAGGCAAAGTTGCCCCTGTCCCAGCTCTAATTGACTGTTCTACTCTGAGAGTCGCGCTACCCAGCTTTCTTCTACCGCTGGAGTCTAGCGGCTGTTCACTGCCAAGCGAAATGGCACTAAGTAGCAAGAAGAAAATGGCACAAAGATACCAGACTAGCATCTCATCTCCCATGTCTGATACCGTCTGGCTGAAATGGCAGACAGATTGTGAACAGACATGGAGGGAACACAATTGAATGAGTGCATGCAAAAATTCAAGACTAACCCCAGAAAAAGAGGGCTCAGATAAACTAATTAAATTTGGCCAATCGATCCCCCGACACGATACCCCCCTCCCCTCATCAGCAAATTATACCGATAGCAATTCTGCCCCCACCCTGATCGGTAAGTTTTACTGCTGGCATCCCGCACTTTGATTAGAATATTATTGATGTTCCAGAGTTTTTAATTCCCTCTCGTTTCTCTTTCAGCTCCAAAAATATCTCCAGTGGCCACTTGGGGGGGGGGGGGGGCTACCCATGTCGGCCTCGGGCCCCGGGTGGAGTTTGTCCCCCCCTGAATAAATGTTTGTCTTTTCCTAAATTCTTTCCCCTCTT
>JAAGVU020000041.1:3027365-3042810 GCA_011763525.2 Mormyrus iriodes
CTCCGGGATAGGCTCCGGACCCCCCGCGACCCGAAATGGAATAAGCGGTTCTGGAAAATGGATGGATGGATGAAAATCTTTATTTACATCCAGAACGTCCAGAATCAGACTTTCCTAAAGGAAGCGATATGGAATTCTGGGCAAACACCTGCACATCTCGTAGTGACTGCTTTCTATAAGGAGGATGCTAGTGGCTCCTGGCTAGTGGAAAAGAGCCTGGAGACCATGGAGCATGGATGGCAAGCTGCTCTCTCCTCTGACAGGTGCTCTCCTGGAAGACCAAGCTCCCACTGCAGACAATCATGCGCCTGCTCCAGGTCCTGGTGCCCCAAGTGGAGAAGATCTGCATTGACAAGTGAGATGCTACCAGTCTTCTGCTGGAGACCATGTTTGGCTTCAGCTTCTGTTGCAGAGATTGAGTGGGAGGGAAGTATGTAGGTAGGAACTTGAAACCAACTTGATCATCCTCCAGGGGCCTGACGGACGAGTCGGAGATCCTGAAGTTCCTCCAGCATGGCACCCTGGTGGGCCTCCTACCTGTCCCCCACCCCATCCTGATACGGAAGTACCAGGCCAACGCTGGTACCGCCATGTGGTTCCGCACATACATGTGGGGTGTGATCTACCTGCGGTAAGTCTAGCTGCGGGTTGAATGACTCCGACAGCTTTGATCAGAGACAGTTGCCGGTTCATTCAAGCCCAACTAACCCTCAATGAATTTTAGATGCCAAAATTATTTTGATTCATTCATGGTTTAATACAAAAGGTTACCAGGGTGATGCTGTCCTTATGTGTCCTAATTTCTTAGTTTATGCTGTTCTGAAAGGCCTTCTGCTCCCCTCCCTTGTTACAGCAACGTGGATCCCCCCATCTGGTACGACACGGATGTTCGACTCTTTGAGATCCAGAGAGTGTAGGCCCCCCCCCCCCTTACCTCCAACAATTGGCATCTGCTTCTCCCTTTTCTCCTGCCCTGTCTGAGGAAGAAGAGAGGGGGGAAAAAACTGGAGGCTGGAGGCTGCGCTAAGTTTTTGTCCGTTTTTCAATTTAATTTGGCATTCCTACCGCCAACACATATAACTCCATAAAACCTTTACAGTTAATCGACCCATAGGCAGCTGGCTCCCTTGCTCGTTTCCAGGACAACCAGGCAACGAATATCACATGATCTTGTGCAAGATGACTGTGAGTACAGGTTTTTGAAGAACACCTGGCCACCAGGTGTTCTGTGAGGTGGCTTTTGCCACTTGGTAAATCAGGTATACGCATGGTAAAGCTTTTGCAAAATAATCTACCGAAACTGACTTTCCGAAAGTTAAAAATAGCTGTTTTAGGTGTTTGGTTTGGGGGGGAGCTCTTCTGTATTTTTTACTTTTTTTTTTTTTTTTTTTTTTAAATAAATTTTAGTCAGTTTATTTGCGCAGCTTGTGGGATCACCCTCTCCCACTAGAGGGCACTAGTTTCATGGCATTGTTCAAGTATCCTGTCAAACCAGTGCCATATGGTTTTCATTTATAAGCAAAAATGGTCACTTGCCACCCATTTAGGGGTTAAATATCCTGACAGGTTATGAAAAACATCCCAGGTGCAGCTTTATAGATGTTCCTTCCCTCTTATTTTCGTGTTATTGTGGCTTTTTTGACATCTGGGATCTTATTACCCTCCTAAATAAAACAAGTCTGTTTATGGATGACAAGGTACAAGATGGAAGCACGTCGTCTGAGAGCTGGGCTTTCTCCCGACGTGTCCAGTGGACGCTGTTTGAAGGGCATCCAGCCATACCAGTGTCCAACACGAGTGATCTTCTGTGACTGGGAAGTGAAGGCACGTGACTGACCCAGTCAGGGATGGGGGGGTCTCTCCCCTGATGATATCAGACCAGTGTATTGCTTTGTGATGTAATAATGCCAGTATATCAATGTGGCCCATACAGTCTAATATATATGTATGTATACAGAATGAGATATAATGTGCTTTCTGTTTGAATGAGTATTTTTCTGTCTGAAAGATATGTAGAGTATATTATAAAATAAATCCTTTATAAATGAATTGCGAAACATTCTTGAAAGAGGTGGGGGGGCTTTTTAACTGAGGAGTAGGGCTGCAAGTTCAGCATTGTTTTATTCACGAGAACAAGACGACATGATCGTAACAGGCTGATTAATCTCTTCAGTGAATTTTTTGACTGACAGGAGGAGGGTCAGGGTTGCAGAAGGCAGCTTGTACTTCATACTGATGTAAAATCGGGCGATAAAATTGCTCCAGTTCCGGCTTCTCTAAGGCGAAACTCCCACCATCTTTATCATGTATTTTGACATTTCCACAGAAGACTCATGCCAGGGCTCCACCGTGAGGCTCTACCTCTTACATGCTGGGTTTCATACCAGCCCTGTTCCTAACTATTCATGCATGATTGAGCCTAGTGATGCTTCATGAACCATTTGCTGTATTTTTTGACCCCACTAGATGGTGCTCTTGAGTTGCTTTGGGAGCATGCTTTGTGCCCTTTTTTGGACCGAGGGTACCATCTAACACAGGGGTGGGGAACCTGTTTCATGGATGGCCAGTTTGGGTGTGGGTTTTTGGGATGACCTCTGAATCAGCCAATAATAAAACAGTTGTTCTCAACTCCATCCACTGTTACTGGCTGTTTGAGAGGCTGTTGCAAAAACCTGCACCCACATTGACCACCACGGAACAGGTTCCACACCCCTGATGTAGCAGGATCAAGAAATGCAGCAAATGGTTCATGAAACGTCATTTTGTCCATTGCTAGCTGAGTCCCTGACCAACGCTTGATCTCTTTGGTGTCCAGGGTCTGTTTTTATGGTGTCAGCTTATTCTGATATCGCCTACCAAAGGGCCAGTATCAATGCAATGCTAAATGCATTAATAATTGTTTTATTAACAATTAGCTTACCTAATACTTAAAGTCCTGAATAAATGTGTATATGTTCAACTTAGTGATTTTTTTCCCTAATTAACAGTGGGTATGAAATGTAACATTTGTATACAGTAATCCCTCACTATATTGTGCTTCGACTTTCGTGGCTTCACTCTATCACGGATTTTATATGCAAGCATATCTAAATATGCTTCGCGGATTTCTGCGGACAATGGGTCTGTTTATTTCTGGTACATGCTTCCTCAGTTGGTTTGCCCTGTTGATTTTATACATGGGACGCTATTGGCAGATGGCTGAGAAGCTACCCAATCAGAGCACGCGGTTAAGTATCTGTTCTGGAACGCAACCCCCGCGATCGATGAGGGATCACTGTATCTGCAAATCTTTTATTTTGACCATGTTATTTGTTTCCCTTAAATAAGAACAAAGTCTTATTTAGCCTTCCTTGTAAATTGTAGGCTGGATAACAGGGCTTCGTCATACACATCCAAAATATTCAAATCCTCCAGTGCAGTAGTATGGCCTACAGCGCTCCCTGGTGTTCAGACTGAAATCAGGACCTCCATCAGTGCACTTACAGAGTGCATCCTGTAGAAGACCACCAGTGGCTGGCCCAGGTTGACCAATACAAACCAGGCCTGGAACCCATAGAACTGCTTCCCCAGTCCGTTCTCGAACTGGGGATGGGCGCCGAAGGCTGGGATCACCCACAGCTGCAGCAAGAGGTGGAGATATGGAGCAGAGGAAGAGATGGAAAAAGAGAAAGGGTAAACTCATCAGGCAAGGCATCCACATTTCAACTAACTAATTAGATGCGAGTCTGTCATATCCAGATTCACTAGGTGAAACACAACCACCAACCGGCAGCACATCTGTACAACAGAGGTCGAAACAGAGAACAATTGTGGCAATGGCGCCACCTAGTGTCCTGAAAGCAAACGTTTCAATGAGCACATAGCTATAGTTTTTCATATGATTGGAGCTTATGTTCTGTCTAAATACCCTAGAATTTCCGTTGACCGGCCCAGCATACACCAATGGTCTTAGACTGTAGGGTATTGGAGGAAAAACATTCATATGGAAATTGTTCAGGAATGTACATAGACAATTTTGCATTTATATATGTATTAATATCTGCTACTTAATCCAACATCTGTTGTTCCATGGAGTCACTCACCATGATGTTGCCCAAGATGAGGAATGCACAAATCTCTTGAATCACCCTCTTGGTGCACTTGTTGGTCTCCTTCACCTCCACAACTGCAGGTGGCGCTGTAGGCTCCCTTTTCAACAAAGTGTCTCCTCCAGGCTCATTCACCACCGGGGTCTCGGGAACGTTCTTCTTTTTCTGTTTTTGAACCAGATAAATACAGGGCGATAACGGAAAGCTTTCCATCGGCTGAGTAAAAATTAATTGAAAGCAAACACGACAAGGTTTGAAAATATCTAAGAACTGCTTCAAAAATTATGGTAAAAGTGAAAGTTTTCAGGTCTACTCTGAAAAGTTTTTATTATAATTATGAGGCCCTGTCACCTGGACATATAGCTCCTCAGCCATCCCAAGGGCATATTCGTGCATGTGTGCTTTAAGCGGAAATGTTGCCTTGATAATTTACTAGTACAAAAGCTCAAAGGTGTCTACCTCTTCCTGTCGCTCCCCAGCTTTGCGTTTCTGTATCGGCAAAATGGACTTTCCACCTACTCATTTCCTACGATTCTCCATCTTTATCACACCCGGCTTTACTTGGTTCATGCTCCATATGGCAATGATCTGACCACATCATACACACCGAACTTCCACCCTCCAGCACTATGGTGTACGTATAATTGCGCAGTAAGAATCTCAGAGTACCCAGCCTCCATGTCTTATTTATGAATGTGGGCCTGGGAATCTATATATTTAAAACAGTTCCTAGATAACATCCTTACTTGTATAACAGCTATTTGCTCCACTGTTTCGCACAATTCACATATTCTTAAGGCTGCATGATATCACACTTCGATATAATCACATGTGAAATGATTACCAGGGCTTTAGATGACAGGCGTAAACATTTGTCCGGGCACCTGCTTTTCAGTATTATATGGACATTTACTTACGCCCATAATTTGGTAAGCAGATTAGTAGTACGCCTACAATATTAATGAGGCATACTGTCCATCCATCCATTTTCTGTACCTGCTTGTCCTATTCAGGGTCGCGGGCGGTCTGGAGCCTGTCCCGGAAGCTACGAGTGCAAAGTAATGAACAATCCAGGACAAGACGTCAGCATTCACTCATACATGCATACCCACAGGCAGTTTGGTAACTCCAATTAACCTCAGCATGTTTTTGGATTGTGGGGGGCAACCAGAGTACCCAGGGAAAACCCCACAATGACATAGGGAGAACATGCAAACTCCACACACATGGAGCCAGTGCAGAGATCTGAATCCACATCCCAAAGGTGTGAGGCGACAGTGCTATCCACTGCACCATCATGCTGCCCTAAGGCATACTCTGACGCCCAAAAAGTTAGTGAACTGTATAAATTCGGCATATCTTTTTGTTTAATAAATTTAGTTAGCTGAGCACGCCACGTGCTACTGTCCTGGGAAATCATAGAAGCGATAGGAACTGAAGTGGCGGAGAAGAAAGGGACAGCTCAGCACTCACAACATCTTTTTAAAGAGGAGATATTGTGGGTAAACAAGGGGAAAAAAAGATGTTGGTGGTGTGGCGGTACCTTTTGCATTTTAAAGTCTGAAATGTTTATTAAACGTACTCATTCATATTTTAGGCGTACTACCAATTTGCTGACCAAGTTGTGGGCGTAATATATGTCTGCGAAAAGTTGGCATCCGAACAAATGTTTACACCTGTCATTTACAGTTCTGGTGACCATATAATCGGGATGTGATATTGTGCCTCTACTTATAACTGTAAAATAGTTCTACTTCATGGCTGAGGTGAGGTTGTTCTTCATGATCCTGCTGCCAAGCTGAAGGTAGATATTTGTGTCCAGATCAACATATTACACATACACAATCACAGTGCCGGTCAACCCATTTGGCGATAAAGATGGCTACCTACAGCACCATCTTCCACCGTCTTAGCAAGCTGATTTCACTTTGTTTCAGACAGGGGACACCGGTGGTGAAGCTTGCTTAGGGCACCACATGAGCTTTGACCAGTACTGCACTCACACAACAGTATTTAAATCCACCACGACTGTAAATCCCCCATAAACCATGCGGTATGATGAGTATAATCAAAGGTACTGGCCTTGAAAATGGCACCAACCAGCCTTCCCTTCTTCCTGGCGCGACTTAGACTCGGGTGACGATGGAGCCCCTCGATGATGAAAACGTTCTGCAGGAGCAGCTCCAGTAGGCTGAGGAGGTTGTAGGAGAGGTCCAGGCTTCCCAGGTTGTCTCTTGGCCCAATGGCCATAGCGGCCACCAGGGAGAAGTAGGAGAGCGCCAGCTGGCCCACGGCCGCCGCCACCAGCAGGCGAACGTCCAGGCTTCTGGTGGGGTTGTGGCTGGCTTCGTGCAGCCTTCTCTCCAAGCGGTATACGGTCACGCCGGCTAACGAACAGATCGCCATGGCGGGAATCACAGCCAGGTGGTAGCCATAGAAGACGAAGAAGGCGTCTTCGCGACGGGAGGCGTTCACCCACACCTGGTAGAGGATGAAGGCAACAGCGCCCGTCACAAGGACCAGCAGCCCGGCCACCGGGCCCAGCAGGATGCGTTCCTGACGGATGATGCGCAGCATGTCATGGCGGCTGTGCTGCATGTGCGGGGCTTCGCCTACATGACGCCCCACATTCTTCCACATCACATAGATCATGCAGCCCGCCATCAGGTAGAACTCGATGTTGAAGGGGTACAGGACCTCAAAGCCTTTGCGGAACACCAGGCATGCTGCGTACGTGGCGCATTGACACTCGGGGGATTCACTGGGATCTGAAAGCAGTCATAGACTGGGACCTAAATCATTGCTGTAATTCAGAAAGTTCCAGAAAGAAACACAACACCAATAATTTGCAAGTTTAAATCTGAGCAAGGCACCTAGCCTGATGAATATCCAACTGAATAAGTGAATTTTGTGTAAAAATCACAAGCCAAGTATATTACTGCAAATACAGTTAATAATGGATGCTTGCTGTCAAAGCAAACTGCTTCAGTAAACATGTAACCTTTGTTAAGCCTATATGAAATGTATAGTCCTGTTTTGTAAACCCTGCTACCAGGCAAACTCATAACAAAGAAAATACATAGCTGTGGAAAAAATTAAGAGACCACAGCACAATTATTTGTTTTACTCATTTCTCAATTTATGAGTGTGTGTCTGTAAATTATATATTTTTTTATTGCACACTGCAGCCTGGTTCTTCTTTGTTTCTCATTAATGAAGGGCTTCTTCCTTGCTTTATGGGACTTCAGTCCTGCTTCTAGGAGCCTGATACGAATTGTCCTAGCAGTGCATTTCACAGCTGCACTGAATATTTCCCATTCCTTTCGAAGGTCACTTGATGTCATCCTACAATACATGAGAAACTCTTGGATAAGTTAACGGTCATCTCTGGCATTAGAAAGTCGCTTCTGCCCTTTACCTGACTGGTCTCTGGTTGTTCCCAGTGTCTCCTGCTTCACCTTATTCTTGTGTACTGCTGTCTTAGAAATTTTGAACCTGGAAGCAACCTGCTGCTCAGCTTAACCTTCTGCCAGCAGAACCAGGATTAAACCAGGATTTAAAAATGCAGATTTGTTTAAAAAATACAGAGTGGTCTCTTTTTTTCCACAGCTGTATGTTTATAAATGATTTTTCAAAGTTCAGGTGTTTTGCCAAAATCTGCATCTGAGATGATGTCCTGACAATGTGTAGTGGACATGCAGTAACAACTATCTGCTTAGCAGCTTAACATGGCCGTGGTCCTGCTGTTTGACCCCATACCATCATCCAGAGCTGTAGTTTCGTTGTCAGCGAGAGAGCCGTTGAAGATGACCTGGTTCTCTTTCTCTAGCTCGATCTCCATGTGCACAGTGTCCTCGGTCACGGCGTTCAGCCACAGCAGGAGATTAGCAGAGAGCAAGAGCATCAGGCCAGACCTGAGAGACCACATGTGTGTTACATAGCGAGGAGAGATACGCAGCCAAATAATTACTGCACTTTACAGGAACATCATGGACCTGGTCAGAATCTTATGCTTGTGGATGCAGTCCTTTGAGTGAGCCCACAGGAAATATGTCTGCACAGAGGGAAACATCATCAGGACATTGGCAATGCTAATGCTATGAGCTTGCACACAATTGCTACAAAGGAGTCATATGACCACAGCTTTCATGTCATGTGACTGACTGAAGCACATCATCAGCACTGATACACTTAATAAACATTAAAAATGCCCATCGCCATTCAGCAATGGTGGCAGCCATTCAACTCTGTACATGAACTTTTAATTAAAGTCTGTATATATTATCACACAGACTATATGGACAGAAGTATCGGGACACACTGAATTCAGGTGTTTCATTCAGACCCAGTACCACAGGTGTATAAAATCAAGCACCTAGCCATGCAGTCATGGTTACAGACATTTGTGAAAGAATGGGTCATTCTGAAGAGGACAGTGAATTCAAGCATGATACTGTCATAGGAGGCCAGCTTTGCGATAAGCCAGTTAGTGAAATTTATTCCCTGCTAGATATTCCACAGTCACCTGTAAGTGGTATTATTGCAGAGTGGAACAGAGTGGTACAGTAACAGAGCGGGGTTACTGAGTGCTGAGGCATATAGTGCGTAAAAATCATCAATTACTGACTCAGTAACTGCAGAGCTCCAAACTTCCTCCGGCATTAACCCCAGCACAAAAACTGAATAATGGGTGCTTCAAGAAATGAGCTTCCATGGCTGAGCAGCTGCATGCCAGCCTCACATCACCAAGCGCAATGCCAAGCATCAGATGGATTGGTGTAAAGCACACTACCACTGGACTCTGGAGCAGTGGAAACGTGTTCTGCGGAGTGATGAATTACTTCTGTTTGGCAGGCTGATGGACAAGTCTGGGTTTGGCAGATGTCAGGAAAACGTTACCTGCCTGACTGCATTGTGCCAACTGTAAAGTTTGGTGGAGGAGGGATAATGGTATGGGGGTGTTTTTCAGGGGTTGGGCTAGGTCCCTTAGTTCCAGTGAAGGGGGCTCTTGATACTTCAGCATACTGATACATTTTGGACAATTCTGTGTTTCCAACTCTGTGGGAACAGTCTGGGGAAGACTCTTTTCTGTTCCAGTATTACTGTGCTCCAGTGCACAAAGCAAGGTCCATAAAGACATGGTTGGGTAAGTTTGGTGTGGACGAATTTGACTGGCTCACACAGAGCCATGACCTCAACCCCATGAAACACCTTTGGGATGAGCTAGAACAGAGATTGCAAGCCAGGCCGTCACATCCAACATCAGTGCCTGACCTAACAAATGCTCTTCTGAATTAATGGGCAAAAATTCCCCCTGACACACCCCAAAATCTTGCGGAAAATCTTTCCAGAGGAGTGGCAATTGATTTAGCTGCAAAGGGGAGACCAACTCCATATTGATGCCTATGGATTTAGAATGGAATGTCATAATAGTTCCTGTGGGTGTAATGGCCAGGTGCCCCAATACTTAAGTACATATAGTGTATAAAGCAATTAGTTATTTTGACTATTTGTTCTTATGGTGATACAGAAGATGTAATATTATGAAATTATATATAGTAAAATATGATTGTTAAATAAAACATTCATTCATAGATCAATGCAAAAATGTTATACATTTTAAATATGTAATATTTTTATTAATTTCCTTATGCAAAAGTATTTCCTTCATATTTACGTTATGCATGTGGTGTATATTCCAGCGAGCTTAAGTTCCTACTGACGGCAGCAGGCAGGCCCCAACAGGGGGCTAGATGGATCCATATACCGATTCGAGGTTGACATATTTACTTGGTGCTGAGAAATCTGGGCTCACACCATCCTACCTGCAGCGCTAAGAAGGGCGCCTCGACGAAGGGGGACAGGACGTTGGCCAGCGGCTGGCAATGTGACATCACGATGAAGTAACCCATCCTGAAGATGTGCAGGAACAGGCTGAAGGCCGAGAAGATCACCAGGACCACTGGGGCGGGGGGTGAGGCACCGGGGCACATATGTTCATGTTTTTTTTGTATTTCCTTTATATTTGTATTTTGCTTACTTTTTGCCTATTTTTCCTCTACATCTTTACTGCAGTCGCACATCAATTTTTGTTGTACACTGAACAATGACAATGAAAATATTCTATTCTATTGTTCTATCGGAAACTTTCTAATCACCTTGCACATGTGTAGAACAACATGGCTGCCCAAACACTTCACTTTTCTCTGAGTCATTTCCCCGTGAATTTGTTTTACAGGTGTGTGAGGTAGGTGGAGATTTGCTACTGTACTTCAGCTCTGTGAGAGCCTGCAGGGTACTTGGCTGCGACTTCAGCTTGAGGCTGATTAAAGGAAAGGCTGTCACTGAGGTTTTAAAAGCCCCGGCTTACCTGTGACGGTGATGCCTCCTGCATGGTGGTCGGTATGGGGTGACCGGCCAGGTTGCTTGCGTGACCACAGCAGGTACCAGAGCATCCAGGCCACGCTGAGCACCAACAGCAGCAGGATGAACACTTGGGATCCCTGTTGCAGCAGCCCATTGGCATAGAAGGCGTCAGCCGCTATGAGGGCGGCACCGAGCATTACCACATTCAGCCCTAGCAGGCCAGAGAACAGGCGCCGGCCTTCAGAAACCCATGGTGACGCTGGGTCTGTTTCTGGGTCAGGATCTGACCCTGTGACCATCTCCACATCACATTGCTCATTTGCACCAGGGCCCCTCTCCTTTTCCACATTCCAGTCCATTTCTCTCTCCTCTTTCTCTTCCAGCTTTCCTCACTACCACTTTGATCTTCTTCCCTCTTCTCCCTCCTTTACTTTGATCTCCTTCACTCTCACAGCCCCCAGTGCGGCTGTCCTCTTTCGTCTCTCCCTCTGTGACTGGACATGCGAGCTCTAACACTTGAGGTTTGCAACGAAGGGGTGGAGCCATATTGCTAACCCAAATCCCCTCCCCAACCCTCGGTCCCACTTGGGCCCGTCCCAGCGTGGGTGGGGCACAATGACCTCGTCTAGCTCAAGCTGGTACATGTACAGTTTCTCCCACCTCAGTTTGCGCATGTGATTATAAATCAGTCTACCTTAAGTGACTTACCTGACCTTAAACAAGCTTTTCAAATCACAGCCCCACCTTTAAACTCTGTTGGAGTTTGGAGTTGCTTTTCTGACTGTTGATTAGCGATTCGTTTACAGTGAATTGTGACTTACATTGTGGGCGTGGCAACATAATATCCATCTACTTAGATCCAAATAATGAATTTAGAAGAACGAGAGCGAGGACATATATTTGAGTATGGACATGTCCCTACCAATATTGTGGGAGTGTTTTTTTTTGGGGGGGGGGGGGTTCAGGGCTCATTTGATCCCTGTTAATGCTGAAAATAAACCTACACCCTTGACAGAGACAAAGCTAATTCCAGAAGGTGAGGTGGGGTGGGCGGGGGTCACGGTGACTGAGGATCTCCACCTGAAACTGTCCCTTGAAGTAGTAACACGGGTTTGTGAAATGTGACCCACACTGACCCAACTACATATAATGGAAGTCAAACAGGTAAAGAAAATGGCAGGAAGGGTGGATTTCCTAATCTCACAATCATTACCCTACAAACTGGCAAGTACTTCTCAGCAATAACTGTTTTTTCTGATGAGACACAGCCACAGTCTCAGTTTGAGAACCCCGATATCTTCTGACCCTAGCAATGGTCCTGACTTGCACAGTCTGTGTCCTCAGAACATGTTGAGATCTTTAGACTGTATTAACCAGTTAGCCAGCTAACTGAAGGATGCGGCCCTTTGTGGGCAAAGTGTCCCACCTGCACACACGTTATGAAAATCACAGCAAAATATTAGTCGCAATCATAGGAATTAAATCTGAATTAATAATGAATCAGGAGCATTAAAGGTGATATAGAGTGGCAGTCTTTGAGGTTGGGGGAGTTGACTAGTGGGGGCAATGTCAGTCCTTGTGGGACTGCAGCATATTGAGGAGCCTGACTGCCTGAGGATGAAGCCACTGATGCAATTGTCCACAGGCATCTGGCATGCACAAAAATCCCAAAACACAGGGTACCCTGGAATATTGGCTTGCATATAAACATGTATACCCCCATCTCTACCAGCTTGCACTGCCGTTTTTCTGCACTAAACACTCCAATGTGCCTGTGAAAGTGTGTTCTCCGAGGCAGGAGAACCGGTTTCAGACAGAACAAACACCATTCAGAAGCTGCTGTATCTGAATAAAAATCTATGATCTATGACCCTATGGCCCAGCTCTCACAAAAGCACTCCCAATTTCCAGTTGCAGAAGAAAGCATGTTTATTTCCCAATAATTCCCACACAAATGTTCTGCATTCTTACTTCATATACTTTCCACATATAATACCATGCGCAATATACACACAATGTCTAGACACTGGTAAAGCTTACTTTTGCAGGGCTCCAGACTGCGGATTAGATACTGAGCTCTATGTTTAGTTCATTTTTTTCTTTATAACTTCTTTATAATATTAAACAATTCAGGATAAAATGTTAAATGTACCTAATCTATGTATATTTATATTTTTTGCTGACTTATTTTTGTGTTGGTCTCAGCTTTACAGCACCATATAAATATCTCTGATGAGTCTGAGATCTGTGATCCTTAATTCCCTACCAGTGTAAAGCTTATAGGGTTATAGTAGTACAGTAAAATTGTATTTCCTCCTTCTATGCTGCAGCTTCTTTGGTGACTTTGGGTTTTTTGGTGAAAACCAGCGGCAGCAGGACCGAAACGTCCCCCGAGGAAATGACATCGTGCTGGACCTTGACGTGACACTTGAAGAGGTCTACTCGGGCAACTTTGTGGAAGTGAGTGTCACATGTGTGCTTGTATGGTTCTGCTGAGAGTCGTTATACCCTTACATATTACACCATTATAAGACCCTTCCTTTTTCATCTTCAGCACAGATTCCTTTCCTCCTCTTCCTCCATTTTTTCCTGTTCAGATTGTACGTAACAAACCTGTAGCCAAAGAGGCCCCAGGGAAGAGGAAGTGCAACTGTAGGCAGGAAACAAGAACAACCCAGCTGGGACCAGGGCGCTTCCAGATGACTCAGGAAGTCATCTGTGACGAGTGTCCCAATGTGAAGTGAGCTTCCACTATGACTGTAGAGAACCTTTTGTTGCACAGTGTCTTTGTCTCACTCTGTTGTCCCAAGAGTAGAATGTCAGTTCTATAAATATGAGAATATGACTTTCGAGAGTCTTTCTCTCAACACAGGATGGTAAATGAGGAAAGGACATTGGAGGTGGAGATTGAGCAGGGTGTGCGGGATGATATGGAATACCCCTTTATTGGAGAAGGTAAGATGCAAAGTCTCACATAGGAATGCTGCAGGCAGGGCTTCTTGAAATATCCAGCTTCAGTGTGTTTATTACATAAAATAGAATTTTGCTTTCATAACAAGATCCTGTACTGGTGATGGATTGATGGATGGATGGACAGAATAAGTGAGAAAAATGCTACCAGGAATCCAAAGAACATCAGTAGCCCTTAGATCTGTAAGCAAATTATTAAGTTGCCTTTACTGTCTTCGTATAATCAAGACCCACATCTGTGGTGTGCCCTTAGTCTGAATGTCAAAAATATAAATTTATTCACAACCCAAGCTATGGCACTGTCCCAGGTTTAGTAATATACTGCAATGATCACTCAGCTGTGACTGTTGCCACGTATATTAGACTGAGTTTCTCCATTTTCTTTTCTTTCCTCCATCAGGTGAACCACACATCGATGGAGAACCGGGAGACCTCCGCTTTCGCATTAAAGTGATGAAGTAAGAATGCACTGTGCCCTCAGAGATGTTCTCTTCATACTGAAACTGGAATCTAAACTATTTAACAACTATAAGGTGTTTTACTAGATAACACTTGAGTCCTCTCTACCTTTATGAAGCTGGATACATGTTCCCCTACACAATACCATAGTTTGGTTCTTCTTAGTGCTGAAATGGGGGGTGTCAATGGTACCAGTGGTTGGTATGCTAAGTGAGTAATGTGAGATTGGATGTACCATCAGACACCCAGTGTTCGAAAGGCGAGGAGAGGACCTTTACACCAACGTCACCATCTCCCTTGTGGAGGCACTGATGGGTTTTGAGATGGATGTCATCCACTTAGATGGACACAAGGTATGTATTCATACAGACTCTCATATACACTCCGGTCAGACTAAGAATGAAAGCTGAGAAGCGTACAGGTACATGTTCACCTGCCCTGCCCTTGCTGCCCCCTCACCTGTGACATGGATGGTGCTAATGCTTCGCTGGCAGGTACACATTGCAAGGGACCGAATCACCAAACCCGGAGCCAAGCTTTGGAAGAAAGGTGAAGGGCTGCCCAACTTCGATAACAACAATATCCGTGGTTCCCTGATTGTCACCTTTGATGTGGAGTTTCCCCGTGAGCAGTTTGACGAGCAGCAGAAAGCAGGTGAGGAGGATGGGTGGGGGGGGGGCAGTTTGATGCCGTCCCAGATGCCACCATGCGAAAGGTCAGACAAACATTCTCATTAACACACATCTACTGAGACACATGTTAATGGGTCAGTTACAGCAGATACTGCCCTATTCTGACGATTATCAGCAAATTCCACACCTCTGAACAAGATGGGTGTGTCATCTAAAGACCTGTGCTGTTAACATCATATGCACAAGGCATATTAAAGTTTGGTGAAATCAGATGCCTCAGTTAATAATCTATCAGGTTGTGTGTCTGCTGAACAAAAAACAAAACTGCCATCCCTTCGGCATGTCATGAACAGTATTATTCATATAATGATTACAGCAGAGTTTTGAAGAAGGAGATTCCATAAGGAATGAGAGTGACCCGGAATATCAGACAGCAGGTGCAGTCATCATGAGTTTTTTTTTTTTTTTTTTGTGCCCTTTCTGTTTACTGATCAGCTTGAAATTCTGTGTTGTGAATGTAAGCTGCAGCTTTTTAGTTAGAGGGATGAATCTCATAATTTAAAGAATTTAAGCAACATAGTAGAACTTGTTTAAACTTGAACTTAGACTGAAATTGTGTTTAGTCAAGGAACATTTGTAGAAAATTCCTAGTATGTTACTTTATGGCACTTCGTTAGTTTGTCATTATTAATTGATATCTTGGCACCTTAACATAGCAATCAGTTTTTTTCCCCCTGTATCTACACATACAAAATGCCACATATTCATTACATAGTAAAGGAAATTAATAGGGAGACAAATTTACATTTGCCATGACTGAAACTGCATTTTAACAATAATAACACAATGTAATACAATTTTTGTTCCTGGCTTCCAAGTGTTATATTTCAACTGCTTATGTCTAAAGCCTATTGAAAAACGACTACATTC
>JAAGVU020000041.1:3042910-3055723 GCA_011763525.2 Mormyrus iriodes
ACACACATGGAACCCAGGCGGAGACATGAACCCTGATCCCAGAGGTGTGAGGCAACAGTGCTAACCACTGCACCACCACACCACCCCGGAGACAATGTCCTGTTGTGTAAATGTGCTATACAAATAAAATTGAATTGAAAAATTGATGAGCTGCATCATTAGAGGTGCTGGAAAGGGGATGCAGGATGACTAAAGATCCAGGGGAATGTGGCCGTGGTCTCAGGCAGAAACGCCCAATTCTCACCTGCTTCAAGTGATGTGGAGGATGAGGTGAGCAAACACAAACTGCTTGTTTCAAAAACAGTACATTTCGTGAATGACCTTTTACTTCTTTCTTGTGCTCGCCAAGTAAGTAAATAGGTTGGAGGTATTTACCACACCAGCTGTGACAACTGTTGTAGCTCACTTGCTTTCAATTGTGCTCATCTCTCTCTCTCTCTCTCTCTCTGTAAAATAATTTGACAGCATCCCCTAGCGATACAACAAGTAAGCTCCTTCACTTTCAGTCCTTTAGATTCCCTTCACCTTTGTTTAGAACAGTTATGTAATTATGTGCACATATCATATAGTCCTGAGATAATGGCTTCATTCGACAACACCATCATCATTGGAAGACTACATAACTCTCTCTCTTTCCCACACACACATACACACCCTATAGAATCCAGCATCGGCATCTAATAGCTTTGTTCCCAACCCCCTGGCTGAAGTTTGTTCTACATTGTTACAGATGTATGAAGAAATTGATAGAATCAACAAACATGTGCTTGACTGCTAACTTGAGAGGCAATGTGATTAACATTCTGAACAAATGTGGTTCTTAAATGCAATAGTATTCAAAGAAATTAAATCTCTTAACACATTTCCTGTCAGTAGCTTAATTGGTAAAGTCGATAGTTCCTCGATCACAATGTCATGTTCATTCCCCATACCCCCCAACCTTCTGGTGAGGTGTTACTGAGCTGGATATGTTTAATCTTCCATCTTTTCAGATGGAATTTGATGTTACAAAGTTGAGTGTTTAACAGTACTTCTTTCTACCCACTCGTACACCGGGAAGAAATCGAACTCCTTCCCCGGACGAGAGCCCAAGCCGCAGGTGAATCCAGCAAAGATCTGCGACATCATAAGTGAGTATAAGTTAGAACTTTTCCACAATTCCAATGTGAAGTAGTACAGGTAATACTGGCACCAGACATAAGTACGCTACAGAGGAAAAGAGACGGAAAAAAGCTAGAATGGGCCAAAGTTGTCACATGGGTATTAGGGGCTGACTGTCAGCACTGATATTTAGCATTTTTATTTTTGCTGGTATCGGTCATTTTTCCCACCGATAATTATTATTTTTTTTAGTGCTGCTTTGTCTCAAACGGGGCTCTGACTGCCTGCACTTCCCATTCTGTGGTCTAGAGCAATGTTCCACCCACAATATGATTTGTTACGCACCACGAATCCAACCAATCAACATGGAAAGATGAAGGCACTGAAAGTCAAGTGGTGCTGGTTACAGAGCTTGAGGGGCGTGGAATCTCCAGGGAAACCTCAAGCGGTGTTTCTACCAAAAACTCTAGAAGGCCAGGCGTTACTCCTGGCATCATGGTGTGGGGAGCCATAGGGTATGACTTCAGCTCATCTCCGGTAGTGATTCTGGGGACCCTGACGGCACAGCGCTACGTCAGTTACATCCTGCGTCTGCATGTCTTAGCCCTCCTGATATGGCTCCTTGGCACAGTGTTTCACCAAGACAGCGCCCGTCCACATGTGTGTCTATGGACTGTCTGCATCATGTTGAGGTCCTCCCTTGGCCAGCCAGGACCCCCGATCTTTCCCCAATCAAACATGTGTGGGATCAGCTCGGACTTCAGCTCAGACCCAGTGCCAATCTGCAGGATCTCGAGGGCCAGTTACAACAGCTGTGGGCCGACTTGCCACAGGAGAGGATACAACAGCTTTATGACTCCCTTCCGCACCATATCGCCACATGTATCCAGGCCCGGGGTGCCACACCCTACTGACATGGGACCAGCCCATACTGCCCATACTGCCAACTCTGTTGTCCGTTTCATCTGATATTGTAATCATTGCGATACAGTCACATGACCTTTCACCATGTGCAGATTCATTGCATTTCCACCACTCCGTTTGGGTGCTTCACTTTTTGTTACTAAGTGTGTAACCAATGGTGCGGCACGGTGGTGCAGTGGTCAGCACTGTCACTTCATACCTCTGGGACCAGGTTTCGAGTCTCCGCCTGGGTTCCATGTGTGTGGAGTTTGCCTGTTCTCCCTGTGTCATCATGGGGATTCCTCCGGGTACTCCGGTTTCCCCCCACAGTCCCAAAATATGCTGAGGTTATTTGGAGTTGCCAAATTCCCCGTAGGTGTGAGTGAATGGTGTGTGTGTGAGTGTGTGTGTGCCCTGCGATGGGTTGGTGCCCCATCCTGGGTTGTTCCCTGCCTTGTGCCCATAGACTCCGGACTCCCCGCGACCCCAAATGGGATAAGCGGTTAAGCGGGATGGATGTATAACCAACCACATTCCATATAACCATCTTCACAACACATTACATACAGTGATCGTTTTTTGTTTTTTTTTAACCACAGCAATAAGAGAAATATATGAACAGATGGCATAAACCAAAGTACATTAACAGTAAGGAACTTTTAACCACTCACCTCACACATGTCAGGGGTGCTACACCTATAGAATAACGCAGAAGCTGTATTTAAAGTGCTATGCATGATTTCTATAGACCAGGGTCCCCCAGTTAAGCCTATTTTCCCCTTAAGGGCCAAATTCTATCAACGATACAAAGAAAAGGGCCACTGCCTCCGAATGAAAGTGCCACATGCGACCTTTGGTCATTTCCAAGTTTCACTTGCAGATGTTGTTCGACTTATTTAAAAGACGGTTACGCTTGAATCGGTGAGCAAAGGGAATTCTGATTTCTACCGGTGAGGGAGGCACTAAATGCCACATATTGTACTGGAATAAACTGACGTTTGCTATATTAAAATTAAATGCAGAAGCATTTCATTGTTAAAGAAACGCAAGGCGGCGCAGTCTCCCGGCAGCATGGGTCTGCTTCGCCGCCCCAAACCCCTCCCAGCCTCTCCGGCACCCCGGGCGCCCGTGCCCCCCGCCTCGGGCTCAGAAGTGCAGGGAGCCGGTGACACAGCCCGTATTCAGTCACAGCCTCCGGGATTGTGCAGGATCCTCCTGCCACAGCTTATATAGGATGCAAAAGTGCGGAAAAACCATGAGCGACAGGTACTGCAGGGCGGCCCGGGACGGCTACCTGGCTTTGCTGAAGGAGGCGACGCGCAGGGACCTGGACGGCCCGGACGAAGACGGCATGACAGCGGCTCTCTGGGCCGCCTATCGCGGCAATCTGGCGGCACTGCGCCTCATCGCGGGCAAAGGGTAAGAACCCCCCCCTTCTTTTGGGAGAGCTGTCTTATGCTTCTATTATTAAGCTATTATTATAGTCATTCAGTAGTAAAGGGATCGCACGTAAGTGTCCGGTAATATAAGAGATACATTTTTATTTCGTGACACAAACTTTACTTCAAGCAAACAAACTATCAAATAATTATCATTATCCAGGACAGCATGTTGGCAAAACGATCATAAGAATAAAGTAAAACGGAAAAACATTGTAATACTTAAGAACGTTTGGTAAGGATAACTGTTTTAGTCGTGTTACTAAATTTTTTAAGAAGGATAACCAGTGAGCATATACCAGCGTGTTGTGCTTAAGGATGAATTAGTATTAAATATGGTGAATAGAAACAACTGAAGCGCGTGAGGGTACATCTCTGTTAATGTCAGCAGGACCCCAAATAGTCAAAACGGGTTAAATCGGAGAGGGAGTGAGAGCGAATTATCTTAGGCAGACCCCTGCCAGTCTATGCACGCGTATAAAGCCCATTTTAAAGCGGCTTTGCTTGCAAGACGCTCCCCTGAGCGGACGGAGGGGCGATCTGGCCGCATTCAGGTCATTGATATGCTTGTTCATGCGACTCCAGGATTTATCGGCAACCGGGGAGGGCACGATTTCCAATTACTCTTTCAATTCTATATTTTAATAGATTGTAAATTGCCCAGAAAGGTCACTTGGTGGGCGGGGCCCCGGTCTCTATTCCCGTGACGGGTGTCTGATGTTTGCATGGAACCCCGTCTGAATACCGAGAAGGCCGGAGTGATTACGGGCTGCACATGATTGCCAAACCCCCTGTGAGAAAAATGACAAAAAACAGCTCTTTTGAAAATATGCCATTCAAAGATATCATCCCCCACCCCCACCATACTCCTTGAAATATTTTTACAACTCGACCACTGTCTACAAGCTATATTCCTTCTCTCCAAAGGATGTTTTGAGGCATTATTACAGTCCGCCTGTATCCATTTCCTTTTAGCTCCCTGTGAAATTGATTTTATTTGTGTACTTGATAGATGTCTATTTTAGCTGGATTTAAGTTCATTTTAGCTAGTTAGTTCTTACTATTAATGTCCATTCATAAATTCAATTATTTCTATCATAATCAGTCCAGTTACGGACCTTTTGTGAAGAAGCATTAAGGTCCTTCCTTGGAGTTAAACCGATAACCCGATTAAGTCAATTAAATCAACCAGTTAGCCAGTTAAACCGATGGAAGGTTACCCATTGTTTCTAAGGTATTTATTTGGGTTAGGGTTAGTGGGCTTGTAGATCAGGGATCTGTTGCACAGCTCGAGCTTGAGAAAGGTGAATGTGACGGGCCCTTGGTGCCACAGAGACGTGGCTGCGATAAGGAAACGTGCAGTAAGTATTGCAATACATCGCACCTGAGCAGAGGGCCATAAATGTAATTGGTCTCTCGAGTGTCAGCAGACTGGGGAAAGTGACCTGTATCCCCACTTTGTTTGAGAGATCTGGGTGCACCCTTCACAGTGCCTGCCCAGGCACAAAGCTGGGCTGGCTAATATTGGCCGTGGCAGTCTCCGACATGGGTGTTTAGCAAACGTACCTTATCGGGAGAGTGTCTAATTAGGGACCCCTCCCTACACCAAGGCTTTGGTGCTCTGCCATCGGTGACCAACAGAGCCCTTTCTCATCGCAAAGCTGAATGGAAACAGGAGAGGCCACATTGTTGAGCATTTCAAAGGCAAGGCCAGATAAGTCCATGTCTCTTTGACCCATTTTGGGTTTCTCTGCTTTATCTGAAGGGCCAAAATGTGAAGAATCCCCATTTTTGAGCACCCTTTGCCCACCCGAGTGAAGAAATCGATTTCTCGTCACAATTCTGTGACCTCAGACATGGCGGGCCTCCTAATGCGCCACAGAGACGAGGCCCATGAGAGGTTTTAAAAAGGTGTCTGCTCGTTCTCATGGGTGGGGCCTGAAAATGAAAATAGGACACCGACCCGGCCTTATTGGCTCTGACGGCCAGCACAGCCTGGAGTGACACAATGTGCTGAAACCTAATTAATTCTGAGCTTTTTCTTAAGTATCGCCTTAAGTATTATCTTCGTAATTGTTTCTCCGCCCACACCCCTCCCGTCCATACCCCACCTTGCCTGCACAGGGGTGACCTGGAGAAGTGTGACATCTGGGGCAGCACGCCACTCCACCTGGCAGCTGCCAATGGCCACCTGAACTGCGTCTCTTTCCTGGTGTCATTCGGTGCCAATGTCTGGTGCTTGGACAATGATTCCCACACCGCCCTGGAGGTGGCAGCCTCGCAGGGCCACATGAATTGCGTGCGCTATCTGGACTCAGCGGCAGCCAGGCAGGAGGGGCTGAACCCCAAGCTGGTGTGCAAGCTGAAGGAGCGGGCAGAGCGAGCCATGGAAGGTCGGAGTCGCATGGGCCGAAAGACTTGGCGTGAGCACCAGCACCTCTTGGAACGTTATGACCACTGGAGTGGACAAGATGCCATGAGCTTCTATAGTTACACCAGCAGCAAGGTCTTCGGTGTCACCACCTCCAGAATCTCCTTCTCCCAGGTTAGCAGGCCCCCTAACACCTCATCCCTGTGCTTACTCTCATCCAGTCTTTTCTATCACTGGCAATCGCGCTAAACTTCCAGCAGGGGGAGCCTAAGACACATGACTTGACTCCACAAATGAAGAACATGCGTTCTTTGTGGTTTGATTACGGGGTGGGGTATGTTGACAAGACACATGACTGTTTTCTAATAAAAACAGATGTAGAGACAAGGTCAGCTCAGTGAAAAGGGCCATTCCGTGCTGCGATGCTCCTTTGATGAATTTCTGCCGGCTGATTCACACGCTTTGATCTTGACACGCCACTGTCTCACAGTGCGAGGCTGCGTGTTCCCCTGCGGGCCCTCCTGGGAAGGTCGCAAAGGTTTTTTTTTTTACAGTTTTACCCATTCCTTTTTCAGCAACTCTTTATTATAGTCAGATTTAGGACTTTAGCCAGTGGTATAAGAGCAAGGTCCCCCAGACCTTGAACCTGCTAGTTTCCAGTCCAGGCCCTTAACTGCCATGCCACCTACTCTGCTCGTGCAGATTTGTTGGGAAGATGTTGTGTAGCTCCTGCTCCAATACTGCTTACACTTGTACCTGAGCATTCACTGGAAGCTCTGCCTGGCTGCACTAATGCTTAGTCAACTCCTTGACAGTATGTATGATTTGTATGTTTAAAATGAAGAATGTTCCTTTACTTGCACGAGTGAATTGGAATGCTTCTCTTCTCTGACCACAACTGTGACTACTCTGGTGAGGCTTCGAACTCGCAAACCTTCCAATCACAGGGACAGAGGTTTAGCCTGCCGAGGCACTCGCCACCCCCCTGTGCTGTTTGCCTAACTTATACATTGCTTTGGATGGATGGCATCTGCTAAATTAAAATAAATGTAAATGAAGTAAAGCAGCATCATTTTGCAGAGAGCTGACTTCTCAATGTTCCCACAGGCCACCTGGCAATCCATCGCCGAAGGCAAGGCCAAGATCCAGAAGATGCTACAGAGAAGGAAGGCAACAAGGCCTGCTGTGCCTGAGGACAGCTGCCCCGCAGCTGGCCTCACCAGGCCATGTGATGTCATGTTCCCTTCTCACACGTGCCCCTGGGACCCCCTGTTGCGCCTCAGAGCCCGTGACATATTTCCCTTCGGTGACAGCGACCCCATGTCCCGTGCCATAAGTGACCCGGGCCTCTGCATGGTCGAGCCGGGCGATTCGCAGGCCAGGATGGACTTGGGCTATGAATCGCTTTTCGACCGGCCAGGACTGGGCACCGTAATGTTCAGACGCACCTACTGTCCCGGCGCGGCTATGGTGGGGCCCAGGCTGGCACTGCAGCGCTCCCCTAGCCTGGGTGGCTGCCTGCTGGAGTGGAATCAGAGGGAGGCACCGTGGGAGTCACAGCTGAGCCTGGGGGAAGATGCCAGTATTGACGACACCTCCACTCTGGAGGCCTTCCTGGCTGCATGGGGCACCAGTGAATTCCTGCCCGTGTTCCAGCAGGAGAAGATCACCCTGGATGTCCTGCTGCTTTGCTCCGACCATGAGCTCGAGGGAGTCCACATCCCACTGGGACCCCGTCGGAAGATCCTGGAAGGTTGCCGGCGGAGACGAGAGGCTCTGCGGGGCCCTGGGGACCTCCAGGACACAAAGCTGTGATGTGTGTGTGTGTTTGTGTGTATGTGTGTGTGAAACACAGCTCAAAGAAAAAAAAAACAGATTAATGACTCTCTGGTGGCCATAACAGCACCGAGGACGCCCCAAAAAATCCTCACAGACAGAATGAGAATGTATCTCCTTCACATGCACTTGGATCACTCAAAAGAAACTTCTGTGAACATTAAAATCAAATGAATTTATTATTATTAAAAGTGCATGATTTGGACAGTTCCATTTTTAGTCTTTATCCTACAGCCTACAGTTTGGTCTATGGACGTGGCAGATAAGTATTATTTGGCTATATAGTTACTTTTCAACTCTCAAAATGTCGCAAAAACATCATATATCGTCCAGCCTTACTCACAATATGATATATGGTGTTCTGGTGTTTATATGTGAATCCTCCCAACCAGTAGATGGCGCACTCTACCTCGGGTTCAACACTTAGTGACATTTATAAGGATGCAGAATGAGAACAGTAAAGGATACCGCAAGTGACGTTAATCTGGTCTCCGCAAATGTCATCCTACAACAGTATTAACATCACATAAAACACACAATATGTTCACAAAATACAGTATTATATGGTTAATATGTACCGTATTATGTAAGATAATGCGGCTAAATGACAGGGCTAACTCATGTTTTAGCAGCAATTATTAATATTTTGATATAGTGTTATTGTAGAAAGTAAATTAAGCAAACTGATTTAAAGTTAAAGTGAGGTTAAAGTCAGGCTAGGCTACTCCGAAAGGCTAAATTGCACATATCTACGGCTAACCTCGCATTATTGGGTGAGCCCGTCAATCCCGATAGTCTCCTTTTAGATGTATTTGCATTGCAGTCGTGATGTGGTGATATTTAAGTTATGCTTTGCAACGCTGATCAACCACTGCATTATAATTAATTTTTTATGTAAAGTGCTTCCACACAACTGATGGTTTTCGCTATTTATTTTCACCTTCATCCGCCGTGCGCTGTCTCCCTTCGAGTAATGGAGAAGGAAAATTTTAATCGATGCTTTCCAGTAATCGAGTTTAATCGAGTAATCGTAATATCTCTAACATGAGGAGGCACAACACATCCAGGTCACGCTAATGTACAGGGAGAGACCATGTTGGTCACATGATGCTGTCTTGCTCATGTGATGCATTGTTGGTCACCTGATGTCAGTGCTGGCCACATGTCCTGCCTCTTCTAACCTAGTGGGTCCCCGCCCCCTTGTCCCTATGCCCCAGCTATATTCCAGACTCAGCACTATTGTGTTCTCCTATCTTCTGTCCATGTGTACAAGTCATTTGGCCTCTTTATAAGGGGCAAACGGTTATTTAAGTTCTGGCTGCCATGTGTTTACACGGCGGCACCAATAACGTGAACGATGTAACCCTGTCCCTGTACACCAGGACGCAGTTGGGATGTCGGCGATAGATTTGTACAGTGAAACCTCAGGTTCTTTCAGAGTCGAATGATGAGGCAATTTCCTTATGCTTAAGCAGTTTATTAAGACAGAATGAAGATGTTACAGAGAGATGTTCACACACGGCCGGTTCAGTGTATGTCTGTGTCTGTCTCTGCGTCCTTCTTTCCCCACCAAGGGAAACAGGACCATTTATCTATGGTCTTCAGACAGACTCCTGGAGCCAGAGGGTCAAACGGCCTTGGTGAGAGTGCGGCGCATGAGACAGGCAATGTCAGGAAACAAATAACAAGGACGGAAAAAACATAAAACAAGGCAGAAAAATATCTAAAAGCTATAAATGAGTGAACTAAATTAAAATAATGAAATAACTACGAATGAAGTAGGGAAATCCCTCACCATGCTGCGTTAACGCTGACTCAGCATTAGGCACTGAAGGAAGTTCGCTCTCCAATGGCCCATTGCTGGCCCAGTGCATGATGGTCAGTCCCCTTTCAGAAGGTGTTGTTGTTGGAGGCTCGGCAGTTTTGGTCCGTCCCCTATCTTCTTCCCCTTCACACTTTTACTCTTCCTCTCTGTTCCTGCCAGTATTTCTGCACATTAAAATAAAAAACTTGTGAGAAGGTGATGAATGTCTTTCTTGTTTAAGTGTAACCTGAGCTGTGAAGTTGCTCCAGTGACTGGCTGACCCAAATTGTACGTCGCTTTGGATAAAAGCACCTGCTAAGTGTATTAAAGGAAAATTTTGTTCAGAGATGGGAAGGTACTGGATGATGTTGCGATTTCAAACATTTTTATGTAATTTCATGGCAAGGAGTTTGAAAGCAGTTTGGAAGCAAATATGATATCCCAGTGCGGCCTGTTCATGTGTACTGTGGCCTTTTGTGACCATTTAGTGTCACTGTATCAAATATCTTTTGTTATACCTAATGAAAAGGAGCTCTTACTGTTCTATATTCCAAACTGCTAAAGGGAAAAAAAAACTGTACAGCAAAAACTGTCCCCTGATTGGTCAGAATTTATTAGGCCCTCTCCCTTTTCTGGGCCTGGGTCTTAGGGGACAGGCAGGAGCACTGGTTGCCATGGCGCTCTTGCTTTTATCACCGGTGGGTGGATTTGGATATGCCCCTTGCACGCCCTGCCCCCAAGGGGGTCTTTCACCTGGCACTGGGCCAAAGGAGCTCACCCCTGTCACATGATACCAGGCTGCTCTCTGTCTCATTTTACCTCTTTCTGTCCAGCCTCCCCTCCCTGCTCAATGCTGAGCAAAAGAAATTGCGCCCCCACCTAAGGGCTTCCTACAGGTCCTCTCCTCCTTGTCCCCTGTCCCTCCCACTTTCCAGGCTGTCTGCCAAGGAGAGGAGGTTGAAGGGAGGAGAAGGGAGTGGGTGGGTGGATTGGGGGGGGGCATGCAGTATTCATCAGGGGCTTCAGGAGCGGTGGGGGTGGGGGGGCAGCAAAACTGGTCCTCCAGACAGACGATCGCTCTCCGAACGTGCGGTGTACGCCGAGCAGTGAGGAATCCGCAGAGTCCCTCTCTACCTGAGGCTCCCGGAGGACAGCCGAGCGCCCGCGGAGCTGGATCCGTTTGCCGTCGGGGGCTTCGCAGTGCAGCCGTGGCTGGTGGGGGAGGGGGAGTTGCGCTCGAGCAGCTCTTATCAGATACAGCAGCGCTGCTGGGACGTCTGTGCCGCTGCCAGCACACGCACACGCAAGGACAGCGCACGGGGCTGAGCATGCAGAACGTTCCAGAAGAGTGTCGCCGGGATGCCGCTGATGACCCCTGGGAGGAAGGCGAGCGGACCCTGTTCCAGTATGGTGGGGCCCCGGGGGAGGGCAAGGCGGCAGAGGCAGCTGATCAAGAGTCGCTGATGATGGAGCTGACCCGGCTAGTGCAGGCAGTCGTCCGCCAGAGCAGCTGGTGGGAGAGGCGGGGACTTGACTGCGCCATCCTGACTGCGGCGTTTGCCTGCTTGCCGCCAGGTAGGACCCCAGCCCCCCCCACATTCCAGCACTGAAGTGAAGGTCACAGGCAGGCAGGATGTATATCCTCAAGCATTATTTTGTTACCAGGGGTGACGTGTGAGGTATAGGTCTGCAGTACAACAATATCAGTACGCAGTCTGCTTCCGGTCTCGCTAGAACACCCTGGGTGAAATGTTATTCAGTGGCAACACAGTTTGATGCAACGGAGTGGGGGGGGGGGGGCAGAAAACCATCTTTACGTAGTCTCTGGGGTATCATCCTTCTGTCCAGCGCAATGTCAGGTCGTAACGTGAGTCCTGAAACGTAGCCGTATGTCTAAATTGGCGTGGGAACTGCGCTATGTGTCCTGTATGTGACTGCAGCCCAGACCTCTGTGTGAGAGCCAGACAGAGGCTCGGGGACTCACCTGCTTTCCTGCAGAGGAGTTGTCACAGCCCTCTGACCCCCCCCCACTCCCTACTAGTTGTTACCTGTTCCAAACCTACCTGCACACCTGGTCGAAGTGGCATTACTGTGCCACTCAGTGCAAGATGCATCCCCACCTGTCCTGATTTAGTGTCGCTTGTCCACCTGAGAGGCTTCTGTGGAATCCCAGCTGCTGGGACACGCATGAAAAATCCAGTTTTGAAAGGGTGTGTGTGTGTGTGTGTGTGTGTGTGTGTGTGTGTGTGTGTGTGTGTGTGTGTGTGCGCGTGTGGTGTGTCTCCTAAGTAGAAGGTTAGGTGGGAATTACCGCTTTTGTTAATTATTAAAATACAGATTAAACATTAAGTTAAATCAAATATATAAACTCATCCCTTGTTCCAAGACCTGCTGTATCTGAGGAGATGTCCGCTAAAAGCACGATGAAGTACCTGAAGCATGACCCCATCTTCTAATCACTTTGATCATCAGTCACAAGCTGAGAGTCACGTGGAGATGTTTTCTAGCCTTGAAGCTATGATGATGTGACCCTGTTCCTCTGGTTGTTGTGCAGTTAAACTCCCAGTTCCAGCCCAACAAAACCCACTGTCAGTATGTGAGAGACCACATTGCTGCACCCTACTGTTTTCTGTGGATTTTCCCTCTTCTTATTCCTCTGATTCTCCCCCTTGCCACTTGTATCCCTCTCCGCCACATCTCCACATACATCCGCCCTTCTCTGCTCCAGCCTTCCTGCTGCTGAGCTCCTCCCAGGTCCTGCTGTTTGTGCTGGGGATGCTGCTGATGGGGGCAGCGCATGCCGTTATCACCGTGAAGGGCACCCACCTGGCCAGCCATGGGGCGCTAAGCGAGTCCCAGGCCTGGGGGGAGTTCTGGGCCATCTTCTTCATCGAGGTGAGCTGAAGGATGAGACCGACAGTGAGGAGAACCATGAGGCTGCCAGTTGCAGTTTAAAATTCATGGCCGCATGGTCTGATGGCACAAATGGCTGATGATCTGAATTCAGTGCCCCCTGCTGCCACAATGTGAATGTTAGGTGTGGTTTCTGGAATGTTCTGATGATCATGGAGAAGACACAAACTCAACATTAAGCAAAGGGCTCTCTGTTAGCTTAACCACTTATATTTAATAATTATTCTTTCTTATTTTTGGGGGGGTGGTATGTGGCTCACCAGGGTGGGGTGTGTGCCTGCGATCAGAAGGTCATTGGTTTGAATTCCAGGGCTGGTAGACTGATACTGCAAGGCCCTTAACCTCTAGCTCCAGGGGCACTGCATGCTGGTTAACCATGCGCTGTGATCCATAAGTCTGCTATCACCGGTGTATGTAATGCTGTGCTTAGAATGGTTTATCCAGTG
>JAAGVU020000041.1:3055823-3069138 GCA_011763525.2 Mormyrus iriodes
CTGTGTTTAGAATGGTTTATCCAGTGATCTGTTAGAATGGTTTATCCAGTGCTGTGTTTAGAATGGTTTATCCAGTGCTGTGTTTAGAATGGTTTATCCAGTGATCTGCTTAGAATGGTTTATCCAGTGCTGTGTTTAGAATGGTTTATCCAGTGATCTGTTAGAATGGTTTATCCAGTGCTGTGTTTAGAATGGTTTATCCAGTGATCTGTTAGAATGGTTTATCCAGTGCTGTGCTTAGAATGGTTTATCCAGTGATCTGTTAGAATGGTTTATCCAGTGCTGTGCTTAGAATGGTTTATCCAGTGATCTGCTTAGAATGGTTTATCCAGTGTTGTGCAACCCAGCTGAACTCATTTGTTCCCACTGAACTCTAGGGCCCATCTCTGCATGTTAGTCTGTCTACTGTTGTGCTTATCTGTATAATACAAAGAATCAGACACAATCTCTATCCTGTCTCTGTTTTTACTTCAGAGCCTTCATCTATTTGTCATCGTTATAATCCCTGCTATTGTGTCTGTCTGCATCCTCTTGTCTCATTATAATGTCTGTGCTTGTGTGTCTGACTGTCTTGATACTGCCTATCTATCAGTTTGCCTTCTCTAGAGCCATTATAATCCGTGTTTTATGTCTGTCCATCTGTTTTATTTAGTGGCCTTATAGTGCCCGTCTTTGGATGTCTACCTGTCTGTCTGCCTAGCTGCATGTCTGTCTGTCTACCTGTCTGTCTGCCTGTCTTTCTATCCATCTACCTATCTGTCTGCCTGTCTTTCTATCCATCTACCTATCTGCCTAACTGCCTGTCTGTCTGCCTGCCTGCCCGCCCATATGTCCTTCTGTCCATTTGCCTAGCTGTCTGTCTGTCTTGCCTACCTGCCAAACTGCCTGTCTGTCTCTCCGTCTATTTGCCTGTCTGCCTTCCTGTCCATCTCCCTGCCTGTCCGTCTGTCCATCCATCTGTCTGTCCTCTTGCCTGTCCATCTGCCTGCCTGTCCGTCTGTTTGCCTGCCTGCCTGTCTGTCTGTCTGTGTATCATGACTTCCATTGTGTGTCCGTCTACTCATTCTGAGATTAATCCACACCTGAGTGTCCCTCTCTCTCCAGGTATGCGGCTCCTTCACAGCCAGGGTGGGAGTCCATGCCCATGTGAAGATGCACCACGCTCATACCAATGTTATTGGCCTGGGCGACTCCAGCACCTGGCGCCTGCCCTTCCTACCACGCGGCATCTACCTGTTTGTCGCCCCCCTGGCCGTGCCCATCATCACCCCTCTGGTGGCGCTAGGTACCAGCAGGGGGTGTCTGAGCTATACGGTGGGGAGGTTGTGAATGTAAGGTAATGCCACAGATACATGTGGCACTGTGGTACACGTTTAATTCAGGCCACAGAGCTAAATGTCGCTGGGTTATTTTGTCTTATTCTGGTCAATGTGCTGAGCAAATTTGTTTAAAAGGAGCATAATTTTGTGATTTGACAGACTCTTAGCAGTGCGTTTATAAAAAAAAGGAATCTAGGAGGCAATAAAAGAGAGGAAACGTAGCAGTGGGTGATTAGGGGTCGGGGCTGATTCTACGATTTATTAAGGAGGGAGAGCATAAGGGGGCCATAATTCATACAGGGGGCTCAACCAATGATATGGCGGTGAGTAACAGGGGTGGGGGGCACTCCATGGGCCAATCAGCTTTCAGCTGGGGCCAGTGCCCCTGTATTCACCCCTTGTACAGCTTGACATCCAGGTCATCGAATGCCATCGTCCAGTGTTCAGGTTCGTGGTGGCGGTGTGCAAACAGCCCTGTGGCCATGTTGACCTTTGTGCAACCGCTCATATATGCATAAGATGGCTTCCAATCCCCGTCAGAGCTCCAGGCAGTAACTGAAATGCAGAGAGCCAGCCTCAGCCCCCAGCAAGCCTCCATCCTGAGCCATCTGCCCCCCATCCTGTTCCCCTAGGCCAGCTGAGACTCCAGTCTGTAGCCCAGTCCCTGCGCACGGTGCTGATGGTGACTCTCGGGCTCTACTCCCAGTACTGGCTGCTGCTCAACGCTTCTGGATTCCGGTCTCCAGGTGGCGCTCTCCTCTGTATGCTCATCTGCCGGGCTATGTTCTCTGTCCCCTACATCCACGTTAACATCTTCCAGGTGAGCAGCCAGTCCCAGGTACAGCGGTTAGCTCCCGGTTACTGGGGGCTGTGCAGTGGTGTCAGTGTTTGCATCAGCCTGTCAGCTGCGGTGGAGATCTTCCTCCCAAGTCCCAAGTCCCAGCTTTCCGGCCGTTCCCCTTGAAGCTTTCTTCCCACCGCCCTGGAATGCTCGCCTGTGTGTTTCTACGGCTTCAGATTGTCAGGCAGAAAAATGTTCCCTTTGATCTGGAAACGAGGCGCTTTAGAAGAATTGACCGTTGTTTGGGACCGGGGTGGGAGAGCAGAACTATCCCGCTGTGACTGTGTACGTGCCTGCATACGTGCGTCTGTATGCCTCGTCCGTTGTTGTTGTTGGCCACCAAGCAGCTGGACCCTGTTTTTTGGCAAGAAACGGGGAACAAAGACGACTACTGTGGCTTCACAGGATGTATCACCTGCTGGGGCTTTAAGATAACCGTGGCAACCATCCAGCAGCCTACTGGTTTGGCCTCTGCACCATCTGTGTGTGTGTGTGTGTGTGTGTGTGTGTGTGTGTGTGTGTGTGTGGGAGCTGGTACAATGCCTGAGTGTATGCATGGATGTTTGCTTGTGTGAGAATGTATTAGATGAGTGTGTACTATTGCTGTGACACACACGCATGCAGCCCCTGGGCTTGTTCTTCTCATTGCACGTCCTCCCATCTCCATCCTTGTCCTCTTCCCTCTGTTCTTGCAGCACATCGGGCTGTCCATGTTCTCCCCAACCCGCCGTCCAAAGCGGATCTACCAGATGACCCACGGGGTCCTGAATCTGCCCCGAAACCCGCTGCTAGACTGGACCTTCGGTCACTCGCTCATCAGCTGCCACGTAGAGCATCACCTCTTCCCCTTCCTGTCCGATAACATGTGTCTGAAGGTAGGGCACCACCTACAAGCTAAAGTTGCACCTACATTCAGGATGAATCCCTGTGCTCGTGCGTGTCTGTGGCTCAGATTTCTGTGATCTCTTGGTAGATCACATGTGCTGACAGATTAGGGTCCGGTTGCAGATGATCAAAGAAAAGATCTGCTCGGTAAGACCTGAGACTCAGTCCTAGTACATTGCTGCTTGGAGCCCACCCTGTGATGTACAGGGTTTGAGGGAACCAACGTGCTGGATGGGATGGCAGACCATCATAGAAAGAAACACCATCATTTAGAGACACCATTTCATCGCCAGAGCAAGGCCGCAGTGAGCTGAGGCAGTAATCAGACCAAGCTGTGTAGCAGTGGGGCAGCAGTTAAGCTCAGTGGGCCACTGTCAGCCATAAACACATCCACAGCTCATTCCAGCAGCAGTAGCCTTATGTCAACAGTTTCTTTAACCTTGATTATTGTCATTGTTATTGACAGTTGATACCTTATCGCTATGGATACAGCTGGTAACTGTTGCTTAGCAACCACATGTTCTTGGCTAGAATTTAGAAGTTAAAATTTTTTATGTAATTAAAAGTACCTTCATGTGGATGAAGTATAGAGGATAATAAGAGTAAATTTGTATATCTGTGCATAGCGCAGTGGATCTCTGTATTGGAAATGTAGAATCGGGACCCTTTGATGGGGATTCAGGTATTTAGATCTGCACCGGAACTCAGTCGCATTCCAGAACGGCTCTTTCATTGGAAGTTCCTGGTTACTTTGCTCTAAGTTTTTCTAATAGAAATTTGTTGCCCAATATCAATGGGAAAGTGTCCGAGCAACATTGCTCACAAAGTTGCCCTGTGTATCGTCACCCTTATGTGTGATATTTCCTCTGTTCTGTTCACCCCCCCACATCATGACCGTCCCCCATCACCAGGTAAAACCCATTGTGTCTAAATACTTGAAGGAGAAGAAGCTGCCATACCAGGAGGACGACTACCTGTCACGGCTGCACTTTTTCTTCCATAAGTACCAGGAGCTGATGGTGTTCGCGCCCCCCATCACCGAGCTGGTCGGCATGCAGTAGCAGCAGAGGGCCGTTCTCCTGCCAGGGTACAGAAACAGCACAAGCAATGAATGTAGCTCAGACTGAATCCAAAAGTCTAAAACTCTTAACAGCAGAGACCTGGAGCCACTGATTCATCCACAGTGCTGCCCGATGAAACATTTTCTTTGTTGGGGATCTTTAGCACAGCAATACCTGCTGCCATATTTTATCGACAGAGGCTTGGGGGTCATGTGACTGTGGCAATTCCTACATTGATGTATCTTCCTGCTGCTGGTCTTCTAGTTTAGTCCCTTCCAGACTTGAGGCTACAGACCAGGGACAAAAGTCTTTGCTGGATAAATACTTCACACTAAGAGAAGAACATTTAAGGTGTTGGTTGTGGTTTATCTAGGCAGGGAAAACACGCTTTAGGATCCCACTCGCACCTCTGGCCACGGTGAAATGCTGCTTTCACACACTAATCTGCACTTTAACCAGCCGCAGAGCTCTCTTTTCTAGTTTGGTCTTTTATTTGCTCAGCACACAGACATACTGAAAGATCAGCCATTGGCATGAGAAACAGGCACAGCAGAAGGCTATGTGACTAACCATGATCACGATGTCCTCAAACTTCATTAAACGATGCTGACTATGTAATCACTAACCATGTAGTCACATGCAAAAGCTTTTAATTATCCCAGAAATATTTAGCTTATGCTAGATCTACAGGTACAGAGAGAAAATATACTAACTGAGATAAATTATGTCATGTGTAATACATTTTCCACGATGACCACTAGATTAATGCACTGTTAACAAGCTGACGAACTGTAAGAATGATTTGTCTTACACAATTGTATGTTTTCGATAGTAATTAAATTGAATACACATTTATATCTGTTGTGTTTGCTCATCATTTGTCACGCGATGTGCAATGGCATTCCAAACTTAAGAGGAGAATTTTTCATTCAAACAGGAGGCATGTTAAATCCAACATAAGTAGTTTAAGCAGTGAATTAGTAAGGGTATTTAAGTCCAGGAAATTTTCCTTACTTAGCTGTTTTGCATTCTTTTGTTTAACACAAAAATATTGACATCCTGGGTGTGCCACAGCCTTGTGCCTTCCTCACCCCTGACCATGATCATTATTTAGATGATGGATGGATGGATGGATGGACGGGTGGATGGAAGGATGGACAACAAGAAACATTGAATTTTTATATTAGGTAGACAAATTTGGAAAAATTGGACAGAGTTAAAATAAAATAGTGAATAAAATAAAGTTGTGAATTGTGTGTCTGTGGACTGTTGTGAGAAAAATGTAGATCCATGCACTGGGCCCTGGGGTACACCACCATTAATGAAATAAAACTTTGAACATTCTCATTTACAGGTATATCTCAATGATTAATAGGTGACATTAAAACGAGAAGAAATGTTACAATAAAAAGGGAATTAAAAAAAAACTTCACTAGGTGTCAGTATTGAGCACCTGGATTAAACAGCTTCAGGCAAAGACCCAAAGACCGTAGATAAGTAACCTTATCTACCAGTGATTATTATGAGTTTCACAGGCCAAAATCTTCAGCTAATTTACTTTCAAAGACACACATGTACAGTGCTCACGGAAAGTCTTGGGACACTATCTTATTTTAATAAAAATACTGTAAATTTATTGGTCTTATAACAAAAACCAGCAATTAATTTGTTTACAAAATTGTCTATCACATTAGGAACAACCAGTTGTTTTAAGTATTTCAAGTAGTAATAAATTGAAACTGAAATTATAGTTCTAAAAGCTGCTCTGAGTTCATTGAAGAGCAGTCTTATTGCGTGCTTTAGTTAGTAACACCCTTGCAATAATGTAAAACACTAAACATTTGTAGTATCCATTTGGGAGCCATCGATTTTCTGTAACTGCTTGTCCCATTCAGGATTGCGGGGGGTCCGGAACCTACGGGTGCAAGGCAGGGAACAGGCCAGGACGGGGCACCAACCCATTGCAAGGCACACTCACACAAGCACACCTATAGACAATTTGCTAACTCCAATCAGCCTCAGCATGTTTTTTGGACTGTGGGAGGAAACCAGAGTACCCGGAGGAAACCCCATGACAACATGGGGAGAACATGCAAACTCCACACACTTGGAACCTGGGTGGAGACTCGAACCTAGACTTGTCAGACAACAGTTAATCACTGCACCACCACACCACCTTTGGGAGCCAATGACTACAATTGCAATTAATAGCAAAATGGCAAGAACAGAACTGAATGAGTCAGTCAAAAAAATTATGACAATAAGAAATGTCTGTGTGGAAGATGTTAAACTTTGCTTGTCAATGGACTTTTGTTATGAAAACAATACATTTGCAATATTGTTATAGGATTAGGCAAGCCTCCCAAGACTTCCTGTGAGCACTGTACATAAAAAAAAAAAACTTTTGGACTAATGTTTTTCTCAGTGAATAAAATATATTAAACATTTATAGTCAATAAAGAAAACTTAACTTGACCATAAATGTTCATTGTCTCAATCGGAATGGGAAAACCGCCCCTTTTGTCTGCCAATAACCCTGTTTTGTCGTTACTGCCTGAGAGAGACCTGCCTTGCGAGTCCCTCCCATAGTAAAGGAACAGTTGATAAGGAAACAAAACAGAAACCTGGTTTGCTACTTGATTTGGGCTTGGCTCTCATTTACGCAACAGATCTTTCTGCCAGAGACTATCCCACCCTGCTTTTCCTATCCTGAGTGATTATCCGAGCTTGGGGCGGGACCAAGAGAGCAGGTGGGGCGGGGGGAGGGGGCAGGGTGAGTAAAACTATGAGAACAATGACACAGGTGTAGATAGCTCCCATGCTCCACTCCACTCCACGAGACACCGCATCAGGTGTGACGCAGCACACTTGCCAGGGTGGTGACTAGGACAACAAGAGTGTGAGCAAGCAAGGTCAGAACAAGCGAGATCCAAAGATCAGCCATGGCCAACACGGACACAGACTCACCTGCTGGATCGGCGCAGCCCCAGAGCCAGTCTGCTTGCCCAGACGTGTCGTCAGACCTGAAGCCAGTGCCCTCGGGGCAGCCTGGTGGGGAGTCTTGTCATGAGGCTCACGAAGGCAAAGCAAAGAGCTTCTCACCGCACCGTGTCTCAGAGGATCCTGGACCTTTGGAGTCTGTAAATGTCCAGGTGAACGGTACAGGGGGCAAAACGGGACCGGAACCCTCCAGGATCATGGGCACCAATAAGGAGATTGAGGATCCAGAACTTGGGAGATCAGAAGTACAAGAAGTACAAGTACAAGACCAAGATAAAGGGGCCCTCATGGAGGCTGGAGACCCGAAGGATGCCCCGGACATGGGTGATGTGATGTGCGACTCGTGCATTGACAGCCCGCACCGGGCATGCAAGTCCTGCCTCACCTGCCTGGTGTCATACTGCGAGGCTCACCTGCGCCCCCACCTGGAGAACGCACGCTTCCAGAGTCACCGGCTGGTGGATCCACTGCAAGACATGGAGGTCCGCACCTGCGACATCCACTGCTGGCCCCTGGGGCTGTACTGTAGCCAGGATGGGCACTGTGTGTGCCACGAGTGCGCCGAAGGGGGGCATGGAGGGCACGAGATTGTGCCCGCCAGAAAAGCACGGCGTCTGATCGAGGTACGGTGGGCTAACACACTCACATGCTGATGCACACGCTAACACAAACTCATAGCTATCCTACTTTGCACATCCTGTCACTGTTCAGTAGCCCTCTTCACAGCATTAGGTGAAGACAGAATAGGAAGAACAGAAGGAGCACCATTAGCTGTCATCAAGCTATGTGAGCTCTGAGAACTATGGGAACTCGTGTTAGCGTTCAATGCTCTGAGAACTATGGGAACTCGCGTTAGCGTTCAATGCTCTGAGAACTATGGGAACTCGCGTTAGCGTTCAATGCTCTGAGAACTATGGTAACTCGCGTTAGCGTTCAATGCTCTGAGAACTATGGGAACTCGTGTTAGCGTTCAATGCTCTGAGAACTATGGGAACTCGCGTTAGCATTCAATGCTCTGTTGAACTGATGTAGGAACGCCTCTAATTAAAAACCACATTGCTAGAAGAGTACAGTGAGATTAAATTATATTTTTTTGATAGCTCTACATTAATTTCATTTCATTTCAGATTTTTGTTGTTGGGACACATGGAAAGCAAAATACAAGAACATATAACTAGTTATTTCCATTTTTAATTGCTTAATTATTGAAGACTGACAATGTCCAGACCAGGGATGCCAAGTTTGGTCAGGTGGCTGGAGTGAGACTTTCAATTCGAAACAAAACTGAACACACGTGCACACGCATTTACATGCATGTAACAGTTTTATTACCTTGTAAATAGTCGCTAGAGATTGCAAACTACCCCAACACAGCCTGTAGTTAACTTTGGGTTTAGAATGGAATGACATAGATTTGCCATAAGATTTCCTGAGAGAGTCTGAAAGTGTGAGTGTCACACCGGATGCGTGAGCTGCCAGCCCTGCTAGACATGGCAGACTAGCAAAATATTACTGACTGTGCCACAGGCATCGCTCCACACCCAAGACTCAGGACCACACTGGGCTTGGCTGCACGGTAACTCAGAAACGGTGAGAGTGACAATGGCAGCGAATTCAGCCACCTGTCCCCAGATTCACGTCCCTTTGTTCTGTGTTCAGGGCCTGTGAAAAAAGGATGATGGAAGCCAGAGCCAGGGGTAAAACATATACAAATGCTTTGATGAACCTTCCAACCCCCACAGTATCTCTACTGACACTGCAACAGGTCGTTTAGCGGGGCAGAATAGCTGAACTTGTCACGCTAGTCTTCCCGTTAGGATATCTGAGGCGTGACTCTGCGTTGGTGACAGGGTGTAACAATACTAACGTCTGGCTCAGAATCAACGACAGAACACAGAAAACCTGCTAATCAAACTCTTTATCTCTCATAGATGTACAGCTTTAATCATTTAAACTTCCTGTGCTAATTATCTGTCCGGAAATGGCTACTCAGGGTGACATAATACATAAGGTTGCCAAGTTTGGTAATCTGGCTGGAGTGAGACTTCCGAGACAAGTCTGCACACAAATGCACACGCATTTACATGGGTGTAACCGTTTTGAAACCTTCTAAATAGTCTGGTTTGCAAACTACCTCAGTTAGCTAATAGCTAATTTTAGGTTTATAATGGAAAAATATAGATTTTCCGTAAGATTTTTTGCATGAGGGTGAGAAAGTGTGAGTGTCACGGCAGATTCGTGAGAGCTGGCAACCCTGGATAAAAACAGCACTGAGAGTCAAAGCCAGCTTTCCACACTAGTCAGGAATAAAGTGGTCACAGCGCCCCATGCCCTCCTGACCATTATTACATTACAATGTATGCCTGTTTGCCAGAATGGCATACTAAGGCTTCTGGGACCTGAGAACAGGGCGATAGCATGGTAATGGACATGCCCCAAAGGCAGGAATACAGTATGGCTACTGCAGTTTCCCACATATGATTTCAAAGGCCTTTGTGATCCCTATCTGGCCTCAGCAGATCAAAGACAGTACATACAATGCTGAACAAATGATTAAATCCAGAACAGCCTGACAAAGACCCGATTTATTCTCAGAAATATTTGTTTTGTAGCCTACATCAAAATCTTAGCACTTACATTCTGGGAAAGTCTGACCAATTTTTCAAAAATATATCAACTCAAGTCAAGTTCGCTTTATTGTCATACTATCCATATACAGCTGTACAGTGGCGCAAAATTGCATTCCCTACAACCACAATGCGACATGCAACAGCAGTGACAGGGGGAGGGTTTTCACAGGATTTAAAGTGCAAAAACAGGGGAGCTGGGCGCAATATATTGTTCTTTAGTAAGTTGTTCTACCAAAGGATGTGACATGAAATCTTCATTCAGCAACCTGCCAATAAATAAGTCAGCAGCCGTCTTTTTCACCAGCTGTACGTTGTGTGCTTCCCCATGTCTTCACGTGCAGAGGGAGCTGGAGCAGAAGCGGATGGAGATGCTCAGGAGCGTGACGGCCGCGGACAATGCCATCCAGAAGCTGCACAGCAACACCGCCTCCATCGAGGTGCTCCTCTGGCTCACGCCGACCTCACTCTGCCTTCAGTAGGCAATAATATTGTAGTTTGTGGCTCAGTGGGTTAGAATGCTATTCTTTGATTGGATCGTTGCTGGTTCAAATCCCAGGTTTAGCAGGGTGATTTTAGAATTGGGCCCTTGAGAAAAGCCTTTAACATCCAATTGTTCCTGGGAATGTCTGACTCAGATTCCTCAACTGTATGTTTCTTTGAATAAAAGCCCCAGGAAAATGTAAAAACTGTAATTTGACTGAGCCTCACCCTGGGCTGTGAGTGAACAGGTAGTTTCTATAGAGTGTGAGTGATTCCATGTTGACTTACTGCATTCCTGCTTTTGATCACTAAAACCTGTCCACCCCTCCCCCATGCTGCCTTACGTGAGGTTGTTTTACAGTGTTAGGGAATCGCCACCTCTTTGGGTAGGTGGGTCTCTTTGGATGATTACATCGACCAGATATTTTGTCTGGGCCCCCTTGTGATGATCAGGCCCTAGGCAGCTGCCTAGTTCTTCCTTACGGCTAGATCAGGCTCTGAGGAGAAGTGAACCCGACATGTGGAAGACTCTACTTCCCCCAACCTTATTCATAATACAACCGCTCCCCGTTTAGCGATTACCTTGGTTAGCGACCGTTCGAAAATATGGCGGTAATAAAAAATTCATTTTCTGACCAATGCATCCCTTTATGACCAAATTTAGTACGCCTCACAATAATGTACGTCGAAGTGAGAGAGATCTTTAAAGCAGAATGTACAAAATGTCAAAACTCTTAAAAACATCGAATTCATGAAGGATTAAAGAAATTGTGTATGGAAGGCTTGAGTAAAGTCTTACACACAGTTGTTGACACACCTTAGCTACTGCGATTTTCACTTAGTGACCATTTTGCTAAATGACCTGGTTGTTGGAATGGATGGCTCATTATGGACATAATGTTGTCAGTTTTTACTAGGTCTTTCATGTATAGTTTGATGTCCTTCCCTCTACAAAAGAAAGGCTTATAAAACATAACATCAGTACAATATAAATGAACTCATCTTCTAACAAACAGACGTCAATGGCCAAATGGCAAAACAGTGGTATCACGTGCCAGGATGTTTATTGTGTCTTCCTATCTCTTTCGCTCCCTCCAAGAAAATTCAGTATTTCTTGAATTTACTGTGGCACCCATCCAGCCACACAGTAAATAGTCTCTGTATTTTGAAGGCTTCTGGGAAGTGGAGTCCTGGAGGGTCATCCATTTTGTTAAGCACTGTTATCAGTCTGCCGCATTGGATATATTCACCCGTGACTCTTTCGTGTTCCCATCCCCCGAAGGCCTCTGTGGCAGAGGTGCATGGCATGATCAGACAGCAGTTCAGCAGGCTCCAGGCCGTGGTTGAGAAGGCCCAGAAGGAGGTGACGGAGATCCTGGAGGGTGAAGCCAGGCAGGCCTTCAAGCAGGCCGACGGTATCCGGGCACACCTTGAGCAGAAATGCACAGAGCTGAGGAAGACGCAGGCACACATGGACAAGCTCTCCAGGCACACCAATGACATCGACTTCCTGCAGGTACCACCAAGGAAAACAGGCTGTATGTCCTTCACACATTAGGGCTGGAGCCTGTAACCTTTAATCAAAGCGACAAATTAACTAAACAAAACTAAGAGCAAACTAACTTACCAAACAATACTGTTGTCCTTATAGCTTATGTATCAACTTCCTGGATTTACTATATCAGCTGACCAACTGCATAATGATTACGCTCAGAACTGCAGCCTCCAGTTCAACCAAAGATCATAGTAGCATGATGATTACCTCCAGTCCGTACTGACGACATTTATAAATGTATAAAGTCCTTCTCTGATACTTGACACATCGTGCTTATATTTCCCTGGAAAATCACCATTACAGAAGGTCATTAATCTCCTGGTTTAATTACATCTTCTAAGCTTCTAGAAGGTTACTTTGGTCATAGTGCATTAGCCAAATATGCTAAAGCCCATGACCAGAGGCCTTATCCAGTCTGTGCTTGTGTAGGAGGTCATGTGATCGGCCCTAAGACACAACAAGAGCCACATCCTGTAAGAGTCCCCCCCAACTGTGGCTGAGCTCCGCTAACGATGTGTATATGGTGCATTTGGCTGGCAGGAATACTCACAGTGGAAGCAGGAGTCTGTAGATTTCTCCCTGCCCAGCGTGTACATCAGTCTGGCGGATCGCATGACCTGCTTCAGCCGCATGGTCGTCGAGGCGACCACGGAATTGAGCGAGCGCCTGCCGTCCATCTACAGGGAAAAGCTGAAGGGAACGGACAAGGCCGGTGAGTCACGGGATTTGCGAAGAGGTCAGAGGTCACCCATAAGCAGAGGTGGGTAGTTACGGTCCACAGAGTAAAAGTCCAGATCATGATTTTGTTTCGACCAACCAGCTGAATACTCTGTAACTCTTTATACTCAACTGGTTGGTTGAAACAAAATCCTGGTCTGGACTTTTACTCTCTGGATCTGAATTATCCACTTCTGCCCATAAGTGCTAATTAAAACAAACCCTGAATATGGTTCAAGTTAGGCTCTACTTCAGATCCATTTGGTTAGGGACCAACATGTTTTCATATGTCTCTGTTAGCAGCAGTGTTGGGGAAGCTACTTTTAAACTGTAGCTTTTCAAGCTACAAGCTACTTATGATTAAAAGTAGCTAAACTACAGCCAAGCTACTGTTTTAATATAGTAGTTACGTTACAAACTGCTGAGAAAAAGTAGCTAACTACATCAAAGCTATTTCATCCAGTAATACTTAGTATTTGTGCTGTAGGATACTCTTCAAGCAAATTAATCAAAAAAATGTGAAAGATGATGTTAAAAGTTCAATTGAAAATATATATTTTTTAACAATGTAATGTCAAATCACATTAAGGTTAAAAAAGTTTCTATATTTGGTGCAAACCAAGATACTTCACAACTGCTGTGTGAAAATTAGAAGGGTTACAACAAGAAAAAGAGATTTTAATAATCTGCCCAAGAACCAAAATGCTCTTGTGCATTTTAATGAAGGTCTAAGATATTATTTGCCGTGAAGTATTATTCAACCCTTTAACATCCATCCCCAGAGTATTCAAGCAAAAAACACCAACCAGAAACACACTGTAGTTGAA
>JAAGVU020000041.1:3069238-3090019 GCA_011763525.2 Mormyrus iriodes
CGCAGAATCTGTTATATGGTCACGCGGGCGACGCTCGTGCTGCCAGACGCGTGCAGTCGCGGCCGCTTATTCGCGGTGTCGGACGGCTATAAAGTCGATCCGCCATAGTCGTATAGGTCGTAAGTCGACGACGGCCTGCGATATTCTTTACTAATATATATACTGCGATGTAGCGTTTTACCTCGCGTTTCACCACGCTACATCTTCATTTGTAAAAAAATATTGTTACTGGAAAAGCTACAGCGTTTTAAAAGGTAGCCACGCTACTGATAAGCTACTTAAAAAAGTAGTTAAGTTAGTAGTATCACTAATTTTAGTTAACTACTTCCCATCACTGGTTAGCAGGGTGTGGTATTGGTTTTTGTCACTCCCTAGCGTGTTGCCATGTTACTGAATGGGTACACGCGCACGCAAAGACTTACTCAGGTATGCTGTCACCAAGCAAATCATTCTGGATGTCAGTTTGTTGTGACATGAAATTGTGGCTCACTTCATCTCACAAGAACATACACTCAAGTGGAAAAAAAGATAATCGTGTGTGTGATCAGTGATAATGTCTCCTTACTAAAATGTTTCACATTCTTCCCTTCAGATAAAATTAGGATAAAAACGATGGTTCATGCACTGACTGCTCTGAATTACGTCAATCCCAAGACCCGAACTGACTTTCTGAAGTGTAAGCCTGATCTTATTCCTTGGAAATGTTACTTATTCAGGGAGACCTTTCATGTACTTATATATACTGTATATCTGTGTATGTGTGTGTGTGTGCATATATATATATATATATATAAAATTACCAACAGCTGAAAATAGCTGCATGACTTTAATTGATGATGAGGCGCTGTAGAATGACAATGAGATGTTTTTATTCTCACAGTCCACAATCTCTTCACGACTCTACCTTACACCCTTACAGACTGCACGCCTCTGAGCTTCGATGCCGACACCGTCCACAAGTTCCTGCGGCTGACCAAGGAGAACAGGAAGGTGACCAACACCACCCCGTGGCAGCACGACTACCCAGACACGCCGCAGCGTTTCGAACACTGGAGGCAGGTTCTGGCGGTGGAGAGTTTTTACCTGGGCCAACACTACTTTGAGGTGGAGGTGATTGGAGAAGGGGTGTATGTGGGCCTCACCTACAAGAGCATCGACCGGAAGGGCGAGGAAACCAGCAGCTGCATCAATGGTAACAACTTCTCATGGTGCCTGCAGTGCGGGACGCGTGGCTTTTCCGCCTGGCACGGTGACGCTGGGACGCCCCTGAAAGCAGATGGGTTCACACGTATTGGCATCTACGTGGACTACACCCGGTCATGGCTGGCCTTCTTTGGTGTGTCCGACACCATGACACTTCTTCATGAATACCACGCCGAGTTCCTGGAACCCCTGTTCGCTGCTGTCTGGCTCCCCAAGAAGGACAACGCGGTGATGCTCATTGGCCCTGATGATGCCCCATCCGAGGCGGGCTCCTTAGCCCCTTCCATACCTTCCAATGGCCCCACCGTGCCCACTAACACCAATGGCCCCAATTCGATGCCAGCTCCAGTGCAATGCAACAACGTTAAGGCCTCGACCGTTTAGTCAGTGAGCATCAGTAGAATTTGAGGCACTTCTTTAGAGGAATGAGGAACCAAAACGTGATCCAGGGGAAACACACATGCATCAGTGGAATCATCACTTCATGATGGTGTATCACATCTAAATGACTTTTGGGCTCTTTCTAAAATAACATCCACACTAGCAGATAAAGTATAACATTATTAAGAAATTTCTTCATAAGTCTTTTTACTTTTCATCTCCAAAGGGAACTCAGTTCCTGTGCCCATGGGGCAGCTCTTCTCTAACCATATCAGTATATACCTGATCTTTGCTGGGTCAACTAACGCTGATAAGACTGTGGCGTGACGAACCACTTTAAAACAAAAGGCATGCATCACTTTGCATAATGATGGAAGGCAGACAGGTGGTGAGCGACAGAAGCCCTCACAGGGGAACTACTGAGGGCCTGTTAAACCGGTTTTCCTCAGGGCATCCTAAATACCGTTTTGTGTACCCTCCTTTTTCAATGCACAAAGCATTCACAGGCAATGAGTATTACTTTAGTTTGTTAACCTGCCCCGTCACAACTCAGCATCAACTTGTGGTCATTGACACTGTCACACCTGTGTTTTGTACATCTTTTCCCCCTAATTTGTAAGTTACTTTTATTTTAATAAATATTTATGGGTAATAAACAGTTTGCTGTATTTTTATTAAAATCAGTTCAGAAATATTTTTAAAGATGGCACTGCAATTATTACTGTTAGAAATTTCACATTTTACATTAAACAACAGAAAAAATGGCTTAAAAATCATAACTAATCTTCAAAGTTAACGCACTTCAGTACAATTATAACTGCACTAAGATCCACTGAGACCCAGGAGGATTTGGTACCATAATTCAGTGGCAATTAAAATAAGGTAAAACAAGAGGAATTGTGAAGGGTGCCTCTCTACAGGGAAAGAGCTTAGAACCACTTAAACACACACACACACTTGTAACAACAATATTTAAGACATGGTTTACTTAAAATAATTATATAAAACTGAGGACATTTAAATACTCAAAATTACAAAGCCACAGATGTTACTTATTAATGTGAAATAAACCATTTGCAGACACATTGTACTGTAAAATATCTGTGGGCACACTATATCGACCAAAGTATTGGGTCTCCTGGCCATTACATCTACAGGAACTTTTATGACATCCCATTCTAAATCCACAGGCATTAATATGGAGTTGGTCCCCCCTTTACAGCAGCAACAGAGAAGAACAGGGACGCAACATCTTCTGAGAAGGCTTTCCACAAGATTTTGGAATGTGTCTGTGGGAATTTTTTTGCCCATTCATCCAGAAGGGCATTTTTGAGGTCAGGCACTTATGTTGGATGTGAAGACCTGGCTCGCAATCTCTGTTCTAGCTCATCCCAAAGGTATTATATAGGGTTGAGGTCAGGGTACTGTGGACCCACCAAACCATGTCTTTATAGACCTTGCTTTGTACACTGGGGCACAGTCATGCTGGAACAGAAAAGGGCCTTCCCCAAACTCTTCCCACAGAGTTGGAAGCATAGAATTGTCCAAAACGTGTTAGTTTGCTGAAGCATTTACAGTTCTTTTCACTTGAACTAAGGGGCCTAGCCCAACCCCTGAAAAACACCCCCATACCATTATCCCTCCTCCAACAAACTTTACTGTTGGCACAATGCAGTCAGGCAGGTAACTTTCTCCTGGCTTCTGCCAAACCCAGATTCGTCCATCAGGCAGCCATACAGAGAAGCATGATTCATCACACCACAGAACATGTTTCCACTACTCCAGAGTCCAGTGGTGGCCTGCTTGACACCACTCCATCCGACACTTGGCATTGTGCTTGGTGATGTGAGGCTTGCATGCAGAATCCCAGATGCATGCTGGGATTAATGCCAGAGGAAGTTTGAACTCTGCAGTTACTGAGTCAACAAGTTACTGCGTCTATAAAGACATGGTTGGGTGGGTCCACAGTACCCTGACCTCAACCCTATATAACACCTTTGGAATGAGCTAGAACAGAGATTGTGAGCCAGGTCTTCACATCCAACATAAGTGCAGGTGACTTTTACACACTATGCACCTCAGCACTTGGCAACCCCGCTCTGTTACTGTACATGGTCTGCCACTTCATGGCTGAGTTTCTGATGTTCCTAAATTGTTCTCCTTTGCAAAAATACCACTTACAATTGACCGTAGAAACAAGGAAAACAATTCTCAAAATGACTCATTACAAACATGGCAACCTATGACAGTATCATGCTCGAATTCACTAAGCTCTTCAGAATGACCCATTCTTTCACAAATGTCTGTAACCCTGACTGTATGGCTACGTGCTTGTTTTTATATACCTGTGGTACTGGGTCTGAATGAAACACCTTAATTCAATGATTAAGAGGTGTGTCCCAATACTTCTGTCCATATAGTGTATCTGTGGACATATCTAAGGACAAAAATATTTGACGTGATAATGAATATATTGCTTTCTATCCCTCGTGAATTCTGTTTTTAACTAAAGCCATTTGATTGTAAAGCTACAAGAATAAAGAAAATGTTCTGCACTTTCAGTGTTAACTGTCCAGAAACGTCACAGTATGAAATCAACGTTAAATCTCGAACATAAAAGTTGATTGTTGCCTTTCCAACACATGGAATCCTTTTCCAGTACACACTGCCACAACAAACATGGCTGCCGGTCGTGTTTATCTTTCGTAAGGGTCCTTTCTTAAATTGTGGCGCAGTCGTTTTGCGTTAATTGCCTCGTCACAACTGTAGGTATTATCAGGCATATGTGGTGATTAATTCCCGATCGATAAGTAAATACGGGTTCACTGCCTTTGGGTTTTTCGGACGCGACAAAAACACGTTTTGTTTGGTTGAGGACACGTTACCAGGAAGTGTAAGGCTGAATTCAGCATGATGAGACAAGTAAGTTGGCAACTAGCTGTCTAATAATTTCAACAGACTAACAGCGAACTTAGGAGAGATTACGAGCTGTGTGTTTTAAATACAAGTGTTTAATTTTTTGGTGGTTTTACAGTTTCATTGTTGACTAGTGACAGCCACAAAATCAGTGTTGCAAAGTGTGATGGCTGGTTTAATTATTTCGCACTCGTAACTAAGTTTTTGTTACTTCCAGAACTGTTGGTACGTTAGATACTAACTTTCCGTGTTTATAATTTCCTGCTTATGACGTTATATGTGTAAAGAATTTTAGTATCGTTAAAATATGAGCTATTTACGTACTAAAATCATTAAAAACAGTGGCAGAATATACTTTAATGGTGAAGGTATTAAGGTTCTCTACACTCTTACGGGCTTTAGGTCATTAACTGTTTCTCATTTGCCTTGTCAGTGATTAATTTTCTGACCTTATTATTATTTTAATGAAATACATTTTGTCCTGGTCTATTTGTTGAAGTAATGTCACTGAATGTAGGCACGTCAAAGCGTGGGCTTCATTCCAGCCATTGATCCTGCTGGACGTCTTGGTGGGGCGTCCGCATCTTAAAGATCCAGGATCTATGTCTTACACGTTCCTCCTACATTGTACACTGCGCTGCCTGTTGTCCTGCCTTATTCTGCCCTTACTTTAGGATTATATGTACCTTTTACGCTTCAGTGACGTTTACGGTTGATCCCTTTCTGTGACAGAGCTTGAATGAAGAGGATGTGTCGCTGTTTGATGCAGAAGAAGATGTTCCTGGAAGATCACGCAAATCGAAAATCAAGTAAGTTTGACACCATTTGCACCAAAGCACTATTCAGCATCCTTCCCTACCCCCCAAAAGAAAGCACTTCAAATGCATATAATTAACTGGTAATGGTGTAAAATGTACATGGATTTGCTGTGGCCAGTATAGGAAATTCAGGGTCATGAACGCATTGAGTCAGAAGGAACTTTCTAGGACCGTAGTTTGTGCCCCTGATCCACAGCACTGCCACTCTGCCTCCAGGCATCCATTAGCCAGCTTCTTCCACCTGTTCTTCCGTGTCAGCGCCATCCTTGTCTACCTGCTCTGTGAGATTTTGAGTAGCAGTTTCATCGCCTGCATGGTCACCATAATCCTCCTGCTGTCCTGCGACTTTTGGACTGTCAAGGTGCGTGTTTAAGCAGTTAGAATTTTGCTGTGATTTGGCCTCATGTGCCACGTCACATGACTGGCTAGCAGTTTTGCTAATCCTCTGTAAAGCACTTTGTATCATATGTGCTGGGAAGAGAGCATGGCACATAGCAGTAGCATTAAATATTTTACAGAGTGCATAAAGAAGTCTGTAGTTATCTGACTTACACATTGTGATTAAGCCATAAGCATCTGTATCCAACTTCTAAACATCCTAGTTCCTATTCTAGAACTTCATCTGAAAATTCTAAATGGAGTGGAAAATCACGTGTCCACCCTGGTGTTTCCCATGTCCCTTTGGGCTGATGCCCTTGCTGGATTTTGCTGAAAATGACCAGCTCCAGAAACTGCTGTAGTGATTAACTTTAATGTGTACTAGAAAAAACTAATGGAAGCATGAAACAATAGAAAGATGCACCCTTGGATATGTGAAAAGTTTGTTTCAGTGTCTAAATCTGTCTGGGGCTCTCGACAAAGATATGGTGCTGTTAGCTTCTAATGCCAAGGACGCATACCAGTGTTTTCTCCAGAAAACTCTTTGCTTAGACCTAACGAACCTGGTGGCGCCATATGGAAAAACAGCCTGTTAGACCATGTCATAGGTGATAAAGTATACAATGATAAGGGAGAAAGCTGAGGTGCATGTGAAAGTACTGTAACGGCATATTGGAAATAATTTCTGGTTAAAAATACATGATTTCCCACACCCTGTAGTCATGCGATGTTAATGTGTGCTTTGTTATGGATGCTCTCAGAACATTACTGGCCGCTTGATGGTGGGCCTCCGGTGGTGGAACCAAGTGGACGACGACGGGAAGAGCCACTGGGTATTTGAGTCTAGGAAGGTATGTCACCACCATCCCAGTTTGGGATGCAGAATCCAAATGCAGACCTAAGAGCTTCTATACATGTCCCACTTTCATTTGTTTCCCTGGATTTATTTTTATCCTTCTTGAAGCAAACCTGTAGCCGCATAACATTAAAAGCTCCCTAAAGTGTGCTCTGAAAGTACGCAGTGCAGCCATGCTAGTGTTTCTGTATTTTCTCATATTAACTTAATGACCAGTTTGAGACACCAACCTGTGGAAACGTCCTCCATCTTAGGATAAGAAGGCTTCCTCGGATTCTGAGGCTCGGCTCTTCTGGCTGGGCCTGATCGTGTGTCCTATCATCTGGGTTATCTTTGTGTTCAGCACGCTCTTCTCCTTTAAGATCAAATGGCTGGTGAGTTTTAGTGGCGTACCATCTCTACCCTCCCCATGGAGAGGTTGTTCCCTGTCCTCTTAGTGACTCTGTCATATTGGGCTAAACAGTTAGCACTTTGGGCTTACGACCTGAATGACTTTGGTTCACTTCCCAGTTATGAGCAAGGTATTTGAATTGCTGCAGTAAATTGTCAAGCTGTGAAAGTGACATTGTACTTTGCTTTTTTAAAAGTTTCAGATATTATACAGGCTGTGCTATTTTTCCAAGTCATGTACTGATTTTGCTGTTGTATTCATTTGAAAATGACTGATCATCGTGGCTTGGTGGTCAGTACAATATATGGACAAAAGTACTGGGACACCTGGCCATTACTCCCACAGGAACTTTTATGACATCCCATTCTAAATCCATAGGCATCAATATGGAGTTGGTCCCCCCCCCTTTGCAGCTATAACAGCTGCCACTCTTCTGGGCAGGCTTTCCACAAGATATTGGAGGAAGCCTGTGGGAATATTTGCCCATTCATCCAGAATAGAATTTGTGAGGTCAGGCACTGATGTTAGATGTGAAGGCCTGACTCTGGCATCTGTATTCTGTTATAGCTGCAAAGGGCGACCAACTCCATATTGATGCCTATGGATGTAGAATGAGAGTCATTAAAGTTCCTGTGGGTGTACTGGCCAGGTGTCCCAATACTTTTGTCCATATAGTGTAGGTAGCACTGTTACCTCATTCCTGGAGGGCTGGAAGTTTGAATTCCACCACGATCCAGCGAGTACCCCAGCCTTGTGCTCTCACCTGTCTGGGATAGGCTCCTTTGCAACTCTGACCATAACAAGTGTTTAGAAGGTGGATGGGTCTGCAAAGTGAATTGATTAAAAATGGAATGAAGAGCATAAACTCCCTCCCCAGGCGGTGGTGATCATGGGGGTGGCTCTTCAAGGTGCCAACCTGTACGGCTACATCCGCTGCAAGGTGGGCAGCAGGACCAACCTGAAGAACATAGCCACCAGCTACCTGGGCCGTCAGTTCTTCAAGCAGGTGTGCAAACCTTAAGCTTTACTGACATGGATTTCGAAATTTCTATTGCATCTGTACTCCCACACACATGGTGCGTATACAGCTCTGGAAAGAATTTGAGCCCACAGCACAATTTTTTGTTTCACTCATTTCTCAGTTTAAGGGTGTGCATCTGCGAATAACATATATTTTGCAAACTGCAGCCTGGTTCCTCTCTGTTTTTCTCTGATGAAGGGCTTCTTCCTTGCTTTATGGGACTTCAGTCCTGCTTCTAGCAGCCTGATACGAACTGTTCCAGCAGTGCACTTCACACCTGCACTTGATGTTTCCCATTCCTTTGAAGGTCACTTGATGTCATCCTGAGAATCATGAAAAACTGTCGGATAAGTTAACGGTCATCTCTGGCATTAGAAAGTCGCTTCTGCCCTCTACCTGACTGGTTTCTGGTCGCTCCCAGTGTCTCCTGCTTCAGCTTATTCTTGTGTCCTGTACTGGCCAGGTGCCCCAATACTTTTGTCCATATAGTGTAGGTAGCACTGTCGCGTCATTCCTGGAGGGCTGGAAGTTTGAATCCCATCTCGATCCAGCGAGTACCCCAGCTGTCTTACAAATTTTTAACCTGGTAGCAGCCTACTGCTCAGCTTAACCTTCTGCCAGCAATACCAGGGTTAAACCAGGATTTAAAAATGCAGTTTTTTTGTTGTTTTTTTTTAAATATAGAGTGGTCTCTTAATTTTTTATAGAGCTGTATATGCAGACTGCTGCAGGTTGGGTCCCCCACTTATTCCCCTCTCCTGTAGCTGTGGGATCACAGAATCCAGTATTTTTATGTGAATTTGCCCGTATGTTGAATGTTGGCTCCATGTTTTGGTGGATGTACATACATGGCCCATGCCCTTGTCTGTAATGAGTTTAACGTTTCTTTGTTTTTTTTTTTCTCACAGGCAATGGCTAAACAAGAAGAATCATGAGAGCCTCGGTCTTCTGGGACCGCGTATATCAACTATGGGATTTTTTATAAATGTAATTTAAAACATCTTTCTGGAAATTCTTTATTAATTGGAAAGAGTTATGACCTGCTTTTTCAATTGGAATAATCAGTTGTTTCAATTACTGTATAACACTATTTTGACATCCCAGTTATTTTCTGTAGCGCTAATGCTAATATCAATTCGTCTGTTTCGTTTCTATTTTTCCTCTCATTTAGAATATTTTATCTTTACTAATGGGATTATTAATAATTTCAGCGACCTACCATGTTTTTGTACATGCATTGTTGAGTTTATGGTTACTATGGTGACAGAATGGCATAAATTTGTAAATATTTATTTGTATAAAGATGAAGGACTTTCCTCTATTTTTATGCCTCCGGTAGTTTGAGAGGTTCCTAGGAAGCCTCCTGCTTACCGGAGCGTGATGCTGAACACTGACTACTCGTTTTGGTGGAATTGGGAATATGTACAACACTGCTGCTCTGCTGGTTTAATATTCATAGTTATTGTCGCACATCCGAAGACTGATGCACATCGCTTCATCCCCGCAAATGCCCTGGCTGCACCGTAAACTGGAGGCGCAACAAAAAATAAAGTTATTTAAAAAAATGTCTTTTGCATTCAGCTAAAGACAGCTGACGTGGGGGTCGAATCTATTCTGAATTGAGTCCGTAAAACGGCGATGTTTAAGAGGAAGACATAATGCGTGAAAACGGTATAGTAGTATGAAAACATTAATCTGGGCGTACACAGCGAACGTCAAAACGTTATTATGCACTGCAGCGCCACAGTGCGGTGACCGGAGGTATTACACCAGCTCAGTTTCAGAGAGGCGGCGGCAGTTCATATTTCTGTTTTAAGGCCGTTTATTGTGCCGTGTTTAGCTAAATAAAAGTAGCAGATCACAGCAGTAAAGCGGTGAGTCGTCTGAAGATAAAGTGTGGATGTTTTCTGCCACAACACAAATGGCGGCTGGAGCCGACAGGGTGCAACCGGAACGAAACCCGGAACGGAATCACAGGACTTCCTGGGGATCCCTTCGAGCAGGGAGTTCCTGGGTTTGTGTTTGCGAACAGAAACATACAGCAAACATAGCGCTCGCTCCCGCGGAAGGTCCAGCGGAGCCCGGACGCGTCCCAGGATGATCCCGACCGAGGATGCGTCGGCCCGGAAGAGGGAGATCGAGGAGAAGCTGAAGCAGGTCGGTTCGGGGGCGTGGGGAGATGCACCGGGAGGGTGACCGGGCCGCGCACCGGGAGGCCCGGGGCCCATTTGGGGCGCTGCGTGAACGGGCCATCCGAACCGGATAATACCGCTGTCACCGGGACGCTGCCCGCTCCATTCCGACGTTTGCTGTCATTGACATTTATTTTTATCGAGAATTGTTATTGATTTATTTGCATTAGTTTGGGTACAGTCTGTTGCATAGTGGACCCTCCGCTCGGTGTCTTTAAAGCGTATTTGTATTTTAATCACCACAATTCTTGTATTAGTTGTACTATAAATACCTCGTATTTGTATTTTAATTTCACCACAAATAGACCGATGCCTGTATGTATATTAAAATGCAGCTTTCAGTAAGATGCACGAACTATTTGCTACATCAGTGCATCCAAATACTACAATCTTTCTGGGTATAATGCACAAATAGGTTTTTTATTATATTTCATATTGTTTTTAAACATGTTGGACGACCATTTCATGTGTCAAACCTCTATTTTTGCACAAGCATGAAGAATGTAAATATGTAAATTAAGTCGCAATTGGAGTTAAGTGCCATCATGTCGATGTTAATTGCTGGTTTCCAAATGTCGTGTTCATGTTATTATAACTAAATCCATCCGCTTGGTTGCTGGTCGTATTTTTTCAGCTTTTCCAGTCATCATTGTATTCCCAAATGCACCGAGTCGTTTCATAACGTGCTTAAAATAAGATTTATTCTGGTCATTTTAATCCCACTCGCGTTCCCTCTGGTTCTCCGTCGTCTTGAATCGCGCAGGGAGGTCATTATCCATGTCATTCAGATTTTAACATGAGTAGTCTATGATCTGCTCCCGAATCTGCCCTGGCGCCTTTGCTGTATGATTTGTGCTCTTCTATCATTCAGGATGCCTGGAATGCTCCTTGACTCTCCTTTCTTCTCATGCTTGCTTCCCCCAGGAGCAGGACCAGCTGTCCTTCATCCGTGAAAACCTGGATAAAAGCAACCAACTGACCAAAAGCATGGTGAGGGCCGGTGGATCCCCCGGGGGTCTGGCTGCTGTGTCGCTCTCTCTGGTCTCACGTCAGGTCTGCAAGGAGGAATAGCCAGAATAGGAGAAGGTGGACAGACAGTGACATAGCTGCCTACAAAACTTGAATTCTTTTAATACGGTGTTAATCTCTTTTTTTAGTTTGTGCTCTAAATCTACATGCGGCTTTTAGTTCTTCTGGCTCAGTGCTTTTGGATCCTGATCTTGGGGGTGTGTGGGTTCCTGTTTATTCTCACCTATATAGCTGCATTGACTGAGGAGCACTTCCTTCGCTGATCCCCTTGAATGTTCAGAACATTTAGGGAAGCTCTGAGCATCTCTGCCTAAAGAAGCATTTCCCTCTGCTCTACTTTACCCTTCATACTGTAGATGCTGCGTGGGTGAACAGGAAATTTTAATTGAATGCAGTGAAATGAGAGGTGTAACAACTGCCCCCCCCCCACGTGCCAGGTGTCCATCCTGTCTTCATTTGAGAGCCGCCTCATGCAGCTGGAGAACTCCATCATCCCTGTGCACAAGCAGACAGAGAATCTGCAACGGCTGCAGGAGAATGTGGACAAGACCCTGTCCTGCCTGGATCACGTCATCAGCTACTACCATGTGGCCAAGGAGACCGACAAGATCATCAAGGAGGGGTGAGAGTGGGGTGGAGTTGGGCGGTGCAGGGGCAGATGTGGCTGCTGTGAGGGATGATTCTGTTTCAATGCCCCTCACCCCTCCTTAACTGAGCAGTGTCTGATAGTGCGTATGTTTCAAGCTTGCCAATTGGGCAGCCACAGGAAACAGCATGGAATTCTGGGAATTCTGTGACGTCACCAACAAAGAATGGCTTTGTATCCTGAAAGGTGATCTATTCCAGGATTATTTGAAGTGTTTCTTTTCCCGACAGAATACTGCCAGGAACGCCTGTGTTTTGCTGTGTGCTGGTGTTCAGGTTTTCTAAGTGAGATAAATGGCTATAATTTTGGTGTTAAATAAGAGAAGGATCATTCTGTATGTCTTTTTTTCATTCAGACCTGCTGGTCGCCTGGACGAGTACCTGGCCTGCATCGCCAAGATCCAGAAAGCGGTGGAGTACTTTCAGGACAACAACCCTGACAGTCCTGAGCTCAACACGGTGGTAAGAAGCACCTTTTCACATTTTTTAAAAATTTTTATTGGCTGAAGGAGGCTGATTGTTGATCGGTTAATTTCCTATATATTTTCAATTGTCGGAAACTGGGTATCTTATGAAATTGCTGATCGACTCATTGGTACCCCCAGCCCGGCCGCTCTAACATGTCATGTAACCGTGAAATTTTTGTCCAACCTAAACTGGTCCATGGACATTAGCAGGTTGGGAGCCCCAAATCTAGTTGACTAATAGCTACAGTAATAAAATACTGTATGAAGAATGTGATATGTGAATACATCGGATCCCCTGTGTGGGCCGTAAGCGCATACTGCCGTCACACTGCTTTGCAGAAAGCGCGTTTTGAGAAGGGGAAGGAGCTGCTGGAGGCGGAGCTTCGCAGCCTGCTGACGCGGTATAGCAAGCCGGTGCCACCCATCCTCATCCTGGATGCTATCGGGACAGATGAGGACCTGGAAGTGCAGGAAGACGTAGTCCTGGAGCACCTCCCCGAGGCGGCGCTGCAGGACATCATCTGCATCTCACGCTGGCTGGTGGAGTACGGCCGGAACCAGGGTACAGGACCCCGTCACTAGAATGTTCTGTTGGGGCCTGTACCTGTGCGAGAACCTCGCATGGGGTTTCCCTGCAGGGTTGTGGTCGGTAGCACTTGGGAGAAAGAAGGTCCAGGTGCCCCAAGCCTCAAGTCGAGGGAGGGGCCCGGTGAGCCGGTAAGACTGAGGGAGGAGCCAGAGAGGGGCCTAGAGTTTTGCAGGCAGGGGGCCTCACGGGGTGGGGGGTTCAGACATGCTCATCATTCTGACCAGGTGTTTGCTCCCCCCGCCCCAGACTTCATGAATGTATACTATCAGATCCGCTCCAGCCAGCTGGACCGCTCCATCAAAGGCCTGAAGGAACACTTCCGCAAAAACAGCGCCTCCTCGGGGGTGCTCTACTCCCCTGCTGTGCCGATCAAGCGCAAGGACACGCCCACGAAGAAGCCGCCAAAGAGGCCAGGTAAGCACCTCCCCACCCTCCCGAATGGCAGAAGTACTCCACACTATCCCCTGCAGGCTCACCTGTGCAATGCACCTCCCAGTATCCCACGATACCCTGCACTGGTCTTAAATCTCCAGACACAACCGGAAATAACAAGTCGAATTTATCACAAAGAAGAGGGAGCTTAGAGCCGCTGATGACAGCTTAATGGCTGTCCCTGTATATTTGCGTCCCCCACTTGTATATATTCTAATTAACAGGCTCTCTCTTCTCTTTTGTTTGTATGTTGATGTTGATGGCAGTGTACATCCCAGGTAAAGATCCTCTCTCAGTTTGTCATGCACTCTCTGCCATCGCTTGCTTGTGTTTGACTGAAACTCGTGTCCCACTGCACTTCAAGAGTGCCATGACCAGCAGGGCGGCGCTGCAGTGCCCAGAGGTGTGACCGTGAGGCGGTGAGCACTCTGATGCCACTCAGGAGGGCCTGAGCGTTTACATAGCAACAGCTTTATTCGTCTGGGTCTTCAGGGCTCATTGTAATTGAGTGAAGCACCAGTGTGAGGGGATGTTAAACCTCCACCAGTTAGCAGAACCCAAAATGTGATGGGCAACACAAAAGCAGAATGACTAATACAGACAAGGCAATGTGAGAGGCCCCACCCCGTTGGCTGGCCAATAAAAACAAGCCAGAGAGGCTTAATATTCATTGAGACCGTACTCAGTTTGCCTTCTGCCTCCAGCTCGGATGAACGCGCCATCGTCATACTTACCTCTAACAAGAGTTGTCTCTTCGTGGTCCTACTCTCACACCTCTGATTTCCATGAGTCAACAGGCTTCTTAAGTTCCTCTTCATTCTGTTCCCAGCACAACGGGAGTATAGTCAGGGTCTGCAGAATCAGAATCGAGGTCTTTTATGAAGCGTTAGCCTCTTAGTTGAAACATTGGCACATCTGTTCGCTCAGCGTCTATTTTTATCGGAGTGTGTTGTGCGCCTGCATTTCCCATGATGCTTTGGGGCAGCAGTTACCCGGTTGTGTGGCATTACCACAAAGAATTTGGCCTGATGTCAGGAGGCAATGATAGGCTGATCACCCTACCCTCCCCCCACCGTGGAAATTACTACAGCATTGCATGAATACCCATAATCCATCTGTTTAAACCCATCTGCCTGTCGTTTCTCTGTGATGTGTGCTTACTAACGCAGCACGCCAGTCACGAGGCCATTGCTAACCACACTGGCTTGCCATGTGCCCGTGATGAAGCACAGACACGCTCAGCTCGCAGGGAAACTGAGAAACACGATTAAAACATGCAATGAGATGATGATGATGTTAGTGATGATGCATCTGTAACTGAATGACAGTATTAACAGTGTTTTTGATGAAATGCATATGTCTGTGTGTATAATGCTGAATAACCTACACTGCGTTTGCTCTAGCTGCTGTGTGTTCCTGCACCCCAAGGTCGGGGTGTTTTGTTGTTCTGCTGTGTCCTGCTGTGTTTTGTTCTGCTGTATTCTGTTGTGTTGTGTAGCTAGCCTGTGGTCTCCAAGGGCTCCCCCCCCCCCCCGGTTCTGTGGTGTTTGGTGGAGGGATTTGGGGCTATGGTCCAGTACTCACTTCCTAGCTTTCCTCTCCGTTTCCTGCCCTCCCCTTTCACTTCCTGGGCTGCCCCCCCCCCCGTCTCTCTCTCTGTCTCCGTGGGAACAGGGACGATCCGTAAGGCTCAGAACCTTCTGAAACAGTACTCTCAGCACGCGCTCGAAGGGAAAAGGGGGGGCTGTAACTTCACTCCGCTGGAAGGTAATCCATCCTCGCCTCTTTTCTGGTGCTGAGTCGCTGCCCCCACCCCTTGTCTTGGGCTTGTCTTTTTCTTTTGCTCCTTTTTAACGCGCTCCGTCGTTCGACCCAAAGCCAGCGGACAGGAGCCAGCCGGACCACAGCAGCTCAGATGATGCTTTTATTTAAAGAAACGTTTTTAATTGGATGGGTGCGTCCTGTAAATCTCACGCGTATAAAATGACACGCTTTTAAAGGAGGGATGAAATAAATAGCCAGGTGCAGAGCTTCTGTGATGTCCGGCTTCTCCTGTTGCGTGACGCACAATAACACGGGTGAAACACACACACTCACACACACAGGGCCCCATGCCGAGCCCCCCCACCCTGAGTCCCCGCTGCTTGCGCTTCTGGGTGTCTGGTGGTCGGGGATTTTCTCTAGGGGAGTCCCAGGTCGACCCTTTGGCCCAGCCGTACGCATTACTGGATTAACAGCCAGTTGCGTGACGCCCCCCCCCCCCGATACTCCATTAGGTCACGATCATGACTTGCGGGTCAGACACATCTCTGACGTCCTGAACGAGAAGCACGGGGCAGCCACAGGTGAGTACGGCCGAGGCAGACGCAGGGTGGCCGTGTCTACATTACCCACAGGATTCTGGGTAGAATGGGAATCTCCCCCATCGTCCAGGGGAGAAATGAGCCAATCTGTTCAGTTTATGGTTCCCGAAAATACATTCCCTTATGGAGCTTATGGATACCTTCTTTACACATGTTTTATGAAGGTTTCCAGTTGAAATTTCTGTTCCTGGAGGTGTTGACTGTTACCCCGTGTTAATGAAATGCCTGAACACCCGCCCGTGTACGGGATGGACGTGCAGAGCATTTCTGACGTTGGGTTGAGGTTTCCTCCTCCATCTTCTGCTATGCCCTCATACCAGACTTTTCGTATTTTTTATTTAGATAATGTAGTGTAATAAGCATGACCAGGAGTCAGAAGAGTATGGCAGGCGCCCTTTAGATCACTCTCATCCCTGTCGTGTGATTATTTCGCTATTGGCTGCCTTGCCGCTTTGTGTGAAGTGATACTTGTTTGTTATAATAATAGTCATAGTCATGTAGAGCCCATTTTGTGGTCCCATGCCCTGAATTTCAGCTCATTCTCATATGGGGTCCCTCCAGAAAGGCAGCCCCATCAAACATTATAGGAAGACAGTTAATGTGTTTGAGAATGTGACATCAGATGACCAGGCTGAAGCCCCCCCCCCATTTACTGGCTCCCTGCCCCCCTCACCCCCAGGCAAGGACGATATGCTGGATGTGGAGATCGACTCTTACATCCACTGCATCAGCGCCTTTGTGAAGCTCGCGCAGAGCGAATACGCCCTGCTCACGGCGATCATCCCTGAGCATCACCAGAAGAAGACCTTCGACTCCCTCATCCAGGTCAGGGCTCGCCAACTTTGCCGGTTGGATTGTAGTGACCTTGCTCGGGCTTCAAGATACCGAGGGAATTCAGAAATTATGTGCAGGTGGCTGCATCTTTAGTAAGATGCTATCAATCTCATCTAATTAAACATGGAAGTACACGGCTGTGGAAAGCTGTTTCCCTCTGACCACCTCACCTCCTCCTCCCCTTGGCCATGGACAGCCTGATGCTGGAAAGTTAGGGGATAGGGTTAGGCTTTTCCCCTCTAGTGCCCCCTGGTGGTAGCTGAGCCGCCTCTGGTCTCACAGGAGGCCCTGGACAGCCTGATGCTGGAGGGCGAGGGCATCGTGTCAGCGGCCCGCCGAGCCACCCTGAGACACGACTACTCAGCCGTACTCACCATCTTCCCCATTCTGCGGCACCTGAAGCAGACCAAGCCAGAGTTCGACACCACGCTGCAGGTAGAGGGGCGCAGCTGCTCGTTCTCGTGTCGTGAGATGATGAGCTTTTGGGGGTGGGGGGGCTTTTGCTCACATGACCAATGTGATGCCACATTGTCCCCCAGGGAACAGCAGCCAGCACCAAGAACAAGCTCCCCACCCTCATCACCTCCATGGAGACTGTTGGCGCCAAGGCTCTGGAGGAGTTTGCCGACAGCATCAAGGTGCAGCTCCGTCTGTTACGTTGTGGTACTTTTTTTACTTCAGATGAATAGACCAGATTAACTGCCAAAACCTTTAACCAGTAAAATATGCTACTAACGATGTACCTACATGGAGACCCTGACGTGTCCGGCTCGGTGCTGTCCGGGCCGTATCTGTGTCTCACATCCGCTCCCCTCCTTGTGACAGAATGACCCGGACAAAGAGTACAACATGCCGAAGGATGGCACTGTGCACGAGCTGACCAGCAATGTGAGCAGCCCGCCGGCAAACTTCAAGGAAGATGCTAGAATAAGCAGGCATTTTAAAATGACCCGCGGTGTCACTCACTTTCTGGGGTGACAGCGTTTGTAAGAGGTGTATTTGCCGCCCCACTCTCCTGATTCTCTTTGTATCCTCAATGTCTTTGCGCCCCCTGCAGGCCATTCTCTTCCTGCAGCAGCTGCTGGATTTCCAGGAGACGGCAGGGGCCATGCTGGCTTCGCAAGGTAGGTCAGAAGGCGTGGGGGGGGCGGTCGGGGGGCAGGTTGTGGTGCATGGGTATCATTAAGTAGAACTATTCTCTCAGTTACAGTGGGGGTAGCTGAGGGTTTAGCTGTATGGTTTGTCCTACACTTTCCTTTTTAGTGAAAGCTGAGCCTCCCCCCTTTCCTGTCATGTGACAGTGTTCATGTGCTCCAGCTTACGTCAGAGTCCTGCCACCACTTAATACGTTTTTAATAAATTAATATAGAAGCTCTAAAGGTGGAAACTGTTAGCGAGCAGCACTGTACTGTGACTCCAGGCTGGTGAAGAGTGGGATGCATATTAATCTTGTCCTGTGAGCTTGCTGCTGCCCCCCAGTGGTGGCACATGTCTGTTACATACACTTGTTTATCTGTGCTGAAACAACAAGCTATATTATTTTTATGGTGGGGAGAGGGGTGACCAGTGTGTGACCTTCACCCTCATTTCTTGCAGCCCCATTTACCCTACATTGACCCCTAGTGGGATACGTCTCCTGCATGTTTCTTATACCTCTGCCTCCTGTCGCTTGCCGTGTGCACCTCCCTCGCTTTCCCCGCACGTCGGCTTGCCCGTGTCCTTGCCATCTCTGCGCCTTCCTGACCAGCAGGGGGAGCTGTCCTGTCCTCAGACAGTGCCTACTGTAGCAGACATGGCCGTTGCTTCTCCTTACCTGAAGGTGATGAAGTTATGGTAGATGAGTGTCTGAGAGGGGGGGCAGGTGAACCACAGCATCTAGCAGCAAATGTCAGCTGTCACTTATAATGGGAAGATTCACTGTGTAAACTGAAATAAAGCTGAAATGAGTTGCGTTGTCACCAAATTAATCTGGCAAATAATCCAAGCATTTAGATTTGTAATACACAGGTGTGACTTTAGCTAAGATGGAAGTTCTAGTTCTGAGCGAGGAGTCTCATATCATGATATTTTTGAAGATGTTAACGATGTAGCCCCCCTGTAGAGTTTGGTGTAATGAGTATAACTAGCCTGACCGCCTGAGAGCTTCACAGCGCCCCCTTCCTGTCGCACAGGTCTCAATGAAAACTTTATAAGATGCTGGTGACCACCTGACAGCAACCATTGCTGCACCAGTTTATGGTCATTCTGTCTCTGAGGATGTCGGACGGCGCCCCCTTGCAGGTTCCTCAACCCCCTTCCCCCCATCTGACCTTGGCGGGTAGGGCTGCTTACTGTGTACTAACAAGACTTTTTAACCTGTTGCACTGTGCCTCTTTCTCCCTCCCTCGTTCTCCTTCTCTTTCTCTTTTCTGTTTCCCTCCTATGCCTCTGCCTTGTAGTCCTTGGGGATACTTACAATATACCCTTAGACCCCCGAGGTAAGCGGAGAAGAGCGCCCCCTTTGGGAACGGAGTGGTATTTCTGTTAGGCTATTTAGAAGTTTAGTATAAGAAAAGGAAAGAATTGTGTAAAGATGTTATACAATCCCCATCCCCCTAGTATCTGAGGAATAGTTGAGTCACTATAATGGCAAGTGGGTGAGTTAAGTCGCTGTTCTTGTTAAAACCTTTTTATTACCTTTAATTTGTGAAGGGATTCCCAGGTACAGCTCACCGTGTGTCACCGTTGCATAAACAGGTGCTCAAGGCAGTTTAGTAAAGTACTCTTTACTCTGCTGTCTCGGCTGTCACTACGGTATTACTATGGCCGTTTTCTTTTTCCTCCCTGTAGATCATTCTTGCCAAACATTCAGGAAAGGACCGTTTAAAAGATGTCAGATGCTGTTATTCAGAGAAGTGATTGTTGTCGTTTTTTTTTTTGGACGATGTTGTCATGAGTGACAATTTGTAAAGGTGGGCCAGACAGCGCTGACCTCATCATTAGGGTGACTTTTCGGCAGTTTGTAGTCACTATAGAAGCTGCTGTGATGTTTATTTTGTTTTTCTCACGTGCCTTTTTCAGAGACGAGTTCCTCAGCCAGCAGCTACAGCTCCTTAGAGTTTAGCCGAAGACTTCTCAGCACCTACATCTGTAAGTCCCTCAACACCCAGAACTGAGATCGTATGCAGTGAGAAGTGAACGGATCTTCTCGTCCTAAACCAGAAGGTTATAGATTAATGCCCTGGGAGAGTCTCATGTCCTTGTACTCTTGTGAAAGGTTCCCCACTGTGGACTGTTCCTGAATTACTGCCTTGATTGGCTATATGTACAATTGGAAATATGTCCTTTGTGCAACCAGGGGCTGCTCTGCTTAAATGACTTTGTTAATGTGACATTGATGGTTGCTATTCACAACATGAACTGATGTGTTTAATGAGGGGTTCATCACAGTGTGGGTTTTCTGGTCGCTCTTCCAGCAGTAAATGGTTTGCGTTGACGGTCATAATGGGGGGGGGGTGCTTTTCTGTCGTTTCTCAGGTAAGGTGCTGGGGAATCTGCAGCTGAACCTTCTCAGCAAGTCTAAAGTGTACGAGGACGCTGCCCTAAGTGCAATTTTCCTGCACAACAACTACAACTACATCCTCAAGTCCCTGGAGAAGTAGGTGCCCCAGGTCACCAGGCTGCTCGTCCATCCATCCATCCATCCATCCGTCCTGCCCCTGTTTTCCTCACTGTTATACGTGTTACACACAGGGACCTAGCTGATGCTTAAAGGGACAGTTCACCCCAAAACTGGGAAAAAAAGTTTTAGAGGGGCTTTAATGCGTCTATCCATCAAGGTCGTTCTCCTAGGATTTGCCTAGTTTTGGAGATATCGGCAGTAGAAATGTCAGGCTTCTTTTGAGTATAATGGGCCTGAATGGCGTTGTTTCTGTGGTGATTAAAGTACCGAAGATTCGTCTGAGAAATTCAACAGTGACCCGGTAAGGCAAGATAATCCACAGACTTTGTAGTGAGCAGTTTAACGTAGGAACTTTTCTTCTACAGAACACCACATACCAATCAAATTCAATTCAATTCAATACAGTAGCAATTTTCGTATAGCGCCGTTTTCTGCACGAGCATCCCGGTGCTGGCTTCAGCGCAGTGATATGATTGGTGTGTGGAGTTCCCAGCAGAACAACCTAGATGGATAGATAGCAATAACACCCCCCCCCCCCCCCCCCCCACCACTTTCTTTATTTTTTTGGGAGTTGAGCATGAGCTTTTGTATATGTAAGCTGCCAA
>JAAGVU020000041.1:3099846-3119948 GCA_011763525.2 Mormyrus iriodes
ATTGGTTGATTAGATAATTGCATTAATGAGAAATTGAACAGGTGTTCCTAATAATCCTTTAGGTGAGTGTATATTAAGTCACAATACGAGCAGTTATTAGATAGAAAAGGGTCAATGTTTACTATTTTCAGTGCAGCTTGGTACGATGCCGGTGTGTATCACTGTGGCAGGCTGACCCCCCAGCTATGCAGACCCCTAACTTTAACAGCTGACAGATATAAAGGTTTATGTTTTACCATGTCAGTATGTAGCCGCACTAACATCACTCTCAGGCTAAATGACCAAAGATGAGAGCGGCCAAAGACAATGGCTGGTATGTCTGGACGGTGGCTGCTACAGCTGCAGCAGGTATATATCTCCCTGTGCATCCCCATTTCTCTTCTCTAGTGTAGGACAAACGTGAGGCTGGAGCCTGTCCTAGGAAGGACGGAGCACCCTCAGTGGGGTGTCGGTGCTTCATAGGGCACTTTCATCATTAAGCTCGTGTCCCACTCAGCCTCGATCAGACTTAACCCTCTTGGACAAAGGTGACACACTGGCGATAACAATGACAGTCGGAGCGGTGAGAGCATTCCTAGCCAAGATGCCTTTGACGGAGTGTTTTGAGGTCATGTGACCCCCCCCCACCTTCCTTCCCATTTTCACCAGCATAAACATAGGTTTCTAATTTAAATGACGGCTTCTTGGTGGGTACTGTTCTGCTGAGAACCCAGAACCTGGTGTTTGCCTTTTCGGAGAACAGCATGCCTACTGGACATTACAGCTGTTTACATTCCTCTGGGTTACCACAGATGGCTAGATGGCAGGATACAGGCTGCAGGTCTCCACAGCGACCTGGGCCAAGCGAGACAGTGGCTCCAGACCGGATCTGCCTGAGCTCTGGAATGATTTTGAGGATTTGAGTTTAAGATTTTCGGTGCTGGTTGGATGGATCATTTGTAGCATTGACCTCATGTCCAGGTTAGATTTGCTCCCAGGAACTGACATTAAATTTGTTAATTGCGATACTGCGGGTACAGACATCCTCACAGATTGTCAGCTTTCAGATGAGACTATTGGAACAGATATTTCAAAAACACACACATCCCTTTATCCTAGACAGAGGCACAATTTAATAGCTGGTCTTGGTCGCTCTGATAGTTTTTCGTCTCAGTTACAGAACAATTTCCTACATCTGAATAATATCATTTTTATTGTCACTATTGTTGCTAATTATGATAATTTTCATACATGTTAACGGAATGTTTTTGGAACAGAACGAACTTATCTGAACTTCCCATCAATTACCAACAGAGGGCAGCCCTGTAATAGTAAATGGAAGGTGCCTCACTAAACTGCACTTGTCTGCCTTGAGATTCAGGTCGCTGTCTCCCCTTGTGGCCGAGCACCACCAATGCATGCAGGTAGAACAGACTGCCACTGATACAGTGAAAGTCCCTGGGGACCCCCAGATGGTCCACGTTTTCGCTCCCTCCAAGTTCCATGACAGACAGTTCTTACCAGGAGTTGGGAGGGAGCAAAAATAAGCTGGTGGTCCTTGAGGACCAGTTTGAGAAACACTGCCCTAGCCTTATTGAGTCAAAAGGTCTTCATTTCACACACCTTCATGACACCACAGCTCGGTATTCCTCATGAACTCTCACTCTCACCTTTCAGATCTATGGTGGTCTTAAAAAGCAATCGCTACAGAGTCATCAGGATGAACTCATGGCACAGGGCTCATCGTTTGCAGTTCATATCAATGCAGCCGAATCTTCTCAATGTCGCCCTCATGTGGTTAGATATGGACAAGCAGTTTTCACAACTACATGTCTGATAATACCACTGAATTGTGGATGCTTACAAAATGTAGAATAACACAAGCTCCCCACCATATAACCTCTTTGTGTATTATTTGTTTATATTCACACATACATATTTAACAGCCGCCTCAGCCAGTTAGGCTTGTTAGCCCATATCCCTAAGCTCAGGACTGCTGGATTGTAAACTGATCCTAAATCAGTTAACATCAGGAATCCACCAAAGCCCCAGTAACACGCGTTTCTTTTTCCCGGGGGCAGATCTGCAAGTCCATTTGTAATGGCATTACCAGGCCATGCCCGGAAGACAAAGGGACACCACCCACGACATCCTCCTGCAGTTCCCACCGGATCAAAGCAGCGGGCAGCGACTGTGGTGAGCGGGTGGATGGACTCATACCGGGACACATGGGGAAGTGCTTCCAAGGAGGATGGGAGCAGGCGTGAGTCTCTGGGTGGGCAAGTGGTCATTGACGTGCGGCACTTACGTAGCTTACCTCAGCATTACTCACAGCTGACCACAGGATGGTACCTGAGCTAGGCATGCTGGGAAGTCGGTCAGTCCCCAGCTCACTGGTTATTTTCTCCCTTCCACAGGAAATCTGCAGTAGTAGGAGAAAGATATCAAAGATGCCAGGGTCCCCTCCCACTAGTTAGCCACCTATACGGCCCATCACTGTGATCTCACTGCTCCTGTAGGGGTCCATGGACACAGTCCAGTGTGTCCCATTCTGAGAGACACACCAGGAACACAGGCTGCCTGATTGCCTGGCCCTGTCCTTAGCAGGAAGTGCCAGCCCCTTGGCGTGGCGTCCTGGGCCGGTGAGGACGCGCTGTGCCTGTGTCATCTTTCCTCCACCAACACTGCCTGCATCCTTGCACCCTGAGGATTCACCAGCCCTTTTGTTTTTTGTACCATCTTGGTGCCTGGTTATAAACCGGCTTCCGGAGAGTAAGTACCAAACGATCTCATAACCCCCCTTTCTGGCAGGACCCCCTCTCCTAGCTGGGAGTGCCCCTCTTAATTACCGCCTGGGGGGGCGCATTCAGACAACTGCCTATATGATGGAAAAATCACAGAAGCATCCCCCCCTTCCAATTTTAATCAGTGTCTTGGGGTGATGTTTGGGGTGTACACTGACCAGGAATGCTAGTTCATTACTGAGCACTCACGCACACACATGCACACACAGACAGACGCACACACACACAGACGCACACACACACCCTGCTATTTGGCACTCATCCCCCTTTGTCTCCACAATTATTTCAGAATTGAAATCTCAAAATGCTCTATATCGTGAGGCACGCAGAGGGGGAAAAAATCCATATGGAAAAGTGGAGTGAAAAAAGCAATGGATCCCGTCTGGACGTCTGGAATACTGCTGTCGTCCTTTCCTCGTCCTGGTTCTGGGCTCATTTGGGTCGGCCAGACCCAGGGCAGCGGATGGAGCAAGCAAAGGAAGGCGACGGACTGGAATGTACCTCCGGTCAGGTGGTAGGGCATGCAGGTGCTCTGCCGGAATTGGCAGTGGGGGGGGTGAGGTTTTGGGGAGGGGGGGTGACTGGAATAGTGCGAGCCGCAGTGTGATCACGCAAGCTGTATGTGGTTGTCCCCACCCCCCATACCTCTCACTCTTCCACGTCCCAGACGCTCCTCGAGGGCCACCAGATCTCCGTGCCCCAATCCCTCCACCCCCACCCCCCTGTGCAGCCCCGCCCCTGACCGCACGCACGAATGGTTTGAATAAAGGCCGGCACGACTGCGCGCCCACTACGCATAGCGTCCTGACGACTGATCGTTTACTTAGCCTCCGCCTGAAGAAGCAAAACACTTTTTCATGCGATGGAAACTGAAGGAGCCGCTGGCTAGGGCCTTCTGATGGAAAGACCGGCCTGTCAGGGGCTGCCTCGGTCCGGCCCGGCATGGCGGGGGGAGACAAGGGAGTGAAGCAAAACAAGAACCAAAACATAATTCATGGGGAAAGCGCACACGACGACGCTTCCGACCCCTTCGGAAAAAACACCCGACCGCAGGCCGCCCTGGCCGATCCAGGCATGGCAGGCGGTGTGAGGTCACATTTTCCCCCCTCACGTTAACACGATCTGCGGGATTGTGCAACCGGTTACCAAGTTACCGTAGTTACCGTCGGCAGTCTGGCGGCCGTGAGCGGCGTGGCGGCTGAGAGACTGTTCCAACCGTTGTCTGTGAGATCCCCCCCCCCCCCCCAACCAGTGCATGGTCTGGGTAAATATTGTGTTGAGTCATGAGACACAGATTATCTGAGTCTCTGGAGTGTGAATAAAGGCAGGGGTAGGAAACCGCACACGGTGAGTCAGGGGGCTGGGAAACCGCACACGGTGAGTCAGGGGGCTGGGAAACCGCACACGGTGAGTCAGGGGGCTGGGAAACCGCTCACGGTAAGTCAGGGGGCTGGGAAACCGCACACGGTGAGTCAAGGGGTTGGGAAACCGCGCACAGTGAGTCAGCGGACTGAGAAACCACACACGGTGAGTCAGAGGATTGAGAAACCACACACGGTGAGTCAGGGAGGCGGTGTCCTCTCCTCCATCACATAGAGACTCATTGCAGGTACACACACACACACACACACACACAGAGAGTCTCCTGGCCAGGTATCTCTGCTCCCACACAGAGTAGCCATGGCAGATCCGTCGCTGATGGAGTCCATGCTGCTATGAGTTACCCCAGTCCGTTGCGGCTGTCCTTTGAAGCCCACGCAGGGAGTGCCCAGGGGGCCACATAGGGCCCAGCCTCAGGGGGCAAGCACTCGCTCTCACAGACAGCGGCCCCCGATATTAAAGGCAGTCTGGGCTGGGAGGGAGGGGACCTTGGCGATCTGGGCTGGGGGGGGGATCGCGTGCATGGTGGGCCTCCACGTTTCTCACCGGGCCCCCACCATGTGTCTGAGGTGTCAGGCGATGGGGGAAGAAGCTCAGACCGGCATCACGTCCAAAACGCCTGTGTCGACTCGGCCCGGAAACGACCCAGGGCTTTAGCAGTGAGATGGGGGGAGCAATCTGTGTGTATGTGTGCGGGGGGGGGGGGGGATGCTTGGTTGATGACCTCGAATAGGGGGGTAGGGAAGAGTGGGAAATGGGGGCCTGGGGCCGGAGTTTCCACGGCAGAGCTGCACTCGCACGCTAGCGTGACGTGAGAAGACCTCATCTACATAAAGCTCTCATCCTGCTGTACCTTCACCATGGGCCGAAAGGATTCCCAGCCGCTGGGGTGGGGCGGCCCTCACGGAAAATTGGTTGCACTCTCTCCAAAGAGAGGTAGGGGTGTAACACCGAGGGAGCCGACTCAGGAATTCACACTGGACAGTGTTACTTATTGACGACTAAGTTTACGGTTTTACAAAGTTATTTTCCCAAACGTGATAAAAGCACCTCATTTTCCCTTATGATGACCTCATGCATTCATTAGATAGTAACGGGAGCTCCTGGGTCATCTGGTGTCATTTATGAAGTCACCATGATGTGGCTGAACTGGCTCGGTCTGATTTAAAATCCAAATCCTGCTGCATCGCTGTTATTGAATCCTTTAGCGAATTTGGCAAAAAACAACAGCAAAACAAAAACAATAGTTATATAAAAAAAAACACAACCCGTAAAAGTATCTGGAAAGCAAATAAAAACACACAAACACAAACTCAGAACTGTCTGAAAAATAAGCTTGGGAAGACTGCTTCTGATTCAGCTACGACAGAGTGGAAATACACAGCACACAGCACGTCAGCCTGCTGCCTTCCCCAAAGTCTGCTGCGAAACATCATAGACTTAGCTTCTGCAAATGTGCTCCTCTGGGGTCTCAGATTCTTTCAAAAACACAGCGATGCCATGTCAGTCTGACCTTGTAACTATTGTTGCATGAGGAGCAATCAGCATAATGTTATGTAGGTAATTAAAGCGAAATGACGTAGAGGAATGATTTACTATACAAATGTGTGGAGTTCCTTTGCACGACTGGGAAACCTTTCAGCGGGGGTCAGCACTGAAGATCACATGACCTACATTTACAGGCCGGTTTTACAGGACCGTCTTGACTGGCAGCATTGAGGACCGGGTTTGACACACCATGACACATTAACCACACAGTTTGACTCAATCGCTGCCGGGCATCAGAACAGCAGCAAATTAATATCAACGGGTTTCAGTGGCAAATCTGAATGTTTTCATCTGATATTCCTAAGAGGTATGAATTTAAACACAATTAAACTGCATAAAAGTGGTCCGTACTCTGTGCAGTATAATGCAAAAATATAAGTACAGTGGGGCTGTTTTATAGATATTGTGTTTATTTACTATTGTACTGTTTCTTTAGCGAATGTTACCCAAGCTGGTCTGACCTTGTTAAGTGGACACATCTGTGCCTTGCTAACCAATACATCGGGATTTAAATGAAGCCCAAAGTTCACATTTACTCTTTCCCTCTTGGCCAATTAACTTATAAAGTGGAACTGTTTGGCCCACCATCCTCAGCCTTTTTTATAAGTAATGTTTCTAGGAAAGACTTTCTTCTATAACGACTTAATAAGAAACTAATGGAAATCTTGTTTTAAAGCCCTCTCAATCATTCTTTTCCCCCTGAAAGAATTACCATAAAAAGGAAAAAACTGAAAACGTCCAAAAAATAATGATCTCCACCCTTGCCTCTGCAGCCCTCCCCCCCCCCGCCCCCCCATAGCCACCGGTGGTGAGAGGCTGACTGAAGAGGAAAAGGGCAATGGACAGAACATTGTAAAAAGGGCTCGGGGGCGGGGGGGAAGTGGTGTAGGGGTGTGTACTGAGGGGACAATTCAATAACCCGTAACATCAAACCCTCCCGTCCTCCATGACACCAGACACATCCTTCCCTGCTCCCCCCACCACCACGGCAGCCAGCCGCCCCCTGGCCCTCACACACGGTGGCCCGTCTGCCCAGCGTGGAGCGCCATGGTGACCCATGTGACTCTCTGGCTGTGCTTACACGGGTCAGAACTTCAATGGCAGCCAACAGGCCGATTTCCGTGGACCTGCGCTCTCCAGTCTGACGGAAACCTCCGCGTGCAATGGCCTCTGTTTCTCCTCAGAGCACAGAGTGGTTTGTCCTCATCCTTGATGGGCAAATGTCACTTCCGTGTACTTATGCTTAAGGCAGCGCAGTGGCTCAGTGGGTAACAGTGTAACCGCGCACCGGCAGGGCTATGGGTTCAATTCCCGCGCTGCATATGTGGAGTCTGCATGGACCCCCCATGTTGGTGTGGGTTTCCGCACCATGCGAAGGTAGAGTTTTGTGCTTTGGTGTTAGAGTTCCATGTGACGGATTGAGTGTCCCCTGCCTTGTGCCCTGGAGCTCCTCGGCAAGGTGCACCGTGACCCAGCACCAGATAGGCAATTAGGAAAGATGGCAGGTAAGATGTTCCTAGAATATGTAATGTCATTTAACCATAAGCAAGACATATTCCCTTATCTACATAATTTAATAACATCAGTGTATCTCCCAGTCGCTTGTCCAGAGGGGGGCTGGAGCCTATCCCAGGAAACGCAGCAGATGTACACACTAGACAGGATGCCAGGCCACAGGAGGAAAAGAGAAAACCCAGAAGAAATGGAATGTTAGGATTCAAACTCCCAACCCTGGAGGTGTGAAGCAAAAGTACAACCTGCTCAGCCAGATGTTCACTGAAGTTGCAATTGGGTTTTATTAGTTACTTTATGTCCTGAGTGCTTTACTAACCAATGGAAAGATAAACAGTAAATAAAAGTAAACAAAGGGAAGGTTTGTGAGAGCGTGTGCAGGCTCACAGAGAAGGTTCCGATGCAATCAGAGGACCATATCCTTGGAGATGATGACACAGAAAAGCGCCACTTCTACAGAGACCGACCTGCAGAACACGACTGGAAATCTGTTTATATTTTCAGCCATTAGCAATCAGTCCATTTTTTTCTGCTGCCAGACTTAGTTAAAGGAAACTCTCATTCATGCAGTATTTATAGCTTCTGTTTGGTCTCCAGTTGCTGTCTTTATTATTATTTCATTATAAATGGAAACAGAACCAAACCACACTGCGTATGAAAACCATACCGGGTATGAAAACCATACCGCGTGTGAAAATCATACTCCGTGTGAAAACCATACTCCACAACCCAATCAATGTCCAGCACATGAAGCATGGCTTTGATGCCACTGGATGCCGCTCCATGGCTGATCCAAGATGGCACCGTAGGATAGTCTGAGCGGGAGCAGCAGTGGCCAGACTCACGCTTCCTAGTCATAGGTGATGCTGCACGCAGACACATGTGCAAACACAAACAAACACAAACAAACACACACACACACACATTTGTTTTCATATTTTTGTAGGGGCCATCCATTCATTTCTATGGGCATAACCCTAATCCCAATAATGACAACCTTAACCCTACCCAGCCTTAACCTTAACCATAAGTAACCAAACAAAATGCAAGACTTTTGGCATTTTTAGTCTTTTGATTGCAGTCACAGATTTTTATAAAATTGAGTTTCCCCTTGGGGGGACTGAAAAAATGGTTCCCACAGCATCAAAATAACAGGTTTTTATCACATTGTGGGGACATTTGGTCTCCACAACATAATATATACATAACCCACACACACTAACAGCAACAAGCATTCTGTAAAGCCACGGTCAATCCAGATCCTGTAACACTGTCACAATGGTTTGACCAAGTTTAATAGGTTAGCAATGATACTTAGTCTGGTTTCCTGTAGTACAGTATAATTTCAGTCTTTTTGACAGATGTACTGGCCAATATTCTGCTGGTTGCACAGCCCATCACAACCACAAGAAGGAGGTTTAAACTACAGTCCATGCTTCCATGCACAGGTTGCCTTCTATACATAAATAAAGGGGACTAAGGGGACTCAGATGTCAGTTGTACGTAGAGAATGTATCTCTAAAGTTAGATGTAAAAATGAAAAAATGAAAGAAAATAAAAATAAGCTGGTGGAATAAGCCCTGGGGGGTATTCCACAAAGCAGGATTTCTTGCTTAGCTGGTTAACTTGACAAATTTAAGGTAGTCTGAGCTAAACGTAAGAGAACAAAGATAAAGTTAATTTAGTCCAGACTACCTTAAATTCAACAAGTTATCCGGCTAAGCAAGAAATCCTGCTTCATGGAACACCCCCGAGTCCCATTACAGATCGTCTATCATGCACTTTCTGAAGCGCTTGCTAGCTGTGTACATGCTTCTTACGAAATCGCTAACATTGCAAAAAAACACCTACACAAGGTGCAGGTGAAACGTGCAGCCCCACCCCCAAAGAGTCACTCTCCCTCCCCTCATCTGGCACTCCACCACCCCCCCATCCTCTGAGTCTGGGGTACAGAGGGAGTCACATCCAAAGCAGACAGAGTTTCCACCGTTGATGAGGATTGCAGATTTGGGGGGGGGGGGATGGGGGGGCGCCAGAGGAAACAGATTAGTATTTATAGAAACATGAGGAATGTGAGCCCCATGGTCTATCACTGCCAGCGTAATCTGTTCAAGATTACAGTCCTGTCTTGTAACAGCGGCTGGCTAAGGGGCAAAATCAATGGAAAAGAGATGGCGCGTGACAAAAGCCGAAAGACAACAACCTTTTCCTCTTTTGCAAGTGCACAGTGGGGATATGGAGGAGAAAGGCTTTTCCACGAGGCCACGCGCATGTGCACACAAGCCAGACAAAGGTGCCCCATCTGGCTGGGGACGGAGGACCACCCAAGAGACAGAGGTCCTTGTTTTGTAGGGTCACATGGGAAGCAGATTTGCCCCTGGGAGATATCTAAGAAACCCAAGCAGAACCCCCCCAGTGAGGGTCTTCAGGATTTTTAAGGTTAAATGTTTAACCAAGGTGGCAAGTTGTCCCTGGTTTTTACACACCCAGTGAAATCCCAGAGTTTCTGCTTCAAAGCCCCCCAGGGGTCTTCTGCAGGTAAAATCTGATGTTATCTGCTTTAGCCTTTCCCGTCCATCCAATTGTGCATCCACGACCATGATTTGGAGCCAGCATCAGGAAGGACAGGGCATAAGACAGGCTACATCCTGGATGGAATGCCACTGTGACACAGTGACTCACACGGTGATACACGATAAAGGATAGTAAGCTGGATTTATATCCCTGGATCACTGCTGATAAGGGCTGGAAATCCCAACATAGTACAGCACGAGTGTGCAAGACTGGTGACCATCATCAAGAATGTGAGGTTCTGGAAAATAAGTATTTGACTGGAATAAGGTGAATGGAGAACTGACCACGACCATTTTTCAGACCGGGCATTCAAGAGAAATACAGCTAATTGTCTGTTAACAGAAGAGTAAAAATCTATGTTGATGATGTGCATTAAACCGTTGGGAGAAGGCCATCAACATGTAATATCTTGTACACTGAACACCTACAAGCCCATCAGTGACTGTTCCCTCAGAATCACACGTAGGCTCGTGCACAAAGTTTCGGCTGTACTGATTAAGGGGAAAACTATTGGTTCCATTCTTCCCAAGAGAGGCGCATCAAGATGAGATAACACATAAATACATAAAATAGTCCAAAATAGGATAGTACTGTACTAGTTATTCCTTCCTGCTAGTTTAGTAGAAGTTTTGATAGTTTACCGGCATCAGTTAAACCACACACCCTTAGACTCCTAACATTCAAAGATGATGATCTATTTGATGGCCGTGTTGTTTTTCTAGAACCTATCAGAAGGTGCATTACCACTGAAGCCACTATGGGAAGCACATGTAACCACCAATCCAGGTTTTTGAATTTGCTGCATGGGGGGAAACAAAGGACCAAGATCCTTTGTGGCATCTGTGCCACACAAGACAGACAGGAAGTGGCAAAGTAGCCACTTCCTGTTTACCTTTGTGAACCAGCCCTTCAGCTCTGAGAACGTCCAAAAAAACTAAATGACCTGACAAGGATTATTATTCCTTCTTGCTCTTTATTTGAAGGGCCTCTCATATAATTTTAATAGGAATAATCAAAAACAAATGTAGCCCATATTTTTATAGTATGAAATGATTGTGCTGTAATTTTTAATGATTTCTTTGCTATGTTCCTCCCCTGCCCCGCCTGCTGATTACTCAGAGGCAGAGTTAACCCAGGATGCCAACAATGGCAGAGACAGGACAGGTTAGTGAGCTAGCCGTTGTGTCTGGGTGCGAGGGCCAGTGCCTTCAGGGGGCAGGGGGTCTGCCAGAGGCTGTAAATTCCCCGACTGCTTTCGACTGCACTGCCCTCTGCAGGCGTCCCACCATGACGCGTTTCCGCCTCGTTACCCGCCAGCGGCCCTGCGGTGGCTGCCGCTGGTGAATGCGGACAGCAGGCAATGACAGCTTTATTTTTTCCCAGCTACTTACCCCCATGGGTTCTCTGGGAACCTTTTTGCTCGAGTCAGCGCCTGTCGTGTGGGCCAACAGTATTATGGGATGTGAGCGTATTCCTGGCCTCCGTGCTGGCGTGCCACGTTATTCCTGCTATAACGATCTACACTGCCTCCAGTGCAAGTTGTCGGTTTTGGTTATGATGTCTGTGGTCCATTTCAGCAGACCGTTTCAGATGGAGGGCATTTCAGGTAAATCCAGTGAGATGTACTACAACCCTGGGGAGGGGGCAGTTAGACCTGTTTCTGTTTTTCGTTGAAACCAAATGTTTCACTTCTGTTAAGTCCCCCATCGCGCCTCACACTCAACCATCAGTTGTCTAAATTGCCACCTGAAGGTACAGTTTGTCGTTTAGCTATAAGAATAGATGAAAAGACCCAGTGCAGAGAGGGGACGGCAGAGTGTCCATCAGCACTGTGAGAGGATGCGGACTGGACCTCCCGTGCTTTTGGGCCCCAGGCCACTGCCCTTCATTGGTGTTTCCTCCACCCTGATTGTTTAGCCTTTCCCAGAACTAACTAAGCACCTGACACAATAAGCACGTAAGAGGAAATTTGTGAGAGAGTGGTAGTATGGTTTGACCTGCAGGGGTTAGAAGCCACCAGTTAAGCCTCAGGAACTCTTCCCCTGAATCTGCCTCCTACTTGCTCCTGGAAGGAGAACAAGTGGACCAGTCCTACCAGAATCAGCTGCCCGTCATGCTCACAGTCCTGATCAGAAGCTCTGCAGTCTCCCAGACCTTGGCTCGCACAGAGAACCCTGTGGTAGTTTGTATAGGGGCAATTAATTGCTCACTAAATTTGGGTGTCTTAATCCTGTTCCTGAAAAACTAACGTATGCACTGGTTTTTTCTCTAGCCGAGTTCCTGGTTAGTAAGCCTTGGTTTTTGGATAAATTGCCTGATTCTGATCTTGATAAAGCGAATGAATATACTCACTATCATGACTTTTTAATGTGTTAAATTCAATGTGTATTATTCATGAAGTACCTGAACTATGTGTCTGAATGAACTAAACAAAGATACCTTGAATTTTAACCATAAAAATGCTGTGTTAACATCCTTCAGTGTTAGTTTCTTTAGTGACTGGTTAGTTAATGATCTGGTATACCAGTGTTACAGCTGTTTGACATTATTTATATTAGATTATTCGTGAAACATACACTAAATTGGCATTGAACTTAATTGAATATAAACCACAGCTTAACCCTTGTCATTCATTCAATTCAATTAACGTGCAGAACTTAAGTAGTGTATTTCTTGGGAAGACAAAGAAATATTAAAGTGAAGAGACTGTTAAAAACCTGCACATAAACAAAGCTCTGATCCTTTGGGGTAACCAAGATCTCAGTTTTGAAGTCATTAGCTTGTTCTTACTTTTGAATGTCTTTGTGATGTAATCCAGAGAGAAGCAGAGACTCTGAACAGCAGATTCCAAGCAGGCTGTGCGATTTTAGGTGCTCAAAATGATAATGCACTCTGTGACACTGGCTTAAGTGTATAAACTGAAGTGTAAACCGAAGGCAACCCAAGATCGTGGAGTTGATTTTCCAGCACATACATACAAACATAAACATGCAGATGGTGTACCACATCTTAAGCGGGTGGGTTAAGCGACTGCGAAAGGCTGGTCAGGTCATACTCCAAGGTCTCCATTCAGCAGGAAAATTGTTCTGTAAGTTGAAGGTTATAGCGAAAATAAATATGGCCGTGGATCTTACTTTAGTCCCTGGACACAGGAACACCAAGAGCTGTACAAGGAAATAGAAACCACCGGGAAATGAGGCTGTCTAATGGTGCTGTTAGAGAGGCCAGAAGGTCATGGTTTTGGTTCATAAAGAAATAAAGTGATTCTGTCAAAGTAAAAGTACTGGCCAAGAACTGAAAAGACTGTGCTCCATTCCCCTATCTCCAGTCTGGGGTGATGGAAATTTGACTCCATCAGCCAGAAAAGTGCTTGGATCTCATTGCGTTTAATTAGCAGTCAAGGTAACAAGTCACAGTGCAGTTTCACTGGGGCCGGACCACGAAGATCCTTCACCACCTCCTGCTCGGTGCACCAGCGAGGCCGAATGGGAACCACTTCAACTGTGTACTCACAACTGTGGCTCACCAAGGTCCAGAACACAGACTAACACACACCTCATCTGCTCCATTTGTTCATGTACCTGGTGAGGCAATTTCCTGCTGCAAGTATCATTTCCAGCATCCTTTATCAGCCATTTCATGTGTCTTATATAGTCCCCTGCACTAGGGTTCAGTATACATATATGGACCTTACATAACCCTGTAGATAATCAGTTTCAGATAAAATCAGGCTGCTCCAATGTTGAGCCTCTCAGAAGTTAATAACAGCAAGCTGGGCCTGTGGGCACTTTCCTTAAGCTTTTTTTCAGATGTAGGGAGCAGTGGAAACAACTCATTAGGAGGTGTGAGCTTCCACCCCCGTGTAGACCCTGCCTTGCCAGCTGTAAGTGAGAGAGCATGGGTCTCAGAGGAGAATGCGTTAATATCCCGAAAGCTTACAGTCCTGTCACGCTCAGATGTATACACCCAAAGTAACACAGAGAATCAGAGTATTTCATTAGCTTCACATGCGGTGCACAGTGTTTCCATTTTTGCTGAAGTTAATGGTCATGTAATGTTAAAATGAAAACAGGTTGAACCCACTGTTGGCATGTGTGCGCGTGAGGTCATCGTCGGTCTGGGAACGGCCCGCCGGCCCCAGGCACAGAGCAATGGGGGTGATCTAACAATCACTTGTTGTCACAGCTCCCATTGCATTCTGGGAAAAAAATGAACGAACCCCATTGTTTCATGTATGCGCCTTCAAACATGATGCCATTTTCTCCGACTGACTTGAAGCCAAGCAAACGACCTGTATTCTTGCTCGGATCCTTCATTTTTGCTTTTCTAGGAAGTACTTGTAAGGCTTTTACAAAACATTACAAAGTGTTTTTTCTGGCCCAGGTTCTGAAACTGGCAGGGTCCTCATCTTGGTCAGACGGTATTTTGAGACCAAAAAAAAAAAAAACTGTGGAGTGGGGAGGACGAAAAACGAAGACTGACACGCAGTCACTGGTTATATCGAAACAATGTTTTGGCAAATGCTTAAAATAAAATTTTGGCCGCTGGTCTACATCACTTCAAAGGCAAGCGTCACTTTAATGCAGCAACAATGGATTATAAATAGGCTCCAGATTCTCTAATTTTATCATTAACCTACAATTGGTAGCCTATGTAACCGCAGAAATTTCCATAGACACTGGGTCTTTGGTGTTTTCGGTCCCTAATGGAATAACTGCCATTCTATCGTTAGCGATTCTGAAATATTTAGCAGGGATCATTCAGCGAACCGGGAATGTTATTCTTAACCCCGAAATAGGAGACACAACCTGCCAACACTTCCACCATTACAGCAGAGACATGAAACGCTAAATATTAAATAGTCTTATTCAAGGAGATGCATGTGAGGTTTGACAGTACGACTCAACATAATGCGCTTTTCCTCAAGGCAGTTCCCCCAAAGAGCCCAGCATACAATCCAGGGAAAACATTACGAAGACACAAAATTAGTGATGACTTCAGCATGGTGGGGTGGGGATTGTCATGCTTCTCAGGAGGGAGAGGCAGGTAACTGGTTATCCATATTAATTTGTTCCACTTATTCAACTTTCCAGGCATTTAGTGTAAATTCGCATGTTCTGCTTTGTTTCACATGAGGCAGCCTGAGCTATTCTGCGGGTGTGTTCTTTCTCACGCAGCAGCAGGGCATAGGCCTCGCTACCATTACATCCAATTACACAATAAACATAAGGAAACGACAACAACAAAAAAAAATACATAACAATAAACGCAAATAAATTAAATGTTCGGCATGGCTTCCACAGCATGTGTGCACCCGTCCGCTTCCACCCTCGCCAAGCTCATTAAACCTGCGAGAACAGTACATGAAAGGAAAAACTACAAAAATAATAATAATCTGTATAAACCATTACAACAGGCTAAGGCAGTATGACATTTTATTATTACCGCGCCCTTTAGGGAGCAGTGAGGACGCAACTGAAGCAGCGGCGTCACTCACACGAGGTTTATCGATGGGTTTATCGAGAAGCCAGTGGCACCTTTGAGCAGAAAAAGGGCTCGGCACCTGGACCAAAATGCAAACAAAAAATAAACCTATTTTTCCTGCAAGTTGGAAGAAGCCAGTTAATCCATCCGTCCATCCATCCATTTTCTGAAACCGCTTGTCCTATTCAGGACCGCAGGGGGTCCAGAGCTTATGCTGGAAGCTACAGGTGCAAGGCAGGGAACAACCCAGGATGGAGCGAGGCAGTTAGTTCTAATAACCACTCATACGCGACCACATAAAGGTCCTGATCATTCAGTGACTGCCGTGTGGCTTGTACACAGCAAGCCCCCCAGCTGGTCTGCAGGTTCTGGCTGAAACAGGCTCCATCCACCCTCTCCCCCCATCCCATTGGTTTCTGTTGATACAGTTGTCTGCCCGACGGCATGACAACATGCCCCCCGGAGAGAAGGGGCTGGTGGCTTGTTGACGGGGTCCCCAACCTTGGCTAACCACCTGGTTTCCCCCTCCAGGTTGAGTGTGTCCCTGGTCCTGTTTGTCGATTCTTACCTTTGGTATTGCCATCCCCTATCTTCATTCTTCACAAGTTTCAGTCAAACTGTGATTGTTAGAAAATGTATGTCTCTGTTATGTTCACAGGCCTAATAAACCTTTTCAGCCTTATTTTTACTAGACTTATCTAATGCGGATAAAAGCTCTCTTCTGGCCACACCCCCTTTTGTCCCAATATGTCCCCTTGTTCAACAGTCTCCTCTCTGCTGACCTCTTGTTCCTCCATCTCCATTCTCCTGTTGTCTCCCTCTCCTCTCTCCCGTCCTCTACTCTCCTATCCTCATCAGCCATCCCCTCTCTCAAGTCCCCTTGTCCCCCAACTGCTCTCACCTGTCCTCTTTTCCCCCCATCTCGCCACTCTTCTGTCACCTGTCTCCTCTCTCCTGTCCTCTTGTCCCCATCTCCCTTGTGCTGTCCTCTTGTCTCCCGATCTCCCCTCTCCTGTCCTCTTCAGCCTGCCCTAAAGCAGACAGGATGTAACTCTGTTGCTTGGAGGCCTAACATTCCCAGTGGTCTCATTCTGGCTCTGTCCAGCCTTGGGTCTGTTTCTTCTGTTGGCCCCCCAACAATTACATTTTTTTTTTTTGGACGGCCACTGTGTCGCTTAGGTGGTTTCAACAAGGCAGCCATCCAGAATTTACATACATATGATTCTTTTTTTACAATGACAGAAGAAAGACGACAGGACCACCCCTGCTTTATTCGTGCATCTCTCGCAGATGCGCAAGACACCCACCCGAATGTCCACCCCCACCTTCAACCACCACACTCGGAAAACATGAATCACCCCATCACTTAAAATCTGGTTTGAAAATCAGATCGAATTCGGAGATGGGGTTTTTGCATGGTTTTGCTGAGGAATTCTGTATATTTCCAGTTGGAAAACTGATACTTCCTGAACGTTTTCTGTGTTAGTTTATTCAAGGTTATAACTCGACTCAGGCGAGGTGAAAGGGAGGTAAAACATGCGACTGGCTGGCTGCAGATCACCCCGAATCAGCACGCCGATCATCTCCAGCCTACCAAAGCGCCCTGTTGACAGTTAAATGAAGGCGAATCTAAAAAAGGAAAAACCCCAAAGAAACAATCCAGTCTGTGTGGCACACGGAAAGAGCGCTGGCACAGCGTCAGGCTGGACTGGCAGCAAAAGCATTTTTTGCGAAATGAGAAAGAAAAACATTTTCTCTTGATGTGTCCTGACAGGCTGTGCAGTAAAACCTCGACTCTAGCACCATGCTTCCTGAATTACGACCTCACCACCCCCCCACACACCTGACCCTTCAGGCTCCATGCACTGAGGGGTCTTCTCAGACCTCCCAGGCCGGCGGAGAAATTTCTGGAGAAATATCATGAAGAAAGCTTCACCGTGACACTTTTATCCACGTAGTTTTGCAACACGCACACGGTTTTGTATTTTCGTTGAATGTGTGTCATGCAGAAGGCTATGAGAGCAGGGACCTCCCTGGGAAACCTATGGTGGGCCATTTATTGGGCTCTGTCATTTACCGACTGGGTTAACCCCACAGCAACAACTAAAAAAAGGAAGTGAGTTAAACAGTACAGCGGTTCCCATCTCCTTTACTGGTTTGAATCCCCCAGCTAATGTGTGTTCTCAGCCAGCTCCAAAATGAACATGGTTTGAGGTCCAAGTGCAGATATTTAGAAGGTGTAATGTAGCTTAATCTGGGCACATAACTGAAATCCAAGAATCGGAGATCAAAATTTCACAGTCAACACACAGGGTCGCAACAGTGACCTAGAAAATCCAAGAGTGAGAAAGGACAGGCTCAGTATTTCACAAAGGACCTGCTTCAGAGTGATTCCAGTATCAACCCGAGTCTACGGGTATGATCAGAATCCAGGAGAGACACCCGGTCTGTTTGGGTGTGGCAGCAGGGTCTGCCGACTGTGGCTAGGCATGATGAGCACAATGTCCCCTATTCTCCATTTAGCTTTACCCATCAATTCAGCTGGATGTTCCACTGGAGCAGTTCTGGTTCAGCATCTCGCTTGAAGGTAAATACTATGGACTCACGCCCTCTAATATACCTCATTGACATGGGGACTTTTGGGACCAGTAGCCAGGACTGTGAGCCCAGGAGCCTCCCAGAGGATTTCCACCTGTAGTCTCGTCTTTCTTCTCCACCGATGCAAGACCAAAATGAAATGCTCTGTCCTGCCAGCTGAACGTAGTCCAGATAATAGAATACAGTGCTCTAGCCCCGGATGGTTTGGTTAACAGAAGCTTGCCGAAATGTGATTTTCTCAAACTGTTAATGCATTGAATTGACAACATTAATTTCTGACAAGTAAAAACAATGCGCATTTGTCTGTAGATATGATGAACTTTGCTATCACAGAAGTCGTTTTTCAGCAAAACCTTAAACCATTACAAGTATATGCACATGGTTCATTTTTCCTTAAAATATACATAAGCATATCCATGTACCACTGATATTCCCAAATTCCTACTTAGATCCCATAACCTTCCTGGGACAACGCTCCACTCTGTGGAAAATCAGAGTCCTTAGCTCCGACAAAGTGACTGTAGGAGCCTGTGGCAGGGACTGAGAATGATAACGGACTATAAAACACACCCTCCAGAATGGGGAAGACAGATGAATCTCTGGCAGAAGAGTTCAACACTTTCTACACGCACTTCGCCACTGCAGCCCAAAGGGCTAACGGCGCTAGCAGCACTAATAGGGCTGGCAGGACTGTGGGCAGCAGTCAATCAGGAAGTGTCAGAGCAGAAAGCGCTTTCACCATTTCGGAGTGTGACGTGAGGAGGGCCCTCCAGAGAGTGAACACCAGGAGAGCAGCAGAACCTGACGGCATCTCAGGTAGGGTCTTTAGAGCCTGTGCTGACCAACTAATACCAGTGATCACAGATTTATTCAACCTCTCACTGGCATAGTCAGTAATCCCCATGTGTTTTAAAAGATCTGTTATTGTTCCTGTACCGAAGAAACCCCAGTCTGTCTGCTTCAATGATTGCCACCCAGTAGCCTTGACCTCAGTAACATATCTCCTACACACTGCCCTGAGTCATCTGGATACCAGGTCACCTGGATACTACAGCTCAGCGTTTAATAACATGATTCCCTTTAAACTCACAGAGAAGTTGGAGGATCTGGGTCTCAGCCCATCACTGTGCCAGTGGATCTACAGCTTCCTGTAAGGACCGAGAGACCACAAACTGTGCGGGTGGGCAGACATGTCTCGTCCTCTCTCACTGTCAGTACTGGAGCCCCCCAGGGTTGTATATTGAGCCCCCTGCTGTACTCACTGTACACCTATGACTGAGTGGCCACTTCCAATTCTACCACCATGGTCAAGTTTGCTGATGATGCCTCAGCGACTTCAAACTGCCCACAAAGGTAGTTAAGAGCTTTTACTTATGCACCACTGAGAGCATCCTAATGGGGAGCATCACAGCCTGGTTCGGTGGAGCGCCCCATTTCACACCAAGCTCCCTGACCTGCAGTCCATCTAGAACAAGTGGTGCTGGACCAAGGCCAGGAACATAGTGAAAGGCCCCAGCCATCCAAACTACAGACTCTTCTCTTTGTTGTGGTCAGGAAAGCGCTTTCGCTCTCTGAAGGCCAACACAGAGAAAATGAGTAGGAGCTTCTTCCCACAAGCTATTCGAACCCTCAACCAGAACAGCACCCAAGTCTTGACTATTCACCTCGCCCCTCCCCCCCGACAAATCTGTATTGCTTAATCTTTACCAATTATATTTATTACTTGAATTAGAGCCTACCCTTGGTTAATGTTGCACTGCCTTCTCTTGCACTACAACTGCACATCTTTATGTCATGAAGATGACATCTGTACCCCCCCCGTTGTCTGTATCATGGAGTGTCGTAAGATAAGATTGTATTCACGTGTACGAATAGTATGTGATAAATAAAATTTGCATTTGAAATCATAGATAATGCAGTGAATTTCTCTGCATTTCTGGGTTCTGGACAAACCACATCCTACTTTCTGATGAAGACTTCTCATCCCTGCCTGAATCTGGCCTGTATTGAAGGAAAAAAAAGCAGTACAGTTTAAATGCAGACTTGTATTTCTTTGTTCATTTTATTATTATTATTATTTTCCTCTCTGGTACCATTCATGATTGTAAGCCAGTTCTGTACTGTGTGGCAAGTTAAGAGGCAGCTCTTTCTGTGAGGCTCGAAGCCCTCCTGTGTCCGTGTATCATGTTTCTGTGAGGCTCGAAGCCCTCCTGTGTCCGTGTA
>JAAGVU020000041.1:3120048-3155771 GCA_011763525.2 Mormyrus iriodes
ATCATGTTTCTGTGAGGCTCGAAGCCCTCCTGTGTCCGTGTATCATGTTTCTGTGAGGCTCGAAGCCCTCCTGTGTCTGTGTATCATGTTTCTGACAAGCAGGGTGATTCAATGGAGTAAAATCTTTTCCTTCCAGATTTATTAAAAACAGCATTTTGAAAGAATACAAAAAAACAACAACAAAATATTTCCTATATCGCTGAGCACTGTCACACTCTGCCCCACGTCTGGGAATCACTGGCTTCTGCTAGTGAAAAAAACCCAGATGCTCCTCCTGCGTTTTTCATGTGTTGCTTAAAAGTGATTTCATATTTGACTCAAATAGATTTGGATTAATAAATGCTTTGCAGCCCCAGCCTTTTCCTGTTGATAAAAGGCGGTGAGTGGGGGGGGGGGTGACTAATGTAGGCAGTTTGCATAGTTACTCATGTTACCTACCCCACCCATGTGCCTGCCCCTGCTTCCAGCCCATTTACCCCCAATCTCCAGTCCAAACTCCGCTTTGGCACCACCCCTCTATACAGTGTGCAATCTTAACATTTTTAGCACCACCCTGCTGCACGTGCGTCTGGATCACTGTTCCTGGCCGCACACCACCTGTACAGTTGTTGTTGGAGTGTATTACCACTTTGCTCAATGCCAAGGTTGTGTAGACTGTGACCCAGGTTACTTAAGCATTAAGCCTGACCGGCTCGCTTGTATGAGACCTCGACATTATTAGAATCCAGCCACATTCCGATCCCGGAATGTTCACTGAGGACTGCCTCTGCGATGCGACGGCAATTGAAATATTTGGTGTGAGTAACATTCCAACAGGCCTGGGACATTCTGGCATTTAACACGCAGCTTGCCTGAACTGGCGCGTGGGACCACATTTCAAGCTGCGTCAGGAGAGCACATGGCTGGGTGCTGCAACCACATACACAGCCTCACTCCCACGGGGGAGCCAAAGGACAGTGGACTGGGAGGACTTGTAGAGAACTCATAACTGGTTTTGTAATCCCAGTTATTCTCCTAGCTAACAGCAAGTCCGGGTCTCCCGTCTGCCCAGTCTCACTCCTACACATACCCTCAGGCACACTCAGGAGGCAATTCTGTAGTCACACCTAGGGAGATCTGCATTATGAATAGTGGGGGTTCTACCTGAGCAGCACGGCTGGCTTACTGTCCATTCGCCTTTATGAGAGATTTCATTCAGACTTAGCAAGAGCAGTGGCCGGCCAAGTTTTTCATTCAGCTGTATGACACGCAGTGAAACAGGAAGTGACTGTGAGCCTGATATGTGTTACGGTGCTGTGCCTATGATTGTAAAGTCGCTGGTTCGAATTCCAGGCTCGGGAGAGTGATTTCACCGTTGGGCCCTTGAGCAAGGCCCTCAACATCCAAACGTTCCAGGCACTGCTATAAATATCATAACAAAAATGTAATGTGGACTCTGGGGCTACCAGTGGGGTTACCCTTGCTTGCATGTTTGGGATTAGGTCCTTACGGGAAATTCCAGTCAAAATCAATAATTTGTTATGTTGCATAATAAGTATCAAGCTTTGAACCGAGATTCTGGACTGGTTCTGGGGCAGCGTCAGATCCAGGGCCGGGTCCCCATCTCCTAGCCCTTCTTCAACTGACAGTGAGTGTGGGTGGATACAAAAACAGTAGCATTCCTTTTTCTTTCACCTTTTTTACAGCCAAATATTTCCAAATAAAACAGCACAATTGTAAATGTGAGAGAAATAGGTTTTGTGTAATTTTCTGTCATTAGCCTTTCCATAGAAAATAAATAGCACCACTGCAAGTGTGCAGAATGAACCCCCTGACTCCATGGAAAGGTGATTCCAGGGCAGAGTGTGACCTTTACAAAACGATGACTCGGCATTCTCTTTGGGCTTGTTCTATGTGGACACTAACAGGCTGAAGGGGTTCAGAATTCTCTCTGAGTTTCTTTTACACACCAGTTTTGTACTTAGAGTTATCCAGCCCTGGCGCTAGGAGCACCCAAGGTGTGTTCCACCTTCTTTCCATCCTTCCACTCCAACTGGAGGAGCTGCACATCTCTTGCAACTGGACTCTGAGCAATGAAGACCGACAACTGGTTAGGCCGGGGAACGCGGCCCTTTCTAGCCCTGGGGGCGAGGACAGGGCGGTACTGGGCACAGAAAGTACTGGAAAGGAGAAACTGCCCAATCTTCAGAATGCCCTCTCTCTCTGAGATGAGGTCATGTTTCTCAGCATTATCATCACCGGTCAAGACAATGAACTGGGGCAGTAAATGGAACAGGAACCAGCCAATGGCAGGCCCTAGAGCCAGCCTGAAGCCTCGCCCCCGTTTCCTCAAGAGCTCCTGGTGTTACAGTCAGCCTCCGCCTTCATCTTCCTGCACCTGATAGTCATCTCACATTATTGGAAAATTCACAAAATTTCACAAGACAAATAAGTCATGTTACTCACTGCCGGCTATTCAGAACAACCCTGTGCTTCAGTTCCCTTAGCTCAGTGAGGCCTGACACTATATATAGTGCGCCCTGCTTATGATTGTTTTCACGGCATAAATGCCAGCCATAATGGGTTCCTGCAGTTAGCTGGTCCGGTGCTGTACCACACCGGGACTTGCCAGGCAGGCCTCCTCTGTCCTCATACATCTCAGCTCTCCAGGTCCACTGAGGGGAACACTTAAACCCACTCAGGCCCTTCCCATACTTGCTCGGGTGCAGTTACAAGACAGGGAAATATTGAGTTCACAGACCTTCACCCTTGAGTTCTCCTTGAGGCCAGCAGGGTTATCCTTCATGGTGGTGCATTGAAAAGGTACCAGAATTTACCCACACCAGCCCTTAATATCAAGACCAAACAGTGGACAGTTACTGCCAGCGGCCGTCCCCTCGCTCGGGCCTACCTGGCCATGACATCATGGAATGTCCCTCGTTTAGGCAGCTGGATTTTCACATGGGTCTCATAAAATTGTTTTATTATGGAACAACAAAAGCCATAACCATGGAAATGAGCAAAAAAGGGGGAGGGAAACTTCATTAAACATAGGCCGGTCATCAAATGATGAATAATACGTCATGCCCGACAGGGTGGGCACCTTTTGGCGGATGACGAACGGGAGACGCGGAGCAGGGGGAGCAGCATTATCAAACCATCCCGTGGGCGAACCTCTAACAGGGATGGCTGTTACTGTAGCCTTGGGGTTAGCCTCCCTATTAGCATTTTCCTAATAGCAAGTGAATGCCTAATTATCACTGTGGACCTGCCATCAGAATGAAAGCTTGATGTGCAAAAGGAACATATAATGGGGTGGGGCCACAGGGGTACCTGCTCCAGCTGAAAGCTTGTTGGCCCCTGGAGTATATCCTTTCCTGTCATTCAATGATAAAAAATATATCATTGGCTAATAATAAAATTGCCCCGTCTGTATGAATTGGCAACTGATGTGCAATAAAAATGTGGCAGGGGACTTTGGTACAGGTCAGTTTCAGTGACCCCTGAATCGGTTTACTTGAAGGCTTCTGTACAATCCATTGTTTTCTGGTTGAGAACCATGGCCTCTGACTTAGTCCTGATCTTCATCCTGGCCGCCTCACACTCAGCTGCAAACCGCCCCAGTGCATGCTGCAGGTGACAGGTCAACATGACCACATCTTCTGCAATAATTAAAGATGCAACCCTGAGGACGTCGGACTGCGCTTGGAAATTCTGTGCGTTAAAATTCCAAACAGAATCGGTGACAAAGGGCAGCCCTGGCAGAATCCAACACCCACCAGGAGTAAGTTTGACCTACTACCAGCAATGCAAACCAAACTTGCCATCTAGGTACACAGAGACCCAACGGCCCGTAACAGCAGGCCTGGCACACCATCCTCTCAAAGCACCCCTCCACAGGACCCCCCTTAAGGACATGGTCATATGCCTTTTCTAAGTCTACAGAACACATGTAGACTGGCTGGGCAAACTCCCATGAACCTTCCAGTACCCTGATGTACGCTTTGCCAGGGAGGCTGAGGAGTGTGATCCCCCTGAAGTTGGAACACCCCATTTCTTAAAGACTGGGACCACCACCCCAGGCTGCTAATCCAGAGGCAAGTAAGGCAGGAGAGCAAGATAGCCTAACAACATCCAGAGCCTTCAGGAACTTAGAGCGAATCTCATCCAACCCCAAAGCCTTACCATTGAGGAGTTTTTTTTTTTTTTTTTTAACTGTCCCAGTGACCTCAGTCCTAGTAATGGGCAAGATCTCATGGGCACACACTAGAGTCAGAGCCTGTCCCCCGACTCAAAGTTGAAGGTAAGCAAACCTCTTGTTTGCTGGGGTAAATTGCAACGTCCTGCCGCTGAACCAGAGGGCTATATCCACACCTGCCTGGTACCTCTGACCCAGGACAACTCCAGTACAGAACAGAGTCCAACCCCTCATCAAGAGTTTGGTTCCAGAGCCTGAGCTATGTGTTGAAGTGAGCCTGACTATATCTAGATGACACTCCTGTACCTTCTGCACTAACTCAAGCTCCTTTACCACCAGAGGTTACATTCCATGTTCCTAAAGCCAGTTTCGCTGAGGATAGGTCTACCAAGGCCCCTGCTTTCGACTGCTGCCCAATTCACACAGCATCGGACTCCCATGGCCCCCCTTTCAGGTGGTGGGCCCACAGCAGAGTGGACCCATGGACTACTTTGGGGTTTTGCCTGGCCAGGCCCCAAGGGTTGAGGCCCAGCCACCATGCATTCACCTGTGTGCTCCCCTCAGGCCTGGCTTCAGGGCAGGGTCCCAGTCTCCCTAATCTGGGCGAGGTTACATGATCCTTAATCTTTTTCATCATGGGATCATTCTGAATTACACTTTGTCTGGTACATGCAGAGTATGTTTGCGTCCCCTCCCCTTAGCAAGCCTGGGATGGGAGTGTTCTGGTCTCCCGCCCTCATTCAGTACTTCATCTCAGTGATCGGTACATCTCATTTCCAGCAGCCCAGCAACTTGGCTGCCCCCGCACATTGTTAAGTCCCTCCCCTCCATTTTTTGCAGCCATTCAACCCCCCCCCCACTCTGTCACCCTGAAAAGGGGAACTGTGGGGTAGTGTGTGGTTAGGACGATGTGACCATGATCGGAAGGGAGCTGGCTTGAATCCCTTGGCTGGCCGAGTGATTTCACCATTGGACCCCTGAGCAAAGCCCTCAACCCACAATTGCTCCGGGCACACTGTCTAACCCTGCTTTCTCACTTATACCTCACTTTGCACAAAATCTGCTAAATAAATAAATGGAAATGTCTATAATAAATTCTGGAGGTGCTTTCCTAACTTCCTCAGATCACATAGTTCTTTGGCCATGCTGAGCCTGACTTCCTGCAACACTAAGTCGTGACTACTAAATAATTTGCCGTACCATAAGACTTAGAAGTTAGGCCTGCGATTGGGCTACTTTTTTCAAAACAGTTAGAAATGGTAGCAAGCAAATAGCACTAGATCACGTGTCTCTGCAATATTCTAAAAATAAAACACTATAAAACGATTGCGAAAGCACAAGTCATGCCTCGTTTCACTCTGCTCCCCCTGAGGCTCCTTCCATATCGTCTGTGTCAGTGTAAAGGTTTCCTTAACGTCAAGCCCTGCCAACCTCAGACCTGAAAAACCACAAATGCAGTCTGGCGTTCTGTGGCAGAAATGGAACCTGTGGGGTCCAAAGGCAACAGGAGAGGAACAATAACTGGTGCGGATACATCGGGAAATGAGATCTGGGCAGCCTGCACCGGCGACAGCAGAGGTTTGGTCTCTGGTTCCATCTCAAACCACACCGACTGCCTGACTAGAAGACGAGAGCACCATTCACACTCCAGCTGGGTCTCGCTTAAGCGCAGTGTTTTTTTTCCTTATTATTGATTTTAATCATAAATATTTCCTGTGGAGGCTATGCTAATCTCTGGATGTACTCTCTCATAGCCACAAATGTTTCAGAAGTGTTTGTATTCATTGCAATTTAGGACAAAAGCAATGAATTTTTCTGAGTTAGCGTGGTCTACTAAAGATGCTGTCAGACTTTCCTGGAATACGACAAATATATCAGGTAATATGCATGTCTGGGAAATAGAGTTTGCCTCATATTTACCCCCCCATTTTGAACAAGAACAATGTCAAGTATCACACTCGCACTTCCTTTGCTATTGCGTTCCATTCCAACATAATTTACAAAAATTTGTGCTAAACTCCGCCTTGTTACCTCACTTACTGGTACAATGATGCATCGTAACAAGTGCTCTCTGCTGTCCACCCTACTTTAAGGTTTCTATAGAAACGGTAATTAACGGTACATCACAGAACTGACGTCTTCATGGCAACACTGACTCTTTTTTTCAAGTTTAGCCTCATGCAAGTGAAACCAGCGACCCAAAAGGAATAAAAGGATAGCTGCCAGAAGAAGGATTTTTTTTTTTTAAAGGCAAGAAAACAAAATTAGATATGGCTAACGTGTCAAAGGAGTGAGATTCTCTCGGTTCTCGGGCTGGACCTTAAGCCCTTGGCTGTATTTTTAGGCCTGGCGGGACAGTGAGGTCTGTTATCGCTGTTATTGAGAATTGTTTTGCAGCCAGGTCCAGCTGTAGGGGATTAGTGGAGCACCAAGACGGTGGCCTTCGCATGCGGTACGAGACTTGGGTCACTGGTTGGGCAGACATGACCCGTGGCCTGGTGTCGCTGCCACAGAAAGCCTGCCAAGTTACCGTGCGGTGTTGATAGCTAGGCACAGGAAATCTAAATGGAGTGTGATATTTGGAAGACCAAAATTCTTGGATCAGAACTCAAGGTTTCATTTGCAAATGGTATCACTTTTTGGCAAATTGGTGCTTCTCTCTCTCTCCTGCTCTCTCTCTCTCTCTGTAAGAAAGGGAGGGAATTATGTCATTTTCTTTTCATAGTGCTCTTCCGTGCTTCAGTGTACTTGACCGCACAAGGCGATGCTGTAATACAAATGGATCTTATCAATTCTGCGGTCAGGTTGCCACGGGAACCTATGTAAAGAAAGAGGCTTGTTACAGCAGAAAAGGAACGGGGAAGAGGCCCTCGTTAAAGCCCACCACCACCTGCTGACAGCTTCCAAAAACCAGGTGCATCCGGTGCATGTGGATGCAGTGAGTCTCAAGCAGAAGATGTGACCCCAGTAGGGAGGAATCAGAGCCAGAATTGGCTCAACGTTAGTGATGCCCTGCCCCAGCGCTCTTGAGGTGGCACTGAGCAGTCCAAGAGGGGCCATGGATATGTCCTGTGTTCATCAACACCGTCCTTGTCTGTGGCTTAGCCGACCCTGGGCGCTGCTAATGATGGTGTGCGTGCGTGCTCATGGGCCACTGACGAACGCCTGCCATTCGTGTCAGGGTGACTGGCTTTCGTTCTCGTCTGATTTCTTTGGAGTCTGCCAAAAGCGCAATACATGTTCCACGCCCGACTTATGAATAAAAAAAGAATGCCATAATTCAAAAGTCCGATGTTGTTTGCGTGCATTTAAATTAAATTCATTAAGTGGTGACAAAGCGTTGAGGGGAAATCCTTTCCCACAAAGCACTCGCAGACGCCCCATTGGTCTAACCAGCTGCCAGCGAGGGACGCAACATCAAAGGCTAGGACCGGCGTGGTTCCAGTTACTGACATGAAAATAACTTTTTGGGAAAACAGCATACAGACTTAATGGGAGAGATTGTCTCTTGTCCGGTGCTAGGCTCTTCTGTCACCGTGGATATGTCCCCTACTCCCTGTCAGTGAGCCATTAGATTTAGAGTCTGCACGGTCCTCTCCAATGTCACTAAAACGACCACATGCAAGCATCGACACAAAGGGATTTTACTTGAAAAATTCTTAGGAGGTCTTCAGCTATTTTAGCTGGGGTAATTAATTAATTGCTGGGTAATTCAGAGGCCATGCACATACTGTAAACTGTTCTGGATCAGGCTATTCGCCAAGCATATAAATAACACCAGGCTGCCCTGATGGCTAGGCCTCATAAGAAGGGAAGGCCCCTAGCAATCCTGTTTGTTTACACGCCCGCTTTAATGCCAGGCAGTTGCCTAAAATAAAGGGGAACAGACAGCAGTGCCACCTGTGCTTACAGTTTACGTGCGACGCTGTGGAAACTGGGCTCAAACCGAACGGATTCAGTGTAGGTGGCCCAGTTGTTTTTTTTTTTTTTTTTTTTACTAGAAAGCTCCGTGTAACTCAAGAAAAACTCATTTTCGTTCTGTTTATACACATGGCCCCAGCCGTCGAATGAGCACAGGCGAAACTTAATACCCTCCATGACAACCTGCACGTAAGGCTGTGACACACACACACACACACGCACACACACACAAACAAACACTCAGCCCACTGCATGCACATAGACACACACACACAGCCCAACGTATGCACACAGACACACACACACAGCCCAACGCATGCACACAGACGCACACACAGCCCAATGCATGCACACAGACACACACACAGCCCAATGCATGCACACACATAGGCACTTGCCTGAGTTCACCTGCACTGGCACAGTAGCACATGAAGGAAGGCAGATGGACTTTCAAATATTAAAAAAAATACAAAATTATGGCTTTTTGGTGGCAGTGGAATCAGCCAGGGAAAGCAAAAATATACATTTCCATTCAAGGCCCATCCAACCTTGTCAAAGCTGGATGTTTTGGTGGAAAAGTAATACTTAAACCACAATTAAAAAAAAAAAAGACAAGAAAGAAAATTCCAAGAATTATTTCCAGTGCTCAGACATGCAGTAAGTATTTTTCCGATAATACTCTTGGTTAGTCAGGTGGCTGGGCTGTTCAGTAATGCTGTGGAGCAGAAGATGAGTGCCAGCTTTTCCTGATGGGTTGCAGCCCCATCGATAGTTACTCGCTGGCCTGCCCCCCCCACCCCTTCCCCAGACACACATGCTAAAATCTTCATCTCATGCTACAGTCACGCTAGCGCACAACCTGCAAGCAGAGTGGTGGATAAGGACAGGAACTGGCAACCTGAAGGCTAAGCCTCTGATGGAATACCCAGCTGCATGCATGTGAACTACCCTGAAGAAATGTGTGGGCTAGACGGGCAGAAATGCTCATTGCAGAAGCCTGTGAAATACAAGACATGCCGTGAACTTCTGGGAGACGATATAAGCTGGCGCTGGTATTAGATGAACTGACACTGATGCCTACAACAGCGATAAGGTTTACACATTACACCCTTGTGCAAACTAATTGAAACAAGCTGTCACACGGACATGCATGCAGTGGCCTGGGACCTGCTAAGTTGTACAGCCAACAGGGCAGAGAGTACGTGGAGTGGACGGACAGAGGAGGCACTGTGCCCACAGACTGGCAGGCCTGCTCAGACTGTGCTTCAACCCATCCATGTATGTTTCAGGTGAATGCTCTGCAGTTCAGGCGCCTCCCCGTGATGTCGTGGGGTTTCCCCCGGGTTCTCTGATTTCGCCCCACAGTCTAAAAACACGCTAAGGTTAATTGGAGTTGTCAAATTCCCCATCGGCATGAATGGTGTGTGTGCCCTGTGATGGATTGGTGCCCCATCCTGGGTTATTCCGATACAATTTTTATCAATCCACCAGGTCCTAAATCCAGACCCAAAGCGATAAGTATGAATTCATGTGACAGTGATGACAGTGATGTCCGACTTAACTGTGGTCAGTCAGTCTGCATATAGACGCGACAACTTGTTTCAATGAATTTGCATGAGGCTGTACAGCAGTGTATGAAGGGTCACTGTCCATGTACAAATAGAAACATACCATAACATTTTGCTACGGGCTTCATTTTCACCATTTACTTGCGACAGCCTGAAAGTGCACGTGTCCTTTAATATTATGGACAATCTGACTTGTTTTGGAGTTTTCAGCAGCGTCCTTTGAGAGCCCTGTTCCTGGGACTTGGATGGGATTTGGGGCAGGGAGGGGGGCAGTGTTGCTGTAGAGCAGGGAAAGGTGGGGGGCTGTATGTGGCTTAGAGCAGCTGACATAACACACATTTTGTGATGAAGGCATTGTGAAACAATCCCAACATCAAACCTTGTCCATCGCTTAGCAGTTCAGATGTGGGCTGACTGTAATCTCATCTGCTCACTCTAGGGGGCGACAGTGTAAAACAGCCACTGGACCAGCTGTACTTCATGACACCTTATCCTACTGTCTAGACCTTGTTTCGTTGCTAGTCAGGTGCACAACATATATTTTACGAGCTGATGATACCAGCGATTCAGCGTGAATGAATTTATGAATGAGAATGTCGGCACGCCGTGTCACAGATACATCAGTAATAGCATCTCCCATGATGTCTGCGCGAAGGCTGTATTCAGATTTTAGGCTTGGCTGGAGAGCATTCACCAACACTTCTGCCCCAGAATTTGTATAAAGACAGAGAAACTCTGTCCAGCAAAGCCGCAGTGCGAACCCTGGGCATCCCAGCGCCATTTTAATGAATGTCCTTTCACCAGGCGTTTTCCTTCATACTCCCGGCGGTACTGGCTGCTTTCATTGACACCCCTTTCTCTCTCTCCTTCCCTCAGCACTGCATCTGTAACAGTTCGAATTATAGCAAAGCGACTTACTGAAACCATACGGTAAAGGCAAAAGAAAACAACGCAGCAAAGCTATTCGGTCTGCTTTTGCGGTAGTTCTCACCGTCGCCAATTGCTGGGGCGACTTATGAATTCTACTGTTTGCTTCCATTTCTGACCTTGTTATGTGAAAGGTGATCGCATGGTTCTGTGGCCCCCAGGATGAGGCAGAGTCCAACCACCAAAGAGAGACATGAGGGACATGTCGTACCTGATGCAACAGGATGTTCCTAACCTTAAAGTGGTTCTCCTGGACTGCTTCGGCCCTGTGGCTATTTCAACAAACCAGCCCCAGGTCATAGCGTGCAGGTTTGGGGGGGCCTTATAGGTTTCAGTCCCAGCCTTGGCGCACTCCGGCCATAATCGGAAGGCACCTGAAATTCACCCCCCCCCCCCACAGTACGGCTGCTGCCTTTGCAATTATGCTCTGAGTACGGAAATATCGCTCCCTCCCGCTCACCCATGCCCTTTCCCCTCCCCTAAAACCTGAGAAAGACCAGAATTAGGCTGCGCACGTAGAGGAGCTACGAGTACCTGGAAAAAATTATAGTCTAAATATATTCAATCTATTTTTACCTCCACACCGAAACGCGCTTTTAGAGAGGCTCTCGGGTTTTTTACACGCAGCGCAGCGTGTAATTAGTGTGTACGCTTAACTAATTCCCAGCTGAACATTTTAAACACTTTCCACTGACGCACAATCTCACTGAGCCGGTGCAGTATGGAACCCATGGAGCTGAACACAGACAGGGATCACAGTCCTGTATTTAATATGTTGTCAGGAAAAGTGCTGTTTGATCATTCCAGTTTTAACCTCCACATGCAGTTGTTCTCTTTGCAGGCTGGCCTCACAACCCAGCCCAGGACAGACACGCAGCCTCTGCTGGAGGGCTGGGACGTCAGATGTGATGCTGAGTGTTTTTGTTTTGGACTGGCCTGACCAGGGCCAGGCATTAGGATGGCTGCGTCACGGAGACTTCTGGAATTCCGGGTCCCGTGACATACCCGGGTTCTCAGGAATGGTCGAGGTTTTGGACCGGCGTCATCCGAGGCCTCGGTGAGGCCTGCCTCATGCGATGGAAAAATTGGACCTAAGACACGCAGCGCGTGTGTCTGTGAGAATGTGTGTGTGTCTGTGAGAATGTGTGTGTGTCTGTGCGAAAGGCCTGCGCACAAGGCATCTGGATCTGATGAGTGACCACATGGTCTGTGGCTGCACAGGGCACTTGACAATGAGAAAACTTTCACACCAGACAAATAAGACCACTGAATCAGAGCTCGCCTCACGAACCCCATGGGGGGGGGCAACCTCAGGAAAGCTGCAAAAGGCTACCAAAAATGAATGAGGGGAAGTCAAAATACAATTTTTAATTTTCAAAATATGCATACAGAATATCTGCTTCTAATTGGCTTCCACTCGTTGATTAGAGGGGCAGTCAGAAAGAGAGACAGGAAGTAAAAAAAAATAAGGAGGAAAGGGGGGAGTAGAATGAGGAAGAAGAAACTTCGTGAAAGAAGCGGGAAGAGAAAAGAAATACAGGTAGAAAATAAGTGATGGAAGAAACAGAAGCTAAAGGAGTGGTGGAGGTGGAGAAAGGAGGGAGGGTTGAAAGAAGAATGAGGGAAGAGACACCTTGCAGTTGAGCAGAAGATCACCTTCAAAAACACAGGGGAAGCACGCACTGGTATGGCAGAGCACAGGATATGAAATCACAGCTGGTAGTTTTCACAGGCTGCATGTGGAATGGCTGAGCAGATACCAGTAATCCCAGTTAAATGTTTATCTGGCCTGAGCAGCGTCAGCTCATTAGCATGTGGTGTGTGCAGAGCGACCATATGGCACCAACATGCCTCCGTCCCGTTCACACGCCGCCCGGCGCACGCAAACCTAGACCTGTCTTCCTCGCTGCACCCCGACGTGTCACTGCACATTTTGTTTTCATTTTCATATTTTTTATTTCTATTTTTTGAAAAGCATCTGCGGCAATTCAAATTCAATTCCGTTCGGCGTTCTTTATTGGCATGGAAATTTAACATCTATGCCGCCAACGCGTGAGCATGAGTAAGAACAAAATAACGAAAACTATTTCTTCAACAGTGATAGTAACGACAACAACAACTACTACAACAATAGCGGCACCTCTACCATGGACGTCAGCTGCACGTCAGACGTAGATATATACGGCGTTAATGGCAATAATTATCCCACGCCATCCTTGAATAGTGGCCAAACTAAAAGTTTCATCCCGACTGCCCTGGGGTCCTGATTGTTCCCTTAGACATCCTAACTGAGTACCGGGTAAAAAACCCCAGTGACATGGTGCCAAATGCACTGCTGCCACCAAACGTTGCGGATCCCATCCCTCCCAGGTTGGATCTTTCTGAAAACATGGCCCCCTCCTACTTTTATCCTCCATGACGTCCATCAGAACGACACAGGACGGGCAGCTGCAGACGGCGCTCGTTACAACTCAGGCGGCTGCTGCCTTGACGACTCACGGTAGCAAATGTTTGCTGGGCGGCTGATGTGGGTCTCCAAGGCAATGACCCATGCAAATGAATAATTCCCCGAATGATGATGGCTCTGTCGCTCATGCTGAACCCACAAACGTTCCTGGTGCCCAAGTGATAAGCTCCAAGCTAAAATGTGGCTAATCGACTCTTCTATTGTTACCCATAGATTGGCAAGCACACAAATGCCAGTCTGGTCCAAGTCCTAAGAAGTATGTATTATGAATGACTCACTTAACTGAGGATGTACTCTTCCTGCTTGAATAACAGGGGGAATCTGAGATCCTACCAGCAGGGCCCTCTGAGATCAGAGAGGCTGATAGACAGATCACTTGCTCTTCTTTCGCCTGCCCTTTTGATTATTGTTAGAACCAAGGTGAAGAAGTGAATGGAAAATTGCATTCCTGGCTCCCCTGCAGGATGTCGAGGCCCTTGGTGCATTGAGGCACACTTATGACCAGTGGCGAAGGGGGCTGGGGGGCTGTTTTTTCCATGGCGGGTCGTGGGGTCTGGGCATAAACAGCTCTTGGGCCTCAAGGCCTCACCTTGATCGATTCCTGCCTCATTTTCATACCTTTTCCTCCCTAGTCTCCCTTTCATCGGCTCCCTAGTACGGCTGAGATGTGTGAGCCCAAGCATTGTTTATCTGAGAGCCTTTATGATCTCACAACCAACTACATATTATGTAATACAAAATGTCACACATCAGTTAGATACGTTTTGTATTGGGGGCAAAAAAAAGCAGAGAAATGCAACCAGTGCCAACCCATGTGGAAGTATACACAAGCATCTAGCTTATAGGGACGGTGGCTAGCAAGTGACAGAAAATTCTACTAAACTTAGATAAAAATACATAATTACATTCTTTCTGAAGTCTAGTGTCTCATTGTCGTAACCCTATCATGTCCCGGCTAGAAAAAATTACTTAAACACGAAGAATGTAAGAGGGTAATGAGGTCCGTCTTGTATGGCAGGGTATCTTCGCTATGTATATATTGGTTCGATCGATTCTAATACTGACTGGCTCTGGTGGGCAGCCCATTACAAACCCCCACACAGCTCCGTGTAGACAAACGCTCTCCTCATCTGCCTCCAGAATCATCTCTCCTCCTTCGACCTCTCCACAGTTGTGCCCCATCTTTAACCCCGGCGTCCCTTCAGCCCCCCCCACCCCCGCCGCCTCAGTCCGTCCGCCACCCCGGTCTGTCCTGGCCAAATGCTCGTTAAGCTCACCCGCGAGAATGTGGAACGGCTCCACTTCATGCGAGGAGAAACCGCAAGTGCAGCTCTCGCTGGGGGCGGCCCAGAAAACCGCCGCCGCTCAGAGTGGCTTTGGTTTGCACTCTGACGACGAAAGAAAGCAAGAGAGCTGGAAAAAAGAAAAAAAAAAAAAAAACAAGCGACTGTTCTCCCTCCGTCTGTGGCGTGTCTGCTTCCCAGGCCGCCGTTGCGCGTTCGTCACATTCCCCAGCACACAGGAAGTATTGGCTGGCCATGACTGGCGGACAAAGTACCAGCGGTAACTTCAATAACACCAATGATTTTGCATTACCGTAGCGGTAATGTTTGTTTGCCCCTGACACATTGTATAGAGCGAAAACAAAAAACTTATATTCCCTGTCTAAACAATGGTGATTCACGGAGGAACGTGGTTTGGTTTAGATTTCAGTTTCAGAACCAAAGCTGCAGCTCCTCTGCTCGGCCACACACCCGCCTAACCCTGAGGCCCGGGCCCGAGGTGGAGATGGCCGATTACCACTATAGGGTGAGGCCTGTCAGGGTCACCAGAGGTTCATTTTCACTTTCAGGCTGAACAGCACCGGGCCGCACTGACTGCAGACCATAAAAACTGGGTCCAGACGCCTCTTGGTATCAGGCAGGAGATGAAACGTGCAGGAGCAATGCTAAGAGATTGCCCCGCCCCCCGAACCCTGAGAGCCTCACCATTCGCACGTCCAGATTGGCTCCCGTATTGCGAATGATTCTCATTATGCAGAGATGCACACACTCATGGGTAATCACCCTGTCCAATGGGCAATCGGTGTGATGTGGGTCACATGGCATCTAGGGTATGTTCATTTATGTATAGCATACAAATATGACCTTAATAAAAATCATTTTTAATATGTGTGTGGATATATACAGGTTCTGCACCTTGTATCAGCTTCCTCTTTCCATATTTTTAAAATAACACAGTGGCAAAAGGAAGGGAACTCGACACCCTCAAGATAACCTAATATTTCGTGACATCGCCTTGCTAAAAGCAGAAACGAATAATAAAAAAACACAAACGAGTAAGCCAGCCTCACAGTCTATTATTATTATAAGAAATATTTGTGTTCATTTTCATCTGGTGTTTTTTGAATTCGTGTAGTGACTGCACCGTTTAAATATTCGCTTCTATGTGCTTTCACTGCCAAGAAACGCACAATAATAATGAGAGCTCAGAGGTTGAAAGTAGCAAGCTTTCATAAAATAAAAGTAGCTAATATTAACTTCACCTAAAATAACCAACCATAGTAAGAATATGAATACTATATGGGGTCATTTTCCTGCAAACTATACTTACATATTTCTCATTTAAAGGTGGTCACTTCCTATTCTGTGGCTTGGAAAGTCAGAAGTGATCTGATTGTCCAGTTTGGCTCCTTGCCCGGCAAGACAGAGAGACCCAAATTTATTTTGTAGAATAAAACTGAGAATGGAACTTAATTATTGAAAGACGACTCTTCTGCCAAAATGGAAAGCAAGGAATCAATTACAGTGCACCCCCCCAGCCCGACACACCAAGGTTTTCTCTGGCCAAAATGATTGTCTGCAGCCTAACAAGAAAAACGACCAGACAAGCGTTGCTTAATGAGAGGACTAGTTTGCCCGACCCACGGTCCAGTGCCACTTTTTCCTGCTGTGTGAGATTTACTGTCTGGTCAAGATTTCAAAGCACTGAGGTAAATTCTTAATTTGCGAAAGGACAAGCAAACTACATCCTTATCACATGTCAAACCACTATCTTTTATTGTCTGCAATTAATAAGATGGCCCATGGATCTGTCTCGATGATTCCTCACCTTGCTCAGTGTCCCAATCAAACAATAAATGATTTCTGAAAAGGCAAGGTCCTCACATCATCTTGGAGCTCAGACTCTACCCCAAGTGTGGGCTATTTAGTGGCTAATGACTTTGCGGGAGGTTTGTGGTGGGGGCTGGAATGGAAAAGGACTGCTCAGATCCCTCCTGGAGGCTGCCCTGTTCTGAGACACCCTGTGGTCTATGGCAACAAAGTGATAGCGAGGCTGTTATTAGATTCCAAATTGTTTGTTTATGGCAAATTCAACCTCTCTGTCGCCCACCTACATCCACATCAAAGGCAGCGACTGCATCTCACAAAGCAGCTCCAGACAAGCTTTTCACTGTCCCAGTTGCAGAAAGCTGAGTACGATGTTGTTAATATGTGCCCTATCTCCCTCCAAAGTCTAGCTAAGTGTAGCTAAGACACCATGAAGCGGGGACAGTAAGAGAAGACAATAAGCTGGAAGTTGGGATAATTGATGCATACCTGATGGGTGGTCTATGTCCAAAGTGACACAGAACACAAAAGCAGTCTTAAATGAACCATTCTTCTGTCTTCTCAGTAACTAGCAGGGGAATACTCTTGCTTCATTAGTAAGTAAGATTCACAACTTCTCATGCTCAAAACAGATGCTGTTTCAGGCTGATTAGTGCTGATTCCGAGCATGACTAGACTAGGGTCCCTCTGGTTCTAGAAAGCTGAAGAAACAGTAGGTCCACCGTGTGAACAGATTTCACATTGCGTGAAACATACAGAGTTTGTTGTCTTTTACCCTTGGAAAACCTTGCAGATAATGTCACCTATATATCACATGTTTAGCTGGTCTCAGATGCTGGACTTGGGCCCATTACTAAGTGGTAGTTAGATATCATTCTGGGATCTTTGAACCTTCTGCACAGCAGAGAGCAATGCGATGACACCGCACATGAGGAATGATGTCAACACTGTTAAAAACAATGTAGCCCTCAGGCTGGCCAACATGCCCCTCTAAGGGGGAGGTGGGGGGTGCGGGATCAACAGGTTAGTTCAATTTCACAAACTTTATTGTTGTTCCATGCCGCCAAACAGTTCCATATGACATGAAACACATCTACGTATCACATTTCATTATAAATCATTTACCGCCACAGTATGAAGACAATGCTTCATTACATCATACTTTTACATGCTTAGAGTTTTATGATGATGTCATTATTACAGTGTTTGGAAGGTAAAATGGAATAAGTAGAAACATATTATGATGGATTTCTTCTAAATTGGTTTACTATTCTTATCCGTATAATTAATAATTCTCAAGAAAAACAAATTAAGCAATCTATGATAGAATTATGGTCAGACTTGGAAGAAACTGTTGTGTGAAAAAAGTCATGGAAAATATTAGCAAAATGGAAAATATTGCAGGTACTTGGAATCAGATAGATATTATAGTGTTACGATACATTCTGCGCCCGCAACGACTGAACTTTCAGTGAAACACGCAATGTCTCACCCACGCACGGAGCGGGAAATGTTTACCTAATGAGCCAGTCTGGCAGGAGCAAAGCCAAGGCGGTAGAGTAAAGGGGCAGAGCTCCTACTGCCTTTGGAGGGGCTCCTACAGGTATGTATTCTGCACATGGACCAAAAAACCAAGGAGGAATGCATATGTTTGCAGAGAGATGGACTGATATCTCAGCATTATAACCCCACACTTTCACCCTGTCCTTATGGCCATCTTCGCACAATCTGCCAGCTCCTGAGATTTGAGCACCCAGGGGGACTGGAAACCAGTGTACAAAAACAGAAAGTGCAAGACAAGTGGGGGGTAGCGGATGGTGAGGGCAGGCAGGCCGGTAATCAGCTGCAGCTGCTGTGCTTAGTTGGGGGGCATAAATTTGTAACAACATCAGAAATTATCCATAAAATTTACAGCTTAGGAAAACTGTGTGTGTGGCTCCTTAACACTCCTGAATCTGTGAAGGCTCCTGTTACATTATCTTCAGTAAGTCCAGCTGATATGCAGCCATATTGTTATTATTTATTTTTTTTGTTTTTCTCTGCAGTAAGGCAATAGGAAGACTGGAATGCATTACCCAATCACCTACCTGTGCACAACAAATAATGTCTAATAAACATCAGGAAAAACACATTCTATTCCCTCTCAAGATGCAAAATCCAAGCTTTCCAGTCTGCTTGCTCCATGACTTCACATATACACATGCTGTTATATGTATATATAAAAATGGGCCTTTAAAATTGAATCCGAGTGTTGCCTATCAATCAATATAATGAGCTAGAATGACTTCAAGGCAAAGTTATGAGGACCAGGCAAAATAAGACTCCCAAAATATTTATAAATATGTTTGTTTGAAACGCTGGGTGGCTGTTAAAGAAAGAGGCACTGCCAAGTCTTGGAACAGTCTGCACATCTGAGATCAATAAATATGTCTGTCCATTTACCTGTCCGTCAGGCTGAACAAATTCATGGTTCTGAGCTACTGTATTTAGGGTGGTCAGAAGCAAGACCCTTTGTTCACCAATGAAAATGGGGTCTAAGACCTTTAGACAAGCAAAAACTTGCAATTTTCACCTAATTTAAGCAGCTTCTTGCTTTTAAGGGAGCACTATGATGGAGATGTAAAACGTCAGGAGTTGGGTATGTTTTAGGTCCTGGTTTCCATTCCAGAAGGGGATGTGTGGGTCAAACCTCAAGCTACAGGATCAGTGTAGATAAGATTCAGGACTTCCATGGTAGATGTATGTTCGCAGCAGTGTCCCTGGGACAACTCCCAGTAACAGCATGAAAAGGCACCAGAGGAAGAGAGGGAAGCATGAAGCTCTGTTGTTATCACAGGTGGACCTGGGCATGGTCATTCACACAGCTGCAGGGCCCATCACCCCTCTTTTGGGGGCCAGTTCTGAGGCTCCTTTTGTAATACTGCTGACCGAGTAGACGACCTGATAGCACCATCATCAATCTCATTACAAGCCCTTGCTAGGACTGTGGGGGTGGCAGCGGGTATACTGAAGAGGGAGATGATGACCACGGACCTGCATCTCTGCCCTCCTGAATTGTCCAAGATGGGGGGGGAATTTTCATTGTTCTCTGTCAGGAATATTCTAAATGACTGGGTGGAGCCCCGCCTTACCAATGCTCTAAGTTACTGCTTAGAGGACATTAGCTGCTTTATACAACAATGAGCTCTAGTTCCATGAGCATAAAAAGCAGGTGTGGCTGCTTTGTTAGAAAACAATGAGAAGTTGGTGTTGGCTGCAGTGCGTTGGTGTCCCATCCTGCAATATTCCCTGTCTCATGCCCGTAGCTCCCAGGATAGCCTCCGGACCCCCGTAACCCTGCACAGGACAAGCGGCTATGGAAAATGGATGGATGGATGAAGCTGGTATTAGTTCAACACCTCTCTGTCCTAAAAAAATTACCACCAGCCACCAGCTGTATTGCCAGCAGCCCTGGAAAGACAGACAACATTCTATCTCCCAAATTCAGACTTTCTGTACTATTATCCATGCCTCCATGTATGCATCTTCTACATGTTGATGTATTTTGCGTGAACAACTGGTGTTGTTAATCAGACCGGACTATTCAGACAAGTTATGTACAAAACTGCTGCAGAATCCATGATGTCAGCCTCATCTAAAAAGAAAATGAATCCAGCAGAAAGACCCTTCCTTCTTTCCAAGTCATACAGGTCCTATTTATAGACCTTCATCCATCTCTGTCCGCGGCTGCTTTGATGGGCAGCCCATCAATAGCTCTGCTGATGGGCACGAGAACCTTTACGAGAAGCACATAAAATGAGCGGAAAACACAATACTGGCACCTAATCAACTGCCACTCAGCCCTGGGTAAAGTTTGAGCCTGGGGGTGTGACCCTATGAGTAATGCCGAGCTGGGTGAATCCTGAGCAAGAGGGTATGAGGATCGAGAGAGAAACGTTGAGGTGCACATCCAGGTATCTAAAGATTTACAAGTTCATCCAGGTCCCTAAAGGCATGTAGAAATACAATCACTACAGGCTGGGGGAAACAAAACACTCCATTTTTATAGAATATGCCATTCATTTCATATATGCAGCATTTTTGTGCCCATGCTGTTTTCATTGGTCTGGTGGAAAGTTTTGACAGTTTCTTCTCTAACAGGGTTGGCAGGTACTGACATTTATCGCAATCGAGTACTCAGTTGCCTTTGTCAACGCACTTGGAGGGAGGCTGCAGACAGGATGGACATTGTGATTGGCGGACTTTTCATTAAGTATCATCGACACGCTCTTGCTCAGAAGCTGACCTCGCCGCCGCTGCCTTCGTGCCTGTAGATGATTAGCTGCTCAGAGGTCACGCCAGGACATATGCTGCTCCCACAAACTCCTCTCACCCCCTTTCACCCTCCCTTTTGCACTCTGGAAATGGCTTTAATAATACAGTAATTACCACTGCAGGGACATCTACTGTACAGGCCTGTGTCTCCCAGTGCAGACTATCCTTATATGGAGAGTAGGCTAGGAACTATAAATCACTCTTTCATCAAAGCCGTTATTACTTTCCCACCTCACTGTGTGTGTGCACGTGTGTGAGTACATGCAGATGAGCAAGCACATGCTTAAGTATTTCCTATTATTCAGACTGACTCGACGCTCCTTTGAAAAGCATCTTGCATTACAGTTATCATGGTTGTTTTGGTAGGCTTTTATTCTCCATTTACTTTCCAGGACAGTGAAAACATCACTAGATCAAACCAAGGAAGGTACTATTTGTATCAACAGAACAGCAACACGAAACAGACATATATCAATTGATTAACTGGTAACCAAATTAATACCAAGCTATATGTAAGCATCACACCTACCTAATTTACAACACAAAACAGCCTTTTAGAGGAGGACATATGCAAGGACTCCTCACTACTATTTAATATATTTTTTATTAATCCACCTCTCCTTGATAACTGCTGGACTCATCCCTGGAGGAACCACAGAGAATATGGGTTTGGCTGATGCAGCCAGTGGAGAATGCTCAGCCCACAAGCAAGCGTAAATACACCGCAAGTTATCGCCACGTTTCTGAAAACTCACTGTCACTGTGTTGCGGATCCCACCACAATGAGAGGAAGGCATGGAAAATTTCGAAGGCTGGAAGCACTTACAAAAGCCCGTTCAAAAAAGCTCTTTCCTCCACTGGTTCTAACTACAAATAAACTCCAGCAAATTTTCCAAAGCTATGCTGATGTAGGAAGACGAGAGAGAGAGAGAGAGAGAGAGAGAGAGGGAAATTGTCATTTGATTTCCCTTTTCCATGCCTGATACATTGACTTTTTTCCTCTGAGGATGCCCACCCCGTTTGTAGGTACTTTCCTATAGGAACTGTAATACACCCAGAAAGTGACCTGCAGGGCGGCCTGGTGTACTGCTATGCACATGAAGGGTACAGAACCGCACATCAAGCCTACACACACTCCTTAGGTGATGGCCTACTCATCTACTTTCAAGACCTTTTCAGTGGTATGTCTGAGTTGCAGATTGCTGAAAGAGGTCTCAGTATAGTATAACTCCTGAAAACTCCTTTTGGCAGGACAGAAAAGTGGATCACATTAGGCATTTCGCAGCTTTGGTGACTTTCACTGGCTGTTTTCTTGACATAGTTAGATATGGTGTAGCAGTACCAACACTGTTTCCCAGAAAAACATACTCATATGAAATGATATTTGGAATCTGTGTTTATCTTGGATCGTTTTGGTCCTGAAGGTGAAATGACATAAAATAATAGACAACGCCAAAGAATGAAATGTGGAAAAGATTTAGCCTTTGTAAAACTGGGTGTATGTGTTCAGGCAAATTCATGTCTTCCTTCCCATCCCTGGTTCCTCAAATGTACCGATTTAATAAGCTTTGATTTCTATTTTCTACTTACCAAGAACCTCATGCTATGCCTTCTACAGCTCTTAGAGCAACCAGAGAATTACGCTAACAGCACAAAGGCTGTGGGTCCAAATCCCAGGCAGTTCATATAAATTGCAACCCTTTCCTCAACTGTAAGTCACTTTGGATAAAAAGTCTTAGATAAATGCCAACGTTTCCTGCTAGAACCAATCAAGACCATTCCCTAGAAGAACGCAAACTTGATTGGCTGAGATTGAGTCGGTCATGCAGAAACCAGGTCACATTAACAGTGCATTACATTTTTTGGGGCGGCACAAAGGTAAACATCTCGATACAGTCTATTTCCTGCCAGCCCAAATGGTTTTCTTCACTCGACAATGTCTTGGAGAGTCAAGTTTTAAACACAGCAGGTCCATCAGAACTGACAACGGGAAGCCTGCAGGTGTGTCCAACAGAAACATCCTGACTGACTCAACAGCTTCCACAGAGGACGTCAATCGTGGCCTGTCTGTGTGAAACTGGTGGATGGCTGCCAAAGAATATAGCTTTTGAACCACAGCTTAGGATGCATTTAGGAAGAGCAATTTTTCTGCCTGGGCAACTTAAGAGTCTCTTCCTCTGAATTCCCTCCTAATTAGAAAGACTGATGAGGGGATCCAGGGTTGCACATCAAATGGATAAATCAAGTCCTTCTTTGCACAGTTTAGGACTAGAATTATAATCCCATAAACTGAGCCCTGCCTAAACATTTAAGCCATTAAGGGTCATGGGAAAATAACTGGTGACTACATGAGAGAAATTTCAAAATGCTTCCAGGTACCAAAGTTATGGTCAACAAAGCATTCTTTCTACAGAAACATTGTTCTGCCTCAAAGCATTTGACCAAATCATCTCAGTGATCAAGCTGGAAGATCCCACACTTGTTTACATCATGACAGGCAAATGTTTGCTCAGCTAACAATCTGTCTACACCAAGACTGGAGAAAACACTTTATCCAAGATAACAGACAGTATGATAATAAGGGACACTCGTAACCTGATGCTTGCTGGTTTGAGTAACAGAAGATGCTCTATCATTTTACCCTCGAGGAAAGCATACGATCTGAATTTTCACTTAATTCCAGAGAAACAGTTCAGTCAAGAAAACACCCAAAGAGGCCGAGCTTGTCTGGAAGAAGATGAAATGTAACCATAAACGGTTCCGGAAGACACATTTATCCTTTGGTGAAGCTGAAGATTAGCATGGTGTACAGTATCTGACTGTTTACTGTAATCAGTTAGTCATTTGACTAAGCCAAGTAATTTGACCTAATGATTTCTTTGGTCGTCACTTATAATGTGCATCAGCTTTATAATACTGGGTTTTCTACTGGGACAAGGAACTCATCCCATCCATCCTTTACGAAGTTTGTGGATGATGGCCACCTTTTTTGTGGATGATGGCCACTATACGCTACAATGTTTAGGTTTTTCTTTAGCTGTGAACCCGTTCACTTTGAAGCATCATGTTTTACATAATAATAAAATTTAGATTTTATGATTCTGGAAGTTTACATTCAACAATCTGTTATTTCCCTGAGAAAGCACAGCTAATATTGTGTAGAAGTAACTATGACAATGACTGTTACCGGTATCGGTGCTCTTGGCATCGTTTCATCGCCTGCCTATAATGTGATTAACAGTGAAAACCCAGATCCTCTTGCTTATGTATTGTGTGGCCTGCGTTCCAAAGACAGGCTGCCAATAATTTGCCCATTTTTCCACAAATTCAAGTAACAGGGATGCCAGCTCTCATCACCCACTTACTGACTCAAAATCATCTTCTAAACAGAGCTTCTAAGCAATGCTACTGATTTAGATGACTTTAAGAGAGAAGCCCAGTAGAAATTAGTTTAATTCAAAGACTTTTTAAGACTGATAGTGCCTACTAGTTACCTACTGTCTGTCAAACTAAAGGTATGAACTGACTCAGAATAACATTCCTACCCACTATCCAGTATTTACTTTAAGTGGTACAAAAAATTTAAATACATATTAAATTTGTTAGAAAAACATGGCGATTGTTTAATTCTAGCCATCTAATCTCTAACTACAGATTTCCAGATATGGTGACATACGTTTCAAAGGCTTATTCAGGAAAACTCCAGTGTGTTCATCAAGTTTGGGATGTTAATGCAAATTACTCTTCTGTTATCCTAGAGAGTCCCTCAGCTTCGGTATTACGCTGTTCCATTGATTTGGCAACAGCATTAAACAGGGAGATGCCTGACAGATGCCCCGCATAAATGTTCACTACTGGTTCATAATTGGCCGGGAAACATGAAACACGTGTTGTGCTGGCTGGGGTGTGGATGCAGCAGCACCGCTGGTCTCGGTTAGATGTTCAGGTGCAGAGGTTAACCTACCGAGAAATGAGTGACAGAGAAGCGCCCGGATCAGGCATTCCTACATAACATGCTTCATATGCCTTAGGTGGAGGACGGTGGACAACAGTGTAACCCACAGCAGAAAAGGAATCGCTTCAAGAAAGAGGTCATTGTCCCTGGTATCTCATTTTTCAGATAATTCTGCTTTCTCTACTTAAAACTTAGACGGACTGCGGCAGTTTAGTTTTTATGGATACTGCTTGTATACTTCCATGGGAAGCACTTATTTAGGTGAAGTCCTGTGGTTTGCAGATTAATCGGCGTTATTTTGTCTTAATGATGTTGTAATGTACCACGACATACCCATCTGTTGTGAAAGGAACTATATAAAAATAAATTGAATTGAATTGAAGTTTGTAGATGAATAAATAAGTAATGTAATAATTATTTTTTATCATGTACAATTTTGTGAAATGTTCCATTACTGTTGTAGGTTTCTTCCAGCTCATTGAGCTTCTGCCACATATAATGAGTCTCCATTCACCTCCATCTCTGGCCTACCTAAATGCTGCACATGGAATTACAGTAAAAGAATAAGCTATGAAAGAAATTAGCTCTTGCCATCTTTTCTCGAGGGGGTGTAGGGGAATTGTGTCAGACTTTGAGACAAGGCCACCGGGCTAGAGCTTCAGCTCCCCAGTGTGGACTGACGCCAGGCTAGTTAAGGGTGAGGGCACGGTGGATGCAAGCTCAGCTCTGGACGCTTCGACATGCCACCTGCTACAGCTCTTCTCCCAAACAGCTGGCTCCTTCTTGGACACTTTGCTGACCTTGTTCTAGACCTCACATCAAGGTAAGTGGGCAAACCGCTAAAGTGGAAGGGTGCTAACATCTCGTACTGGCGCGTCCTCCTATCTTCTGGTAGAATGACAGTTAGTTTGGGTTAAACTCTACAGTGAGACAATCTTCTGTAAACCATTGTTACCAAAACATAATTTCTGAAGAGTAATGCCAACAACCCACAGAATAAAAATAGCATGGGTGACTGATATGCAGCGACATGTTTAACAGCAAACTAAAACTCCATGAATGCAAAAAAACAAACGCAGTGGGTACAGTGCTCACACTGTCGCCATATTAATGATTGACGGGTGGAGTTTTGGCCATTGACTGGAGGTCACAGTGAACGCGGGTCAGTGACGCAGACTCAGAGGCATGCGCTAAGCAGCCAAAGCCCAGACACTCATCTCTGCCTCCACCTCAGGACCTTGCTCATTTGTAAAAGAAAAAAAAAAACAGAAAGAGAAAGAATGTTGTTTACAAAGAGGCATTCAAATCGAGCTTCACGCCTCTTCAGATGGTCTGGGCTGAACGGCAAGTCAATGGTAATGTCATTTCTTGAGTATATACAGAATATTTATCCTTTCCAGGGCAGATGGAAATAAATACTTCAGACATAAGTTTATGGCAATGCTACTCTACTTTTCCGATTGGGGTGGTTTCGTTCAAAGTCTCATCGCTTTATGAATTCGCCTGCGATTCTATAGCGTGCGTTCCCCAAGAAGTCTGTTGATCTTTGAGGAAGCTTAAGGCCCATCCAACAACATCCAAACCAAGCACGTAAACTCCAAACCACAGGGGCACAAAATGACCACATTATTTTTAGTTCTACTGGAGTCAGAGCACTTAGATGATACAATTTCCAAATGGAGGGGAATATTGTTTTTAACCATGTTACTAAATAGTCTGGCAAAGGGGGGCTTTGTAAAACGGAAGAAAAACAGGAAAAGATCACTTTTCAAATGTTGACTAAATTTATTTTTATTTTCAGCTGTGTTGTAAACTAATAAAAAAATAGACAAATGCTTTTTACACAATGTAATGCAGTGGAAAACAGTCTAACTGAAGCTGGGTGTTTTTCAGCTTTTAGTTAAAAAATAACCAGCTTTGGAAACTTTGATGAATCCAGGGCGATAATCAGTTAATTCTTTACTGATTATTGATATTGATTGATAAGAATTGTACTAGTTCTGTTCTTGAACTCACTGTGCGAGTTCTTGGGTCTGGAACCATGACGGAGTCTGACCGTGATAGTGGTATTATATGGTGGCAGCAGGAGATGGCCGTGGACATGCACTTTCTCGGAGCGGGCTGGAGGGGGGTAGCCAAGCTGGTATCATTTCAGGGTGGACTGACCACGATGATAACTGGGGTCATAATTCCATAAAACGACACAATGATTCCTAAACCTGATTTCCTATGGACGAGACACTAAGCGGCCAAGCTAACAGCAATACAAGCTAATGTATTGCGGAGAGAACGTCGCTTAATTGGCGGTGCTTAAATTTTATTGATTTAAATTCCTAGGAAGGGGGTGGGGTTCTGCCACAAAAGAAAGTGTTTATAAACCTTTAAAAGTCCGGAACCTATGTTTAGCGCCCAATTACTTTATGAGTCAAATTAAACGTGTTTACTGTTTCAGCTTCGTGAAGGGAGAGCTCTGTGAGAACACAAAGGCCCTGTCAAAACAGTAATGAAAGGATGCATGGTGAGATTAGCAGATACAAGCAACAGGTTCTTTTATTGCTGAAGCCTGTTCTTGATAAAACCTCATTTTTATAAAAAAGAAAATATGGATCAAACTTCTTTACTTAAGCTTTGTATTTCATATTTTTACTGAGTGTCATATTTGTGATAAACTGCCAAGGTATAAAAAAATGACTTATGATGGAATAACAGCAGGCATTACCTACCACCTGACAGAGACACATGTGGATATTTAATCTGATCAATGTAAGGTACCTTGCTGAAAAGTATCACAGCCAATCCTCCTAGGGAACAGCCAACCCTCCCAGGGTAATTTCCACATAAATTCATGCTGAAACAGTTATACACACACACACAAAACCTGGTATATGTGGAATAAGACCAATCATTTAGTCCTCTTTGAAATGTGACCAGCACGGGGTAAAACAGGGATTAATGCTCCCGTGCTCAGCCACATGGCATTTCCCATCATGCACCACTGCCCCACCGTGTGTGCAGTTATTTCATTGAGTGCGGGTTGTAGGACCCGGGCCGCCGCTGTCAGAGCAGGAAACACGCGGGGAACAGGAAGGTGGGCGGGGCATGAGGAAGACTTGAGCCTCAGTTTATGACCTGCACTTTTTCGTTATTTTTACATGCCCCCTTGGTTGTTTTAAATGTTTTAAAATAAGTATGATTTTATAATCCTACTCTTCTCTCTTCGTCCACATCAACAACATTCTGCATCCAGACAGCATATGTTTGTCCAGATATCATTATATTTGTTCACTGCGTTGAAGCGAAAGAAACACAACAAAGTTTAAGATGCTTACTTAGACTGACCCTCATGGATTTAATAATTACAATTAATCAACAACACATTACATTTTATATTACAAATGAACAGCCCAACTGTTTTAAGTAAAACGGGCCCCATAAATCAATAAAATTACATAATTATCATACGCATAATCCTAAATCAGAACTAAGCCTTTTGTTTACACAGTTGCAAACTGAGCAGAGCGGAGAACTCAGTGGGTTGTAGATGACACAAAAGTGGTTTTCCTCTAGGGACTTAAAAAAGCATATTTCTGGTAGTGTAATTAATTTCATATGACCAAGTCAATGATTAATGACTTTAAAAATAGACTTACATTCAGCTAATGACCTGCAGGCCAGAATGTCAGCAAGGGCTGCTCTGAGTGGGAGATGCTGTTCTGCTCGGTGTTGTAAAAAACATCAGGGGTGGCCTATATGGTCTCTGCTAGGTTTTTCTGAGTCATTAGGCATTAAACGTTTTAAACACAAACTCTTCTTCTACTCACATACAAACCATCTCTCTCTCTGTCTTTAGCTCTGTCACCCGTGCATGCGCTGTTCTTACACATACACACACGCTCTCAAATTATATGTCATGCATACACAAATACAGCTATACACACACCATTGCAACTTCCTCTCTCAGATGTTAGATGCATGCAGCCCTCGCTGTCTGATTCGCACGGGTGACTCAATCATAAGCACAGGTCCTGTCTCACGAAAAACTCACGCACCTACAAACAGTGCTGTGACAGTAATAGCTCCTCTGGACTAGGGCAGCCGGCTTCACTGGCAGCTAATTGTGCAGGAAGGGAAATCCCCATAACCCTCTTGCCTCCACAGACCCCTTGCATTGGGAAAAGGGGGCAGGATGTAGGACACAGCAGCTTCCTGAGCAGTCTAAGCATGACAGGAAACAAAGCAGGTGATGCTGAGCCAGCCCGAGTCCGGAATATGTCCCAAAAGGTGCGGTGCAGGGTCCAATCTTTTCAACTATTCTGCCTTCTTGATTTTAATTCTCCCACTAACATATGGACTCCAAACACGACAGGATTAATCATGTGATATAAAAGAAGCCTAAACATGTGTTACTGAGGAATAGTTAAACGCTTAGTAAGAGCTGGCCCAGCAGGATTGTTCAGTCAACCACGGTAAAAGCAGCAAAACCTTACGATCCTCAGCGGCAAGATGACACATTCTCTAACTATGTATTCAAATTATGGAATTTGATTTAATTACAACCCTAAAAAAGAGAAATCACGCACAAAGCGGAGCTCCAAAACAGCTTACTGGAAAGCCTCGGATTGGTTCCTCCAGAAATTTTCAGAAGCACAACTAAGGTCATCCGAGGACCATTAGGCAGCAGAGTGGAGTCAGGGCTATGGTCAGGGCTAAGACCAGTGCAGGTTCAAATCCCACATAGCTCACCTGGGGGGGGCCCTTTGATTACTTCCCCAGCTGTATGAATGGGAGATCAATAAAGCATAAAACAAGTTTATACCATGCTATGAATTTCAATCTTTGACCTGATGTTTAATGCTCAAATCTAGAACAGCATTTTAAAAAGTTAACCAACTCGCTAGAGCTCTTCTCCACATGAGAAGGAAAACTCAGGCAACACAAAAAGGGCACTGGAAAATCAGAAATGATGAAGTAAAGTGATATGTGACACAGATAGAATACAGACCTTCTGAGATTCCTGTAATGTTCAATGGAATAAAATCTAACAGATTCCTTCAGCAGTGCAAATGTGGAAAAGCTAAGTGGCTTTTGGACAAAAGCATTCGCATGTAAATAAACATGTAAAAAGTTGGTAAAAGGAATAAGCCTCAGTCGAGCTGGCTAGGATAAAACCATTAGAAAACAGGAAATTATGAGAGTCAACATTAAATCTAACCATTGGCAAAAAAGCATCATAATCTTGTTATCATGAAAACCTTGTAAAACATTTTCCTTGCTACCCCTTTTTTTTTTTTTTTACAAACTCCTTTTCCAAACCAACTTCCACACAGCAGGCTTTGGCAAGATGCAGGCGGACTTTGCAAAGCTCGGCATCTGGCCTTGCGCATGGACTGAAGTCTTTAGGCTGTACTGCTGGGCTAAAAGGTAGACATAGAAACGCTGTATTGGACCGTGGACTCGTGGCAATGCCTCACAGGAATGAGCATCTATCAGGAAGCAATGGTTTCACAGTCCTCCCTGGCAGGTACTGCGTCACTTATCGAGTCAGCGCTTAGCAAGTCATGTGACTTACAAGGAGAAACAGAAAGTGGACTGGCAGAGATGGGAATTGGAGAGGCAATGCGTCGGCTGCCCTGTGTTTCCTGGCAGGCAGGGAGTAGACAGCTGAGGCTGATAATGGACTGGAAACCTAGATAGCAGAGCTTTACACTGTGATCTACAGCCTTCAGCCCTGGTGGATACAAACAGACTGACCGTCTGGACCTTGGCTCATTATTTATTATTGTTATTACATTATTTATTTTCCTAGCAGACGTCTTTTTCCAAAGCGACTTACATTGCTTACAGTTTCACACTTCTTTCCCATTTGTACAGCTGGGTATTTACCAGTTCAAACTAGTCTGCTCAGGGGTACTAACAGCAGGTTCCCTCCTGGGACGCGACAAATGTGCACAAAGCAGTTTCTCATCCCAGTCGCTCCAGGTTCCCTTTTGCAGACTTCAGGTGGGGTGTCTTCAATGGGTCGTCTCATTTTATATGGAACACGGCCTCCTAGAGCTACCTGGAAAAGGTGCTTGAGTGTCACCCCAACCTGCCCCCACTTACACCACCCGTGATACAAAATGGATGGACGCCCAGAGACGACCTCTCTCAAGGCGTCCCGGCAGGAGGCCTGCACTGAAACTTGATCCACGTGACTTTTCAGTTCATGAAATCTTCAGGAGGTGTCAAACAGCATGTATCGATGTTTTCCGTCAACACCACTCCCAAAACACACATCAGACACTTTCTCATTTTTAACTTCCCTCTAGCACTTTCAATACAATTAATTCAATTAATTATATCTGACAAAACAGAAAAAAGAATATGGATTTATAATAAGCAGAAAGGTTTGGAAAAATGCATAAAGGCTGTATATACATAGAGCAATAAAGTTTATTGTAGGAATTGTCCTAACACTGTATCAAGAGTAACTGAAATTTGCCCCTATAAAGACATCAAATCCTGTACACACACGGAGAGAACTGCTAGCTAGCAGTGACGCAGACCTTAAGTCCTGCTTGGTTCTACATCTATGTCTGGTCTTCATATCCTCAGTTCTGAGTTGAGCTGTGTATCATCCGTGGTGATTATCCATTAGAGTTTTGAAAGCAAACCATAGCCAGTTCTGCTCCAGCTGACCGATGCCACCTGACACGAAACCTGAATCTCCTTCTGTAGCAGTACGTCAGGGGGCCCTAACACGAGTCTTTGAACACAGAGCTGTTTATGGGCCTCTTCGTATTTATCTGCTCTTTCCATTTGGACCAGTTTTTGACTGTGAACATTAAAAAGGATCAAATTTCATGAGACACTGTCCTTGATGCCTGGGCCTGGGAGAGATTTATGCAAGACAGGCCTGGAGATGGGTGACAGAACTCCTAAAGTTACAATCTAACTTTGAGCAAAAGTAGCTAAATTTAACATTACAGCACTGTGACTTGTGTCCCAATTAGGGCGCAGCAGTGAAATGCAGAGAACGGCAGTGTTATCATTTCATGTTACTTTCTCAGACTAATTCTGAAGCGATTCCACAAATAATCACACTGCCAGTACATTAAGCAAGGAGACTAATCTGGACAAAACCCTAATAACAGAGCTGCAACAACATTTGGGTTAACTGGACACAAGGAGACCGGGACGCAAACCAGGCGACGCCACTGCTGGTGAAGAAAGGTGAAAAGGACTGCACGATCCAAGATCGAAACCGCAGGGGCTATTAAGAGATCTATCTCCATCATCGCAAAGAGACTTCTCTCTGCCAAAATCCCTTTTGTTTTGTTTTTTTGCTAGATTCCCCTCTGTGCATTGCTTTCTTTTTTTTTGGCCTTTTCAGAAATTTGAACAAAAGACATCTGAGGTGGAAAAAAGTATGTCCCATGCAACTAGACAGAGAGAATGCTGTGCGGTTAACAGCAATCGGAAATGGTATCTCTGCTCCAAGGCATCCGCAGACATTTTACTAGAACCGGACCGGGAAAGCATCAAAAACAGCATACTGAAGGTCCAGAGATGATGTGGAAGCTGGAGAAATCAAACAGTGCCCAATATGATATTGGCAAAAGACTCACTTATACACAGAGCCTGCCTCTGTGTCATCCAGCTTTTATGAGTTAAAAAGTTCAAAGATATTCCACTCACAAAGTCGCGTAGAACACAACAAACGCAGGCCGACGATTGCGGTTTATAACCAGAGCGAATTCAATTTCTCCTTTGCTGTAGGAATCCTTGGGACCTCAGTCTTGTTGTTTTGTCTCGGGGAGTTATGACACTTGGCAGATGGAAAACATTGCTGAAATAACCCGAGCATTGCGGTTTTAAGGGGGGAAGCAACACGGCGGGATAAGCGAAGAATATCAGCTGTATAATTTTACATGGAAGCTTCTTAGTTGGCTCCCACAGCAGGTCAAGCCCTCGGGGTGGTTCGTGAATGCAACGGGGCACTGGATCAAAACCTCAAATAACCTTATGCTCAGTCAAACATGGAATGGACTAACCTGGTTAGCATTGTAATTAACAGCATGGCCACTACTGTACTTCATTCTGGCTTGCAGCTTAAGCCTGACGGCACGCTTTGGCGAGAAGGGCCACTGTGAGAACAGAACAATGTGACCAAGGGAAGGTTTTTTCATGACCTCTGGTTGTAGTTCTGACAGCCAAGCAAACAGGTTTAAGATGATTATGGGGGTGAGGCATCAAGGGCAGACAAGTGCTCACGTTTCTTCTGCAATCTGCTGTTTCATTCATCGGTGGATTAATTTATCTGTGGGCCCTGGGCTAACAACAGCTTGGACATTCAGATGTTACCCATTTAACTAACCGTTTCATTTTTGCTGAGCTGGGGCCCTGCGCTGTAGCCTAGGATAGCCTTTGCACCCCTGGCTTCATTGGTACAACTGTGACAGAAGTCAGCAGAGTCTGTTCTGTTTCCTGGTGCCTTTTTCTCAAGTCGACAGCATCCATATGCTGGGAGGAAATGGCACGGTGGCCTGTGGCCGTTTCTTTTGGCATGATGCTGCAGCCGATCAAATTTAAAAAACAGTATAAACTCCTGTGAGAAACCAATTTTCTATTCACATGTGAAACCCAACTTCGTTTTGTTACAAAGTGTACAGATTAAACTGAGAAAAATCCATGGTGGAACAAGGTGGGATGCATATCATGTGTCAGCCTGGCTCAACGATTTAAAGACAAGGACGGGCTTCACAATAGCCCTTCAAACTCTCCACTTCCCTTGCTAATGGTGCCTCAATGTTCAAAACATAAAACAGGTTTTGCGGTCTATTGTTTTCTGTTCTCAAATGGGTGAACAAAGATGCTATCTTACTCAATGTCTTGGGTGCTACACGGGGTTTTAGTTTCCCTAGAAATAGGTCATACCTACTCAATATAACAAAAAAGCTGGATGTGTCACAGAAAACTGAGAAAATAATAATTGTTCACGGAAATCTGAATTCACTGTCGTCTGGACAAAGATTCCTGTGGAATGGGGGGGGGGGGTCACTGGTGCTTTAACGCCAACTTAGTGGTAGCACTTTAACACAGAAGAGAACATGTCCCAAAAATGATCAGAATGGGTCCCCTTTTACTTGACTTGCTGCTTCCTGTCTTGGAGATCCTGTTGTGGAGAGGCCTGATTTCCAATGACAAGAAATTACTGAGCATTTTAACCTATATGTGCTAATTCATGCTTCATTTGTGGAATAAATGTTAAAATGCACAGTAATTTCTTGTTACAGCAGTGCCAATGCACATAAGATAAGTACACATTTGTGCTGTTACAACAATCGATTGCCAGACATATTGCTTTTAAAGGTGAACGCGTACTTGCGCACCAGTTAAGTGCATCCATGAATATTGGGCAATACCAGACTTTCACACCCACAGAGGAGACAGCTGTCGATTTTAAGTTCAAACTCCTGTATACCTGACCATATGAGTTGTCACAGAAGCCAGCTTTTTGCATTACATTACAATCCCAAACTGCTTTCTCTATCAAACTCCCAAAGCTACAATTACCCTTCATTCATATGACAATGCTCCCAGGATATATGCAATAAAGTTGATGTACTCAAGAATTACCAGGCCCTAGTGAGTGATGGAGAGGGTTGGGGTAAGTCGTTGTGACCCAACCTGGCAGGTGAGCAGTGCCAGCAGAGAGACCTTGCGCTGTAAAGACAGCGTTTATTTACAAGGAAAAGTGATTAAGTCCAATTGCGCTCAAGTTAGGTCCGCCTCTGCGGTACCAACACAATCAGGTACGCAGGCAAGGACACACACAAACAATGCACAAACCATTCTGTTCCTACAACCTTACAACCAAGAAGTGTGTGTGTGTGTGTGTGTGTGTGTGTGTGTGTGTGGGGGGGGGGTTAATATTTACCTTCTGTAACAACTAAATGCCAGATTCACGCTGACACTTTCCTCCCACTGCAGCTCTTGACACTCCAGATAGACGGAAAGAAAAACCAGCATTACGTTGTCACTTAGACTGTTAAACGAGTACAGACAAAGTAGAGGTAAGACTTGCTGGTTACCGTTTCTCTTTACAGTATGTCCCGTACATGCTTACTCTTTCTCCCTTTTGTGTAGTCATTTACTCTCTAATCTGCACACACAAAGAAGGATATTAAGTTATATAATGTGAGAAGTTCGCGGTTTTTACTGGACGGTAGCAATTTACTAAGTCATGCAACTAGCTTGAACGGTCGACACTCATAGGACTTCGACGTGTGCTTGACTCACTGTAAAAAGGACAATTATAATCAGCTAGAAAACTGTTCTATCATTCACTTCTGCATAAATGTGAGGCTTAAAATTATATCTGCCCAAGAAATTCGATCATCTGCTGGTATCGCTTTGGAAAATTTGATGTTGACATTGTGCATGTATGTGTGATTATCTGTGTCTTTCTAAAATGTACATAAACAAATGCATTTTTTATGCTACTACTGTAAGCATAAATATGCACATTAAATGAATCAGGGCACGGTCTACGACATCTCAGGGTGATTGTAGCTGAGGGGGCAGAGGACGCTCATATACTACAGAAGGCAGTAATATAACAACTCATGTGTGTTTTTTTAGAGTAAAAAGACCAATGGGCCCTGAGGTTCCATTAATGGTTCTGAACATTGCCTTGGAGCACAGTTCCAAGAGACAGTGCAGCAGCATTTATAGAAAATGTGAACTATATGTAATCAATGCTGTATTTGTTGAATCAGCACTGTAAATAGAGATGGAATTAGCCTCTTTATTTCATTTATTTAAACAGGGACAGTGCATAATAAAACATCATCTTTGTATAAAACATGGAAAGACACATTGTACCAGGTTTTAGAAAGTATTGCTGTTTTCTGCATATAGTTCCTGAGCAGGTAGGTGGAACAATAAATTAAGGACAGAATAAGATGTAAATGATGTATACAATACAGGTCATAAAATCTCACAAACATTTCATTGCCATATCCCACCCCATCTAATCATTACGTTTCACAAAATGCAGGTTGAAACGCAAAGTTGCAGCAACAAAAATTTTAAAGGCACAATCATATCCATATTGCAAAACTATGGGAATGATTTGCTGACCAAAACTCTCACATATCTTCTAATACTGTATATCCCAAATCCAGAATCCCCCCCCCCCCCCCCCCCCCCCCAACACCACCAACACAAAACAAAACAACAAAAAACATTAAAAAAAAAAAAAAAAAAATATATGAACGAAAAAAAAGGACGGATATTACTA